>JAOANR010000010.1:13071608-13086545 GCA_030278955.1 Hygrophila difformis | reverse complement strand
GTGAGTATGGATAGTGAATTGGATTGCGAGATCGAGAGTGTAGAAACTCTGCCATGGGTCTTACACTTTGACGGATCATCTACTAGCTCTAGGGCTGGAGCAGGGGTCAGCATTGAGGGCCCGGGCGGCCAAAGGATTAGGTTATACCTAGAGCTAGGACCAATAACTAACAACTCTGCTGAGTACGAAGCCCTGATCTTAGGGCTTGAGACATTAGTCATGAGAGGAGTCCAAACTGTAATAATCAGAGGAGACTCTCAGTTGGTGATTAATCAAGTGCTCGGGGCTTATGTTTGCAAAAACTCTATTCTGATGGGATATCAAAATCGGGTTCATGACTTATTGGCCAAAATAGCTGATGTTACGTTTGAACAAATTTCACGTAACGAAAATGAAGAAGCCAATCGCCTGGCTCAGCTGGCCTCTAAGTACCGCCCCAAAGGGGAGATTCATGAGCTAACAAATCCTATGCCTGATGATGAGGCACCTCAGGAAAACAGGAGCCCAGAGAGAATGGATAATCCTATATCCGACACATCAGTTAATACGACACTCGGGGGGCCAACTCTGCCTTTGACACCAAACAATGACACTATGGCACCAACGCCATCTGATTGGCGATCAGAGATAATTGCATATTTTAAAAATCCCCAGGTTGATGATAGGAAGCTTAAAGCCAAGGCTTTAAGGTTTACCCTGATGGGGGATGATTTGTATAAGCGCACAATCGAAGATGTTCTTTTACTGTGCCTGGGACCTATAGAAGCCAGGAAAGTTATGGCGGAAGTTCATGAAGGCATTTGCGGAGCTCATAGGGCAGGCCTGAACATGCGATGGACTATCCACCGATATGGGTATTATTGGCCTACCATATATGAGGACTGCATTAAGTATGCCCAGGGGTGTGAGGCATGTCAGAAGCACGCCAGCCTTAGACACATCCCGGTGTGTGATTTAAACTACATGATCAAACCATGGCCCTTTAAATCTTGGGCCATCGATGTCATAGGAATGATCCATCCACCTTCCAGCAAAGGGCATAAATTTATTATCGTAGCTGCAGATTATTTTACTAAGTGGGTGGAGGCCATTCCCTTGAAGTCAGTAGCACAAAAGGATGTTATTGATTTCATCGACTCACATATTATCCATCGGTATGGGATACCCCACTCCATTACCACCGATAGGGGGACAGTGTTTGTTGGGGAGCAATTCACTAGTTACATATCCTCATTTAAAATCAAGCTTTACCACTCGTCCCCATATTATCCCCAGGCAAATGGCCAAGCTGAATCGGCCAATAAGATCTTAATTAATATTATCAAAAAAATGATTGAAGACAAGCCAAGGAAATGGCATGAAAATTTGTCTACGGCCTTATGGGCTTGTCGAAACACCAAAAGTACTGCCACGGGATTCACTCCATATAGGCTAACTTATGGCCAAGATGCAGTACTACCCATGGAAGTCACAGTGCCTAGTAGTCGTACCATGAATGTGGAGATAGTTCCCACTGATGTTCATGAAACTATGCTTATGAGGGAACTTGAACAAACTAGTTCTGACCGATTAAAAGCAATTGATAATATGGAAAGAGAAGCCCAGCGAAGGGCTCGGTATTACAATAAGTGGGTTAGAGCCAATCCATTTCATGTAGGTGATTTAGTTTGGAAAACTGTTTTGCCATTACAAAAGAAAAACGACGAAATGGGGAAATGGTCTCCCAATTGGGAAGGACCTTACATCATCCAAACTGATCTTGGAAATGGTGCATATGCACTTATTAACAAGGATGGAAAACAAAAGCATGAGAGCATAAATGCTCGTTATTTGAAAAAATACTTTCCATCGTATTGGGAAGTAAATACAGAATGAAGGTGATCAACGGAACCGGCGAACAACCCTGGGAATAGGATGTTCGTCGGTTAGAGCCTGAAGCTGCAGAAGCAAGTCTTCCCAGTTTGTCTGGAATTCCTTAACCTCTTTTTGGTATGTGTGACATTGTTGGGTGAGATCCTCGATTACTTCAGTGAGAGTGTTTTGAAAGTCCAAGAAAGGCCGAATAAGAACGCCCAAATCATCGTGCTCATCAAGATAGCCTATGATGTCTTCTAATTGACGTTTCTGTCGATTGAGCAGATGCTCAGCTTCGTGGCATCTGTCAACATCCTCCACTGCCCGAGTATAGTCTAGCTGAAGCCGTTCCAAGTAGTCCAAGCATCGGTCCAGAGTTCGCTTCCCTCGGATGGAAAATGACAGACGGGTGACCATATCAGAGAGAAGAATTTCTAGGTCATCCGCGTTATCTCCATCAGGATGGTTGCCCACAAGGAATGGTTGGAGTTGCCCCAGCCAATTATCAGGGGTAACAGCTTGTGGCACTGTAGACATTATCGTATAGGTAATGTTGAGTAGTGAAAAGCAAAGGTTATAGAGCAGAGTAAGACTGCTAGAGGAAGTGGGCCGTCTTTTATATGGAGCTCGCTGCGAAACGATGCCGAAAACTCTTTCAACCCTAATAACCTTGCTGACCAATACATGGTTGGGCGCAAGAGTAGGAACTGAATCCTTAGTCTGTTAGATTGATATGTACGTGGCTGATGGGATTGTTACTGTTATTAAGCCAAGATTTTTGTTCTGTTTATAAGGAATTCAGTTTTTGTTTCGATTATTTGCTAAAGCTAAAAATAGCTATACACGTATTCCTGGAGTATTAGAGCAACAATGAAAAATTATAAATCCAGATAGAATAATGGTAAATATAAAATATTATTGCCAAAAGCCGGAGTACAAAAGAGAGGCCAATAAAAGAGATAAAGGCAAAAGGAAAAATCATAAGAAGGCCTAGTAAAGTGCCCCTGGTCCTGGTTTCATCGTTGGCTCTTCCTCGAATAAATCGTCCAGTCGGCGCAGTAATTTTTCCCAAGTGATCTGATACTCAAGCTTGTTTGCTTCGTTAGCCCCTATGGAAGTGGCGATCTCATGAAGATCCTTTTCGGCCGTTGTAAGCAGGTTGGCATATGGATCAAGATTGAGATCTAATTCATTATCCCTCCAATCTACGATCTGAACGAAGCGATTTAGGGATGCGACTGATTTTTTCAATTCTTCCTCGGCCTCTTTATAATGAGCCAATGCTGCTTCGAGGAAAGGGTAATCGTCGCACACCCTGGTTAAGAAATCAATCGTCCTTTCCAGAGTTCTCTTTCCCTTAAGTGAAAACTTCAAGGTGGCATCAATGTCCATGAGCAAGACTTCAAGACACCGCGCATCATCACCCCGAGGATGTTGATTCACTAAGAGGGGCTGGAGAACTTCTGCCCAGTTGTCAACCCTAATTCTGCCTGACATGACGAGAAGATGGCGATGTTTGAAAGTACTTCGAATTGTGACCTGTATCGGGAACTTATATAGGGGCGAGAGAACGAGCCCGGTGAATTTATTTAGCGGAGTATGTGGTTTTATGGTTGGAACAACATGAGAAATATCTGGCCAGATGATTTGCCAAATAAATAAAATTAGTTTTGTTGTTTCTCAGAATTTGAGAATTAAGCCTTTTTATCGGGCATGTATTCTCTAATTGGTGCCAACTATTTTTTCTTTTGATATAAAAAAAAGAAGACTGGCGCTAGCAAAGATTATTCATAAAAATGTCAAATGCGCAATGTATGCATATCCATATAGTGTTGTCAAAATAAAAAATGGAAAAGAATAACAAAAGGAAATATGTTCATCGGAACAAAGACCTAAAACTAAATATCCAAAAACCAAAGGAAAGAAAGTGCCTATCGGGGCAAAGACCTCAAGGTCTCGATGACATCATCCCATATCTTGGAAAGACTTTCCATGTTTTCCCATGCCGAGGCTTGACAAGTTTTTTTGATAGATTTAAACCTCCTGTCTTCAGTGGCCAGACTGTCAGCTAACATGGTAGATTTTCCTTCTTCCTCCTGGCGTTGCCCGACAATCCCTTGTTGTTCAGCCTCCAACAATTCCAATTCCTTCTTTTTCTGTTGAATCTTTTCTCCCACTGCTGCTTCTTGAAGGCGCAACGCCTGGACACGAGAAGTTGAGGCCTGAAGTTCGTTCTTCAAAGTGGCAAGATAAGAAGGGGGAGCCAAAGTGTCCACCCGGTCACACTCCGCCGCGATCGGAGGCACCACTACACGAAGATGAGCGATATCTCGCATGACTCCTTCGACCAAGTTGATCTTGTTACCAGCCATCACGCCCGGTACTAAATAGTCTGACAGTGCCATCTCCACCCGACAAAAATCGTCATATGTCACTTCACCTACTGACGTCCCAGTCAAATGCTCAATAAGCTCGGACAAGCTAGGAGGCCGCCGCCGAGAAGCATCCTACATACATCATACAGTGATAGTGATCAACATACTCCATGAGCCAACCAATTAGTGAAAAATAAAGGGAAGGCGGTCACTACCTGGATTTTCGAGCTTACATTGGTTGTGACAACTGAAGGAGTATTATCTATGGGACCCGGAGCGTGAGTGGGGGGCTGTATCACAAGGATGATGTTGAGATCTAGTTGAATTCAGATTGTCTTGTATAAACGTAAATGAAAGTTGCCTACCTGGCTGGTCAATTCTACTCCTATGGGAGGATTAGCCTGAGCCATAGTAGCAGGTGGCAAAATAGGGATATTGCCCATGGGCAAGGGAGTAGTGGAAGTGACAGCTCCAATAGCCCTATTGGTTGTTCGAGAAGCATCAATCGAACCAGTGTCGGCAGAAACCACCTACAAATGATGAACACGAAATATGTTAAAACTTGGCGTCCAAGCATAAAAAATAAATAATATATACATATGGATGTATACCGGTGTGATGGGAGCGTCAGATACGACCCGCGACACTGAATCGTTGCCAACCTTGGCAACAGGATTGGACATGTCCAGTGATAGTGAATTGTTGCCCGTCTCCAACGTCGTCCCGGCATCAGCCATAAGCACAGCAGCTGAGTCGGCATCAGCCATAAGCACAGCAGCTGAGTGAGGGGCAGGGATGCTTGGATTAGATAGAGAAATACTTCTTTGGTGGCCAAGTTGAGCGTCCACCACTGGATTTACCACTCGATCATTTTTGTTCTTAGACCTTCTTTCCTTCATAGCTGGACCTACTACTTGGTCATGGTCATGCTTGGATTTTTGCTCTATCTCCCTCAACTCAGCCTGCAACAAAAGGGCTAATTACTTACCCAAAACAAAAAATTATATATATGCTTAAAATACATGCATAAAAATATATATATGATAAGGCAGGCGTACCGAGTTGGGAGGGGAAACATCTCTTATTGGTGAGCCAGTCGCTTGGCCATCCAAACTAGATCCAAGTCGAGATCGACCAACTGATGAAGTATCATGCTTGCGTTTCAGCCTGCGTTCCGTCTCGACAACATGGGATTCATCCTGTAGGAATAGTAAATGTACAGATTGATATAAACCAACAATAATGGTGGATGAAGTCTTCGATATGAAGTAAGCATACCTCTAGCTCTGAGTCGGAGGAAGCCGGGCATTCAGAACCCTCTGAAGTGGCCTGGGAACATGAAAATAGTTAATGGAAGAAAATAAAGGTACATACATTTGATATCCAAATATTGATAAAGCAAAGGCTATACGTCATCATCTGAAGAAGTCTCTGAGCCTGAGGCGACTGAATCATGGATGGAAGGTTGATCAGATGCCTGTTGATCCACATTGAGAAACGAAAAATGATATAGACATGTATATATATATATATATATATATATATATCTAGCGTGAGAAACTAGGTGTACTGACCTGTCGAGTAGGAAGAGTCTCCGAGCCTGAGGCGACTGAATCATGGATGGGAGTTTGATCTGCAGATGCCTGTTGATCCACCTTGAGAAACAAAAAAAAAAAAAAAAGATGATATATAAATATATGTATATGCCTAGCGTGGGAAATAAGGTGTACTGACCTGTTGAGTAGAAGGAGTAGAGCCTAAGGGAGGCCAAGTAAGAGGACCACTAGAAGGTCTAGGGAGGTACCTACCTGTAAGAAAAAATGTAGAAGTTAGCTAGTAAACATGAGCAAACTTAAAACAATTCGTCGTTTAGTGCATTTACCTGAGAAGATAACTGGATCTGTATTGGAGCCGACACCTTTGCTTTTGGAAGAAGACGGCTGGGTATTCTCAGGGTTTTTTCGCTTCTTGGAAGATCGAAGCAGTCTAGGACTCCCAGTGGTCGTTGGACTCCCAGGCGGTGTAACAATGATAGAAGCTTTAGACTTACTACTCTTTGGCACCGTTTCTGTATCAGTACCCAAGAACTTGAGGTAATAATCAACAGAATGACCACACTTACTCCAGAAAGTAGACCACCAGGTTGGGACTGTCCTGAGAGAACATGCCTGTAATTTGAAAGGGAGTATAGATCTATGACCCAAGTAAGATTGAATTTTGGCTGCATAAGAAGCCCCATGCCCAACAATGATGAGACCCCTAGTGTTCTTCTGAGGGGATAGACCGGCTAAGGTAAGATCATTAGGGATGCCCTGACAGCATCCCATCTGACGGGCGAAACAGTGTGGCATGTAAGGCTCTGATGTAATCCAAACCTTCTTTTTGAGCAAAAGCTTACTGGCCAAGAGATGTCGAGGTCGGGTGATGGAATCCCAGGAGATCGTATCATCTCTGGTGAATGAGTCATCATCGAAAGGGAACGGTAAGGTTGGATCCTTCCATAAGAGATAGGACGCCAAATGCATGTGGCGCTGATACGGGAAAAAAGCATCGTCACTACGGGCCCGAGACAAAACATCACGAACCAAATCAATCAATGAATTCGATTGGGAGGTGGAGGCTATCACATTAGCTATAGGAAGAACGGTGGAAGTTATAGGAAATTCCACCCGTTGCCCATATGGCATCCCGATAGAGAAATACAGTCTGAACCAAATTTCCAAAAACCAGATGGGACCGTTAATACTGGACGAGGGAGCAGTACCAGTTCGAATCTTTTCAGTGAATTTGTTGATACCTCTATACAGATCTGCCAAGAACATGGTACCCAACGCTACTCGACCCCCTGCAGCCAACAAGCAAGCCAAGTCCATATGATGAAGGAGGATATATTTGTTACCAGCACAAAAGATGTATCTATTCAACCAACATAAGAGAAAAGCCGCATGCTCCTCTGGGGTAACTGGCGAATCATCCTCGCATCGGTTACTGCTGATAAATGATTCGTATGAAATGGCCGTCCCTTTCTGATATTGGATGTTATAGGATGGGGCATCACGGATAGTGGCAACGTCCTGCCCAGCAATAGGAAGACGGGCAAGCAAGGCTACGTCCAATAAAGTATGGCTCATCATGCCATGGGGAAGTAGGAAGCCGTTCACTGACGAATCCCAAAAACACATCATAGTGGCCAAAAACCCTTCCCTAGCCTCAAAGGGTAGTGTGGAGGATTTAATGGCTTGGTCAATACCGTACTTACGCCAATGTTCTTCCTTAAATGGACGAATTCTATTGTACCAATCAATGTACATATCAGGGAGAGGAGGCATAGATCGAATCCGTACCCTCAAACAATCCAATTTAAGTCCCTCGTAGTGAGCCAAGATGTTTTTCCCATGACCCAACAAACAGCCAGGTGCGTCTCCAGCATCAGCAGGGGTAAGGAAAAATGGTCGGAGGACCTGCACGGTAGAACCTGAACACTGGAGAATTGGGTCAGGAAGAGTGTTGCCCGATAATGACAATTCTGTGGCTGACCTTTGTGGCGCCACATTGATCCCGAGTGGAAGTATTGGATCAGATGAAGTAGTGATACCAGCCATACCTATTCAGAGTTCGACCAAGTTATGAATTGATTAGCTTCAAAATATTATCATTGAATATAACATATTATCTATCAAGTAAACAATGCCTGAATGTTCTAATTATATGAAAAATATAATAGAAGCGCATGGTAAAAGTTTACTCACAAGAACAAAGCAAATGTTCAAAATTTATTATGGGCAGAAGACGTGGCTTTCAGTCTATAGGATGATATAAAGAGACTAAGCAAATGCCTGAATTGGAAAATTCAGCTTTGGCAAGAGCCTAGTTTCGCCTAGAATAAAAATACTAAAGCCAAATTGAGCTAAAAAAAATAATAATAATAGAAAAAGGGAGTCCTGGGGTAGTGATCACAGTTGATGAGCTCGTTGAGGCCAGAGTTAGAAATTGGCAAATGAGGATACGGCCAGTGAATACTTATCATAGTTGGTCTCACTATTTACCATTTGAAAAATAAATAGTCAATAAAACTCAAGGAATGGTCTTGAATCAACAAGCCTGGAACACTAATTGTTACTGAGTATGACTATTATAAGATAAATTGCCCACTGCTTCTGATTTACTAGATGGGCAAAAGAATAGTAAATCGCCAGGATACAAATGAGATTTGAGAAGTAAACTAGGATACACTGGAAGTGCACATGTTTGCCAAGGAAACTACTTTATGTGATTATTGCCAGGGAAACAATCGATGAAACTCTAATTTGTATTGTTTCTCAAACTGCACTTCTACCATAGATTTCAATCCATGGTTCAAAATAAAATAGTCTCTCAATTTGATTTGGAAATTATTGCCAGTAATATCCTAGGCCCTAAAGTAATCCATATCAATTCACCCAGTGGTGATAAATCCAAATCAGCAGGGGTGATAATGGCGAATGGGACAAAATAACAAATAAGGGCACATTACCCGTGAGCACATAGACAATAGAATTTTTGCCAATAAATTGGATGAAAGATCACATATTGAAATTGCAATTTCGCCATGGCTGGGGCGGCCAATAACTATTTATGAAGTTAGTGCCATATTGAAAACCATTGGGCAGACAAACATATAGTTTCAATTCATAAACTTATCAATTCCTTCTTATTTTCAAAAGGGACGGTCACATCAATTTATGAGTTGGGACAAAATAACAAAAGACAACAGTGAACAAGGGCACAACAAGCCTGCGGAGAGCCATACATTCGAAAGACAATTTACGGTATTGTACAGTTATTGAAACGCCATAAAGAGACAGAAAAGTTACCTGACAGGGGATGGCGGAACCTGATGAGGGACGATGGCGTCCGGTCGGCAGATGTGGAAAATGGCGTTCGAAAAAAGAACCGAGAGGAGAGAAACGACGAAGAAGAAGGGAAAGAAAGATCGTTTATTTTGAAAAGCGGTTCTTACAAGGAGGCTTAGGGTTTTGTTTTCTCAAATCTCGAGCCTAAAATAATATAGTGGATCCCTAAAATTGCTTAAAAGAATTATTCAAAACATTCAAATAATTTAAGGATAATTTTTGAATGTTTGAATAGGGGGGCCAATGTTATCACCAATAAATAAATAAAATAAATATATCGATTAAATTTATTTGTCCGTTGGACCAAATGGACAGTCACCTATCTACCCGTCAGGCCAAAGGGACAGTCACCTATCCGCCCATCAGGCCAAAGGGACAGTCACCTATCCGCCCATCAGGCCAAAGGGACAGTCACCTATTCGCCCATCAGACCAAAGGGACAGTCACCTATCCGCCCATCAGGCCAAAGTGACAGTCACCTATTCGCCCATCAGACCAAAGGGACAGTCACCTATCCGCCCATCAGGCCAAAGGGACAGTCACCTATCCGCCCATCAGGCCAAGGGGGCAGTCGCCTATCTGCCCGTCAGGCCAAAGGGACAGTCACCTATCTGCCCGTCAGACCAAAGGGACAGTCACCTATCTGCCAGTCAGACCAAAGGGACAGTCACCTATCTGCCCGTCAGGCCAAAGGGACAGTCAGCTATCTGCCCGTCAGGCCAAGACCATAGGGACAATCACCTATGCCAGGACCATCTAGACCGATCGGCCCCAAGGAGGATAATATATCAACCGACATAGACAAACCACGCGGAGTAGAGGCTGAGGCGTACAAGCAGGGCGGTTATTAAAGGCTTAGATCATGGAGCAGTTCCTCTACAGCGGTTACATCACCTCCTATAAATACCAATCAAGGCTGCAGAGGAAGGGGAATCAACAACACCCAAGCAGAAGCTTCTCTTTTATTTTATCTTAGTTTAAGCATAGTTCGTAGTTCATAGTTTGTAGTTCGTAGTTGTTAGATAGTTCCAGTTCTTGTAATTGATAGTGGGCAAGGAACCCGTTTCTTGTTCATTATTTTTAACTTTTTGAAGGCGCAATCCAACGAAAGAGTTTATTCAAATTCTGTCGTCTTAGCCTGTAAAAGGCTTACTATTTTTTGTTGTCCGAATTCTTGCGATAACAGAGATATTTGATTATTTTTTTATTTATAACTTTTTTTACTGTATACATTTGATTTATTAATTATTAAAAATGTGTATTGAATTGTGAGAGAAAAATAAAATTGAACAATTGTTTGAGGACAGACAAAGAGAATGTTTGGATGTTACCATATTGATTAGCATATAGCGGATTGAAAGAGCATATTGTCTCTAGCGGATCTGCCGACTCCCAAACATCCCAAAAATATATATATATATGCTCACTATTCCGGCAAAGCGATTATTTTTTTTTTGGACTGCGTTTGGAAGTTGTCGAGGGAAAGAAAAGGATAAAGTATTTTATGTTTTCACTCTAATATGGATTAAACTATTAAAGGGTTTTATTTTATTTTATTTTAATTTTTTATTATTATTATTATTTTTCATTTAAGGCCATCCTCTTTTTTTTTTCTTTTTTTTTTATAAAAATTATTATTGATCCAAAATACTGCAAGTGATGCAGAATTGTCTCAGTGTGTATAATTTGAATAATGAACTAGTGAAGGGTTGCTGTTAATAGAGACCCACAAATTCGTGCAAGGCAGGCGGCTGTCTGCTGTTAGAAAAGATCACATCGATTTACTCAGCGCCCTGTCCAATTAATATCCCACATTCCCACGGGTAACTCATGCAAGAATGGACATGATGAATGAATTTGAGAGGAATGGATTTTAAATGCATAGGTCAAATTCTTTGTTTTTGATTACACACGTGTGAACTGTGAAGTGTGTAATCTTACATTATAATTTGTGTAGTACTGAGCTATAAGCTTCCACCACCAAATTCTGTTAAGTAAAAATAAAGAAATATTTCAAACAATTGTGTTTTTTTTTATATTAAGATACTCATTCCATTCCATGTCATTGGAAATATTTTGACTTTTACTACTGTTTATAAACGAAGGATAGGGGGCCGGTGGAGATCGAACATCCAACATTCCGTTGGAAGTCAAGGGACTTAAACACTTGGACTAAGTCCTCATCCCCAATTTTAACCTAAATTAATTACTATAATTATATAATCATTGAAAGAAAAAGAACATAAAAAATACCGGAGTAATATGGTTGGTGTGTTTAATTAAAAGAATGGCTATAAATAATACTCCATCTGTCCCATTTAACTTGTCTTGTTTCACTTTTGCACACAATCCAATGCACTTTTTCAACTGTTAATATCTCAAAATATGTACAATGAAAAATTATGCAAAATATATATTATAAAACTACATGATCATACGATTCTAACAAGGCCAAACTCGACTATTTTTCTCTAAATATATACTTGCAATAAAGTTGAGTCAAAGCTGAACAATGAACAGTGTAAAAAAGTCAAACAGGACAAGTGTGGTGGGACGGAGGGAGTAGTAAATACTAAATTCTAAACCTAACAATTTTACCCCTTCTTAACTTTTAATACTCCCTCCGTCCTCAAATAAATGAAATATTGACATAGTAACTACTATTCATTAAATAACTTTGATTCGATTTTTTAACATATTTATATAAGATAAAACATAATCAATTGAGATCTTGTTGGATTCGTCTAATCGCGTAGATTTATATTATCTAACTTTTATAATTTTTACTTTTATACAATTAAAGATATTGAGCGTTAAAAATATGTACTCCCTCCGTTTTTAAAAAATTGTAACATTCATGCGTTTTACGTTATCCAATGCACATTTTTAACCCTTAATATCTCAAATTGTGTAAAAGTAAAAATTATAAAAATTTGATATTATAAAACTATGCGATTAGACGAATCTAACAAGATCCTACTTGACTATGTTTTATTTTGTATAACTGTATTAAAAATTTGAATCAAAGTTACTCAGTGAATAATAGCAACTATGCAAATGTTATTGAAATGATTCAATTATTGAAAAACAGAGAGAGAATTTCAGAATCTCATTCCCCATCCCCTAAAATTAATCCAATTGAAAAGTATTGTTCATAAAAAATTTCAGATTCCATAATTCTAATTTTCGCAGAGCTTATTTGTTTGGCAAATAAATTAAATAAAATTAGCTTATTTAGTTAAGTTAAGATAAATTAATTTATTTAAAAGATATTTTTTTTTAAAATCGCTACAAATAGTCCTCTATAATAAAAAAATAAATAAATAAATAAAAAATAGTATAAATAAGTGGGAGGATGCAGTCCGACTCCAGGGTCCAGGTGCCGAAGACGGGGATTCAATTTAGCTGAGGGTTTGAAGATTAGGGTTTTACCCATTACCACTCTCTCCAATTCCGCGTCATGTCTTCCACACTGGAAATTGAAGCTCGAGAGTAAGTTTGCTTCTACTTTGAATAAAAAAAATTCTTAATGCCAGTGTTACTGCCTGCGTTTCCGTGATGAATTTCATATGATATATAATTGGAGTGTGCGGGAAAGGTCAATACTTTATTGAAAGTAAACAGTTTGGGGCGTGAGGGTGGCGGCAATTACGATTCTGGGAATTGGATACATAACACCGAATGAAATAGTCTGTAATTTTGTTGTTTCTAGAACAGCTTTTGAACCAAATGCAATAAAGTTTGTGTGTAGAAATGTGCTATGAACTGCACAATTTATGATCTAGTAACCGCATTTTTGGTGTTCCTATCAGTTGTTACGAATGATTTCCCAGTTAAAGATACGGCTGTCAAATGTCAATTTCTGATATCTTGGTGTGGGTATTGAAATATGATGACTGATGAGGACAACCATGTTCTGAGAAACTTTTGTTTTCAATTTATTGTGCTTTTCTTTCAAATCAAATCTGGTACAATGCCACATTTTTCCCAAATTTTCTAGCTCTACTAAAATTCTTTATATTGCTGAACGACTGAAGCTCTATCCACTTTTCTATCCCCTCTCAAATTTCTATAGTTTCTCCTGCACTTTAAGAATGCTTTTGTTTAAGTCTTTTTCGTTGACAAATGACTACTTGCTTGCATCTTACTACCTCCGTCTAGGTATATTTGTTACGGATGGTTTTTTGGCACTATTCATTGTTTAACTTTGATTCAAATTTTTATCATAACTATGTAGGAAAAAATATAGTCAAGTGAGATCTTGTTAGATTCGTCTAATCTTGTAGTTTTAGACAATTAACTTTTTATAACTTTTCTCCGTACACAATTTAAGTTATTAACTGTTAAAAATGTGTATCGACATACGTGCTGGGTGGGTCCGTAACAGAAATAGTGAGACGGAAGAAGTATTTAGGAATTAGGAGGGATGTGCATGTTGATTCTCATGAGATATTTTTTTGTCTTTACTTTAACAGCTGTTGCTACTCTTTTCCTTTCTTGAATTGTAGTCCTGGATATTTGAGGTAGTTTACTTGAAAATGTTTTTGTGTGTGATATAGCCATAGCAGTCTGTTTTTGGTCACTTGCTGCTTTTTATGTCTCCTGTTTCAATGCAAGCTTACCAATTTTTGGTGTTCAAATTATTACTATTTTATGCCATCTGATTATACTAGCTCATTATTTAATTCATTTATTTTGCATTCATTTGCTTGCAGTGTGATTAAGATTATACTTCAGTTCTGCAAAGAGAACTCTCTGCATCAAACTTTTCAAACTCTGCAGAATGAGTGCCAGGTTTCTCTCAATACGGTTGACAGCCTTGAAACTTTCATTTCTGATATAAATAGCGGACGATGGGATGCAATCTTACCCCAAATTGCACAACTTAAGCTTCCTCGGAAGAAATTAGAAGATCTATATGAGCAGGTAAGGTGCTCTTGACTTTACATGATAGTGTAGTATCTTGCTTGTGTCATTTCTGCCATGGTCTAGAACACTCCTGTAGTATGTTTGTCACATTCAGTATGCAACTTCTTTAGGTAAACAAAAATTGTTGTAAAGAGAAAATAGGAATGGTGCTTACACTAATTTAAATTATTTGGTATTCATAGAAAATTAAACCCGGGAATTCGAAGGTATGCTGTATGATCTACTTCCTTTGCTTTGACTTACATGGTGGAACTAGTTCTAATTGTTGACACTGTTCTGACGGAGTTTCTGCCTTTGTGGGCTCTTTTAAGTATTTTATCCGTCATATGTAATTCTCCTTGTTCTCTTTGTTTTCATATAGATTGTTTTGGAAATGATTGAACTAAGAGAGATAGATACAGCCCGTGCAATATTGAGACAAACACAGGTGATGGGTGTCATGAAGCAGGAGCAACCAGAGCGGTATTTGCGACTTGAGCATTTACTAGTTAGGACTTACTTTGACCCGAATGAGGTATGAGCAACTGGCTTGATGATATCTTTCTAACTTTTATACCCTAACTCTTGTCTAAGCCTTTCTGACATACATGCTAATATACTATCAAAAAATTATGTGCCTTTCTCTTGACATTTTTGCTGCAAAAGTTATGTCTTTCTACTTTCTGTACATGTATGCTATATGCTTGAACTTTAATTTTTGCCAGTAACAATTTTAGTCATATTACAATTCTTATGCTTTTACAAACAATATTTCAAACATATACTTCTCCTTACTTTTGATGAGATCACCCCTTAATCTTCATGTAACACATTTTTCACATCATGTTCACAGGTATATCAAGAATCAACGAAGGAGAAAAGGCGAGCCCAAATTGCACAAGGTTTCT
>JAOANR010000010.1:12720704-13071108 GCA_030278955.1 Hygrophila difformis | reverse complement strand
TGGATGGCTCCTGTTTGGCTTCCTTGCTTTGAGGTAATTCGGTCTATGCAATCAATTCGATTTAGACCGAATTTGTATAGATCGAATTCCTTCTTTTCTGTTCTGCTCAGGGTCTTCTTCTTTCCATAGTGCAATTCGGTCTAGGGGTCAATTCGGTTTAGACCGAATTGCCACAGACCGAATTGGTTGCTTTGCTTCTCTTCTTCAACACTTGTCTCTTTTTCTTCTTTTTCTCTTCAGCAATTCGGTCTAATGAGCAATTCGGTTTAGGTCGAATTGCGTATAGACCGAATTGATCTTCAACACTTAACCAAAATTCCAGTTTGTGGGATTTTCATTCTTTTTCCCATCTTTTTAATTTTTGTGGGCTATTTTATTCTTTTGCCCTTCTTTTCTTTTTCCTTTTTTTCATGTTTTTGGATTTTTCTAACACAAATACAATTAAAATTGCATATTTTTGTATCTTTCATCGCCAGCTTATTTTTCTTACAAACTTGCATTAATCTGTCGAATTCAACTGCTTTCTTATTGCAATAAGATGGGAATACGATCAAAATGTCCATCTCAGACACGGAAATGGATTGGAAATAATGGACAATTTTGGCCATTATCATACGCCCTAACGCATTCAATGTTGCTGTCAAACTTGGCCGTGACATCAGCTGTCGTGATTTGTTGCTTTTTCGGCGCTGTTGATGGAATCCCCATCCTTGTGCGCACCTCGGTCTCCACCCAGAAATCGACTGGCCTGACTGATCCAATTGACTCCTGAGGTTCGTCCTCACTGGTGTGCCAGTCCGTCGGGTCATCATTGGAATATGCTGGCTCATTAATTCCAGCTTCATGCATCAGCTCGTTCTGTTGAACTTCCTCCACCTCCATGTTCTCTTCAGCTGCTTCATTTCTAGATTCCTCCTCAACCTCCTCCTCCTCCCTAGCAGTTCGTCCAACAGGACGTTGGAAAATCGGCCCCATTTGCCCCATGAATTCTTGTTCCTCTTGCTGAGCTTCTTCTTTTTCTTCCTCCATATCATTCTTCCTCTTCTCAGTCATATCTTGCGGTTTAACCATTTTGACTTGCGGCTCATCAGCTTTGTCTTTCAACAGTTCAGACAGTGAGATCGGGTCTGCTGGGATATTTTCCTCTGGCTCGTCATTCCCTCCAGTCATGATTCTTCTTCTTTTCTCAGTCCCAGACGAATCTTCAGGAGCAATGACTGCTTTAATTCTTGTTGTCTCAACAAGTGGATCAACAATTCGGCAGACCTCTGTCTGATATCTAATCTGTTCTCGCCCCTCTCCTTCATCAATTCTCGTTTCGATTTGTTCGTTAAGCCTTTTCCTTATATCTCCCGCGGATAGTTTCAGCATCATATGCAGTGGGGCCAGCCCATGTAGGGGGCTCCTTTTTGATTTTAAGCCCTTGCCCTTGCACTTCTCTTGTGATCTTAAGCTCATCATCATCATCTTGCCTCTCCTTCTCCACATCCTTTGGATTCCTTGCTTCCAATTCAGCTTGCAGTTTTTCAGCAACCTGTCTGTCATGGATTTCTTTCTTTTTTCTTTCCTCCTCAGCATTTGTTCTTTCAATATTCTTTACCATTTCAGCGTCCTGACTAGCCCTTTCCTCTCTCCTCATTCTTTCTCTGATCTCGGCCTCACTGGGCGGTCTTTCAGAAGTTTGTTGTTCAAGAACACCTGCTATTGCATTTTCATCTTCTTGCATCTTTCTAGCCAACTCAGCATCTCGAGCAATTTGTTCTTTCCGTTTAGGAGGTAGCGGTGGCATTATCCCTTTGCCTCTATCTTTTGGGTCCGAAGGTGCTGCCATTTTCCTCGCAGTTGGCTCAGGTTCTTGGATTACTACTTTTCTTTCTGGAGCCCTTGCTGGTTTCTCTTTTTCAGCCAATTGTACCAGCCTTCTTTTTGTTTGAGCTTGAGGCACGGGCTGGCTTCCAGCTTCTACATCAGTTGGCGTTTCAGATTGAATCGGCTGTGTAGGGGGTTCTGTGGCAACAGATTTCTGTAGTTCCGCTTGCCCTCTTGGTGGTAAAGCTGATGTTTGCACAGTTGGTTGGGTGGCCTGAACAGATTCTTCTGGAGGGGGAGTAGAGATATAGGCATCGGCAGTGGTATCTGGGTCTTCCTCATAGCCCAGTTGTTTTTCATCGCGTTTCAAGTAGTCTGTGACGAAGCTCCGCTGAGTAATTCGCACAAGCTGTGCTTCCCAGTCCTCCTTTATCCTTTTGCAAAACTTGCTCCGGATATTATAATTGTAATGTAGGATCTTTTTCTTGTTAGTCTTGTCATTACAATATCGGAGTGCCTCCTTATCCATCTCCATTATCAATTCCAGGTAGGATTCCCGATACTTGTCCATCATAGCCCCTACCAGATCTTTTCGAATCCCTTCAAGATAGCTCATGTCTTGCGCAACGTTAAAGTTGAGATAAGCTCCAGCCTCAGCTTCTAACATTAGCTGGAACTGTCTCTCCCCTTTCTTTATGGGCTTCCAATTGCCCTTTCGTATGTCTAGAAGCAGTTGTTCCCTTAATACAGCAATATGCCGAGGATGCTCATCTTCTTTTGAAATCCCGAACTGCCCGTATTTTTTGTGCGTGAAGATGGATTCGAGCTCCCCCTAAGCAGGCAGTTCCACTCCTTTATCCAAATGAGATTTAGTGATGCTCGGGTTTCCTTTTCCCCATACAAACATGAGGTTCTCCCATTCTTCTCTTGCGTCCTTGATCATTTTCCTCATGGTGTTCAGCAATGAAGTATTGTGGCCCTGTTCAAAATTTTCTGCACTTTTGAGGTGCTTGTGCAGGTTGCAGCTTAATTCTCGGTGCCTGAGACGGGCCTGATCTGTAATCCACCTTTGTTCTATAGGTCCCTTCTTTTCAAGAAGATATGGGTTCCATTTGAAGGGAAATGCTTCGTGCATCATGCTGGCTCCGCTGTTTAAAATTCTGCTCAGATCAATCTGTTTATCAGTGAAGGCCATTCTAACTTGTGGATCAACGATCTGGTTTGGGATGATGACATCAAAGTCGGCCAGATTTGGATCTTCCGTTCCTCTTTCCACATGCCGGTTCCAAATGGCTCTGTGTTCTCTGAACTTCAGCTGGATGCTTTCGTGGTGGACATCCGGAGTTGTTAGCACGTCATTTTTGGCATGGTCCATCATCATCCCCCAAAATTTCTTTAGAAAGTGATAATAATCCCTTTCTATTGAGGCAGCAACAATTGTTCTTTCTTCTGGGGGTATGCTCATGTCCCATCCTTGTGGAAATTCCAATTTATCTTCTGTGGTGTGATCCAGCGGGACCTTATATTCTGACATGATCGCCGTCCTCATATTCTTGATCTCAATTCGGTCAATCAAAGCCTGCTTTGCTGCTTGCTCATATGTGCAATCAGGCAACCCGATGCCTGATTTTACTACTAATTCATTCCTGAAAGGGATAGAAGAAATTAGAGATACTCAAGTTTTTATAATTTCATGAATTGTTCAAGTTAAGAATCAACATCCTCACATTTTGAGCTCTGCTCGAAATGTGATTTAATTGATTGAACTTGAATTTTATTGCAATGCATAAGTAACACTATTTACAGCTGCAGATTTACACAATACAAACTTATTAAAATTTGAGGTCATTGGACCTAAAAATATTTTTGGTTTGGACTTTTGAGTCCAAAAAGAGAAAATAAAATGGTCATTGGACCAAAAATCTTTTTAATGGGCCTTTGGGCCCAAAAATTTGATTTTCTCAAATTTATTAAACAAGCTCGAGGCACTTGTTGAAAATGTGATGAGATGAAACGAATGGAATGGTTGCTCGAGATTGGAATGTGCAGTGGAGACGTGGCGAAGTGGATTTGCTAATTCCGGATTGCTTGGACTGTATTTGGACAGTTAAAACATTCCCAAAAATTTGCAAACACTATTTTTAATTTTAAAGGTTGACTTATTTTATTTAATGAAAAGTGGGATATGTGTGGTCCAAGTTTGAATTTTGAAAATGATAGCAGTTAAGTGACAAAAACACTGCTATTTACTCACACTTTTAGTTCCATTGGGAACCAAAAATAACAAGTCAATCAAATTTCTATTCCCACTAACTCTTTTTGTCTTTTTATGAAAAGGTGTTTTCAGAAAAGGGATTTTGGTGGCAACAGGGCTGCCAGAACAAACTACACACCAACTTTTTACAGATTGCAGCACCACACACAGATTGCCAAAAACAGGGAAAGAGCATTAATTAATCACAGAGGCATGCAACAGTTTGAACATAGCATCACAAAAACAAAAGATCAAGCTCTCTTCTCCACCAAAAACAACAGATTCAATAGACTAGCATGCTGCCCGTTTACCAAAACATTCATGCTCTCTTTAATCACAAACAGGCAATCAAATCAGCTAACATGCCACCTATTTGCAGAATAACGAATCACTCATGCTTGACAACCAAAAATCACTACTGATAACCAATAACACCAAATCATCCTATAATAACCAAGTGTTCATCAGTTTTCTAATCAATCAGGGAATGTAAGCAAGACTGAAAATTAAGAACAAGGAGCATCCCCTCCTAGAACCCTAGAGAGCTTCAAAGTTCAACAATGGCGGCTCCTAACCCTAGCATTCTCTCCCAATGTCACTGAATACCCCTAAGTTCGCAAAAACAAAATGCCCATCAGATTTAGACACTCCTCAACCCTGCACAAGAACACAGAACACACTCTTCTTCCAAAACAGGTTCGGCCAACACCGAAATCACCGCAATCCCCCAATTAAACAATGCCCATATTAAGAATCGCATAGAATCGAACTCAAACAGGGGAAACGATCATAACTACGCCCTATTTACATGAATGGAAACGAACAACACAAAAATAGCAAAACAGGGGCCTGCGCGCACTCGCGAAATGCAAGGGAGAAGGGTTACCAGGGTTCGGCCTTCTTCGGAGATGACGAAGACGAGGGTTCCATTGTTCTTGCGAAAATCGGGTAGAGTTTCCTTTGGGAAATGGCTGGGGTTGTGCGAAGAACACGATGATGTGCTTCGGGAAGAAGGGTTTCGCGTGTTGAGAAAGTTTTTTGAAAAAATCCTAAGTGTTTGGGAGAAAGTGGGGGAGAAGAAAGGACGAAGGGGGTTTTAAAACTCGAGAAGAGTAATGACGCGAAATCAGGGCTTGACGTCAAAGCGAGGGTTCTGCATCATTAGGGGAAAGGGTTGGGGATTCCTTGACGTCGAACCAGGGGTATGACGCCAAAGGTTGGCGTCATCCCTTGTGGTTCGGGTCATATAGGCGGTTGGGGCTTGACGTGGAAGTCTTCTCATGACGCCAAAGGTTGGCGTCATTTGAGGGTTCCGCGTCATTAGAGAGCTGGGTTGAGGTTTGACGTCAACCATCCCATGACGCGGAAGGTTTGCGTCATTGGGAAAGGCTCGACGTCAAACTCCAATCCAGGCTGGAATGCTGACCATGACGCCAACAAAATGTTTGACGCCAATGGTCGGCGTCATCACGTAGGCTCCGCGTCATGGCCTCTAAAGTCAAAATTAATGGACTGGGCCCTGAGGTGCAATTGGGCCTGGGTCCGTCTTTTATTACTATGGACTTGGAAATTATTAGCCCATAGCATTTTCAATCAATGGACTGTGGGCTTACAAAATTAAATAATTGCATAAATTAGGTTGAATTAATCCTACTTCTTATAAAATTTATTCCGGATTTTAAATTGCTTTAATTTCCGATAATACTTTTCATTTAGATGTAGAATTAATCCAACCGGGAACCTGTTTTGCAGCTTTAATTTTCTTTTTGTCCATTCCTCCAATTCCTGCAAATATCAACATCCTCACATTTAGAGTCTTAGTACTCTAAATGTTTAATTGATTTTTGGATACTTTCTCCTTTAAACTAAAAAGGTATAAATGTATATAATAATAATAATAATAATATACATATATAACTCTTCTTTTTTTTTCTTTTTTTTTAAATGAGGGTAAGCCGGGTCTGCCACTGTTTGGCTCTCTTTTTCCGGATTGAACTGTCCGATGTATTCCTTTAGTCGGTGCCCATTCACCACTATGTTGCCCTTGTCCGTTCTGATCCTGACGGCTCCATTTTCAAACACCTCTAACACTTCATGTGGCCCTTCCCATCTGGATTTAAGCTTTCGGGGGAATAGCTTCAACCTAGAATTGAACAACAATACATTCTGACCAACATAAAAGTGTTTAGGCTTAATCCGGTGATCGTGTAACTTCTGGGTCCGCTCCTTGTAAATCCGAGAGCTCTCGTAGGCTTGCGCTCGTATTTCATCAATTTCATTGAGGTCCAACTTGCGTTTGCTTTGAGCAACTTTTGGATCGAAGTTAAGCGTTATGACGGCCAAGTAAGCTTTATGCTCTAACTCTACAGGCAAATGACAGGCTTTTCCGAAGACAAGTCTGTAAGGAGACATTCCAATGGGAGTCTTGTATGCAGTACGATATGCCCATAGAGCATCATTGAGCTTACGTGTCCAGTCCTTTCGGGTTATCCCTACCGTGGCTTCGAGTATATGTTTGATCTCGCAATTTGATACCTCGACTTGACCACTGGTTTGGGGATGATACGGCGTGCCTATCTTATGGAGGATTCCATTTTTACTCATTAACGTTTCAAAAGCCTTACTAACAAAGTGTGTTCCTCCATCAGATATTACCACCCTAGGTATGTCAAATCTATTGAAAATGTTGTTCTTGAGGAACTTTATAACTTGGCTACCATCATTGGTTGGCAATGCAACCGCCTCGACCCACTTGGGTACGTAATCGACAACTACCAAGATTAGTAGTTTCCACCAGATGGTGGGAACGGTCCCATAAAGTCAATGCCCCATATATCAAAGATCTCAAGTGCGAGAATCTCTTTCTGAGGCATCTCATCCCTCTTGGACATGTTTCCTAATCTTTGGCATCTTTCGCAGGCTTTCGCAAACACCTTACAATCCTCATAAATAGTAGACCAAAAGAATCCACACTCAAGTACCTTGTGGGCTGTTCGAGTGGGACCATGATGACCTCCGTATTCAGATTTGCGGCATTCTTGGTGATTTGGTAGGCCTCAGCTTCAGTAACACATCGCCTGATTATCGAATCAGCACAATGTTTGAATAAGAAGGGATCTTCCCAAAAGTAGTTTACTACTTCTTTGAAGAATTTTGCCCTTGTGTATTTCTGTTGTAAAGGTGGGGTTATTCCACATGCTAAAAAGTTAGCAATGTCAGAAAACAATGGACATGCCTGATCGTGCAAATGCAACGCAAACAGTTGTTCGTCCGGAAAATCCTCATTGACGGCTTTATCATTTTTATCATTTTCTAATCGAGATAAGTGGTCAGCAGCACCATTATCTCGACCTCGCCTATCTTTTATTACGATGTCGAATTCCTGCAACAGAAGTACCCACCTGATTAATCGAGGTTTGGCATCTTGTTTGCTGAACAAGTATCTCAGTGCAGAGGGATCTGTGTACACTATGGTCTTCGTACCAATAAGGTACTGTCTGAATTTATCAAACGCGAAAACCACAGCGTACATTTCTTTCTCCGTGGTAGTGTAGTTGATTTGGGCTTCATTCAGGGCGTGACTTGCGTAATGAATTACGCAATGTTTCCCTTCCTTATATTGCCCAAGTACTGCACCCACGGATAGATCACTTGCATCGCACATTACCTCGAAAGGTATTGACCAATCGGGTGGTTGTACTATTGGAGCAGAAATCAACATCTTTTTGAGCGTGTCAAAGGCTTGAACACACGCTTCATTTATTAAAAAGGGATTTTCTTTACAAAGCAAATTAGTGAGCGGCTTGGCAATTTTAGAGAAATCCTTAATGAATCTCCGGTAAAAACCGGCATGCCCTAAGAAGCTCCTAACTGCTTTAATAGAATTAGGAAGAGGGAGATTGGAGATGACTGGGACCTTGGCTGGATCGACTTCAATGCCTGCTCGTGAAATGCGATGACCTAACACTATGCCCTCAGTGACCATGAAATGGCACTTTTCCCAGTTTAAAACCAAGTTAGTGTCCTCACATCTCTTTAGAATTTTAGAAAGATTGGTCAAACATTCTTCAAATGTATCTCCATATACAGAGAAGTCATCCATGAAAACTTCAATGCACTTTTCGATAAATTCGAAAAATATAGACATCACGCAACGTTGAAAAGTGGCAGGTGTATTGCACAAACCAAAAGGCATGCGCCTATAGGCAAAAGTGCCAAAGGGGCATGTAAAAGTTGTTTTTTCGTGATCCTCACTGGCGATCACTATTTGATTATAACCTGAATATCCGTCCAAAAAACAATAAAACTCCCTTCCCGCCAACCATTCCAACAATTGATCGATAAAAGGTAAAGGGAAATGGTCCTTGCGAGTGGCCTCGTTCAACTTCCGGTAGTCTATGCAGACCCTCCATCCGGTGACCGGCCGTGTGGCAATTTCCTCCCCTTGTTCATTCTTGGTTATGCACATCCCACCCCGCTTGGGAACAACCTACACAGGACTGACCCATTTGCTGTCAGAAATTGGGTATATAATACCGGCATCTAACAGCTTGACCACTTCCTTTCTTACCACTTCTTGCATGAGTGGGTTCAAACTTCGTTGGGGCTGGCGTGAAGGCTTGAAATTCTCCTCCATTAGAATCATGTGCATACAAATAGAAGGGCTTATTCCTTTGATATCAGAAATGGTCCAACCGTTTGCACGCACATGGTTTTTAAGCACCCCTACCAGAGCATTTTCTTGATCTTGTGTCAGCTTAGCTAACACAATTACCAGTAACATTTTATGTTCAGCGAGAAACGCATACTTAAGATGGTCCGGTAGCACTTTTAGTTCAAGCTCTGGTGGGCATTCCACCGAAGGAAGTAATTTGCGAGAATTAGATGGGGGAAATTCAGATTTACCTTTCGGATCTTGCATCAGTACAGGATCCGCCTCCTCTTGGTTGGCGTCAGCATGGAAATCGGCACCGTCAAATTCCTCCAAATCCCCAGTTTCGGGATTGGCGAAATGGACAGCGCTGCAACCTTCTTGCTCCGCACCAGCAGGCTTCAGTACCTGCTTTGAAAAGTCATCATCCATCATCATTACAATCCCATTGTTAGAGTCTAGCTCTCCCTCTCTCCTACAATCTATTACATCAAGTGTGAAACAAGTTCCCTCATGCGGAAACCTCTGCAGCTTGCCCATGTTGAAATTCAGCTCTTCTTCTCCAACACAGAGCTTGATTTGATTTGAACGTGCGTCTATCAGTGCACCACCCGTTGAAAGGAAGGGGCGGCCTAGGATCAGTGGCATCTCATAGTCTTCTTCTATGTCGAGAATAATGAAATCGACAGGAAATAGTATTCCTCCCGTCTTGACGATCACGTCCTTCAGTATCCCAACGGGATGAGTGATTGACCGGTCTGCCAGTTGTAATTTCATTGTAACCGGCTCAATCACTCCCAAGTGAAGAAGTTTTGCCATGGCGAGTGGCATAACGTTGATGCTCGACCCCAAGTCGCATAATCCCTTTCCGACATTTGTCTTTCCGATGTGGACTGGCAGTTTGATATAGCCCGGGTCCTCCTTCTTCTCAGGTAGCAATCTTTGGATTATGACACTGCAGCTGCTATTTAAAACCACCACTTCGTCTTGGTCGAATTTCCTTTTCCCTGAAATCATTTCTTTAAGAAATTTAGCATAGACTGGCATTTCTGAAATCATTTCGACCAAGGGAATAGTGATCTCAACAGCTTTCATTCTTTCCAGAAATTTCTTGAATTTAAGATCATGTTCCTTATTTTTAAGACGCACAGGGTATGGCACCCTTGGCATATACTTATTATCATCTAAATATTTTTGTGGTGAAGGGTCAGAAATTTTACCTTCACCTTTACCAGTTTTTCCACTGAGTTCTGTTGTCTCAGTTTCTTTTTCTTTTTCTCCTTCCTCCTCTGTTCCTTGATTCAATACTTTCTTTTTCAGACTCCTTCCCTTGCACTTCTTTGATCTGTGGCCCCGCCAGAACCTTGCTTGATTTCAACGTGATAGCCTTACACTGGGGGTTCTTTTCCGAACTACTCGGTAAAGTACCCTGATCTCTTTTCTGGAGTTCCTTGGCCATCTGGGTCACCTGGGTTTCCACGTTTCTGATGAAAGCCTGCAACTGTGTCTTTATCTCCTTCTGGCTTGAGATGAATTCAGTCATTATGTTCTCAAGCCTAGAAGATGGCTTCTGCTGAGGTGGATTCCACTGGTTCTGGGCTTGGTTTTGGTTAGGAACAAATTGGTTTTGTGGCTGGTTCTGATTGGGGACAAATTGATTCTGTGGCTGCTGAAAGTTTTGAAAATTTTGGTTTTGGGGTGGCCTGGCTAGAATCTGGGGTTGAAAGTTCGGGTTGAAATGTTGGGGCCTGGGTTGGTTAAACTGTTGAGGCTGGGTTAACAGGTGTGAATTCAAGGCATTGTTGTTAGAATATGAGAGGTTAGGGTGCCGGTTTTGGAATCCACCTGCATAGTTGCAGCTCTCATTCGTCACCTGTTGACAAGCTTCAGTAGGATGTGGATCCTGGCATGATCCACAAACAGGTTCAGCATTTTGGGAAGAACTTCCAGATTCTTGATCAAGGCCAACACGGCCACTTGATCTTTCAATTTGTCTAATTTAGATTTGCCTGCTGTACCTACAGCACATAGACCACGAGGGGGAGGGGGATCAACATCATCAGTTAAAACAGATCTGTTTAGACTCATTGTCTCAATCTTGCCCCAGGCCTGATCCATTGGCATGTGGAGCAAATGTTGACCACCAGCAGCATCAAGCATGTATTTCCAGGATGGGGTCAAACCGCTGTAAAACTTCCTCAATTGCTCCCACTCATGGAAACCATGTTGGGGACATTTTCTTAACAGGTTGAAGAACCGCTCCTTAGCGTCTTACAGGGATTCGTCTGGCTTCATTTTGAATTCTGCAATTTTGGATCGGCATTCGTCCACCTTGGATTCCGGGAAGTATTTTGCCAAGAAGTTTCTGATCACTTCTTCCCATGTGGACTTCTGATTGACTGGCAACGATTTATACCATGTCCGGGCTCCACTAGACAAAGAGAAAGGAAACAATCTCAAACGAATAGTGTTAGGAGATACATTATGATTCTTGATGGTGTCACATAGTTCCAAGAAGGTCTGCAGATGGTCATGCGGGTCTTCCTGACTTGCCCCCGCAAACTGGTTGCTCTGAACAAGATTGATGAGTGCCGGCTTTAGTTCGAAATTCCTGGCCAAAAATGGAGAGTGTCCAGGAATGTTCAAATATGGCTCCAGAATGGGCTGCATATAGTCAGCAGCTGCTGCTTGTTGGTTGTTCCCCGGCCCTCCTTGATAGTGCTGTGGGTAATAGTTCTGATGCGGATAAAAATTTCTAGGGTCATTGAAATCATTTGGGTTGGGAGGATTCTGATGCTGATTGAATTGAGGATTCTGGTAATGAGGATTCTGGAAGTGCTGGTTGTTTGGATTATTCTGGTTGATGGGGTTATTGAATTGGTTTTGGGGAGGTGGTGGGTTGAGATTTTGATTACCGATGTTGGGCAGATTCCCCTCGCCTTGAATTTCATTCAATGGAGGGTCGTCTGTCTCATCGCCATCTCCATCTCGGTTTTCATGAAGTGGTGGGGGATTATTATCGATAATGACAGGATTATCGGGAATGATGGGTGGATTGTTGCCTGGTAACTGTGCCATATCTGAAACTCCGCTGCTCGTACTGGAAGAAGATTGTCTCACATGTTCCCTCCTTTCCTGCTCTTTCCTCTGCTTAGTGAGGGCTCTGATTCGTCTCGCTTCCCTTTCTATTTCGAGGTTGAGTGGAAGTTCAGGTGGTGTTTCCTTTCTCCGTTGCATGTACAGCTTCGTTCAATGAGGGCAGTACCTGCAACCATCCCCAGGTTAGAACTGGTGTTGAAGAATTATTTCTCAGAAATCAACATCCTCACATTTAGAGCTTTACTGCTCTAAAATGTGTGACTGATTTTTGAGACTGGGATGTTTTTGTTTTGAATAAAATATGTACACTAGCTATGAGTAAATCAGGAGTTTAATTCTCTTATAAAATGGTGTTGCATCCTCCCCGGCAACGGCGCCATGAAACTTTTGACAATTTCCCGCACGAGTATTTACGAAATAAATGGAATCCTGGTCTTGATTTTATTTAATGAAAATCACTTTATGAGTACGGAAGTGGGATTAGGGATATATGTATAGGTTGTCACGTTTTTATTACTCGTGTTAAGAAACTGTGGCCCGAAAGCGCACGGTATCAAAAATTGCAATAATTTGTTGGTAAGTCCGGATCGTTCACTGGAGGATGTGCGATAGAAGCAGGGCCCACGTCATTTTATAAGATTTTCAACTCGGTTACTCGAATCAGTTTGAGAAGTTGACTAACAACTACTTCACTAAATTTAAACTAGTTAAGAAAGCAATTAAAGCTATTCTACAAAGCATGTAAAATTCTATTCTAGAGTGCAGATAAGTTTAAGCTAAAAAGCAATTAAAATTAGGTCTAGGAAAGCAGGTGAATCTACCCTATTTGAAGCAATAAATTATTCTAAGGGAAGCTGTAATCTAAGCTATACTAGCTATGAAGCTGATTCAAAATGATGACAGAATGGACAGGGAGAAAAGAATAAAGATTGGACAAGATTGAGATAAAACATAATTAAACTTCCATTTTTATACACAGATCTTTGTTTGGGATAATCCTGTCAGATAGCTAGTTCTCATGCTCTCAGTACTATGTTCCCTTTAACAGACAGGTACTTACAGTATGAGTTTACATGTTCTTAAGACCACAGATTCTAAGATACCACAGATTCATAACTGCCCCGGGCAGGGTATGCTATTTCATATGTGGTGGACAAGCAACACCTGACAAATCATTAGTGAAGTGCCAAGTACTGCTATCATTCCCCCATGTCACACCCAAAGTTTACAAATAAGCCTGAACTATCCCTTAACTCTTAGTCCTATAGCAGTTAGAAGATCTAGTGACGCATCCGAGTGACCTCTATAAAAGCATTTAAAAGAAAGCAGTAAAGAAAGCATTTTAAAGAAAGCAGTTAAAGCCCTATTACTCGGAAGTTTCAAAAGCTTCGTACCGGTAGTAAAAGAAAGCCCCCAGTCAGAGTGACCGGGTGTGGATCAAGAATTCACGGATCTCGGTGAACCGCTCGCAGTGTTCGCTTCCCTCCGGGTGATTATGAGATACAAACTAATGAAACGAACTAACAGATTAGTTTGTTCCGGATGCACTCACTCAGGACTCAAAAATAGGCTTTGGCAGAAGAGGATAGCAGTTGAAAGGAACTCAACCCTATCTTAGAAAATAACCAAGGCCTGTGTACTGTTCCTTTAGAATTATCTGTCACACTGTATTGAATCCAAGTGGATCCCATCTCGGTGCGACAGTTAAGACTAAATTCTCAACACATAGCAATTTTGGAAAATAATAGATTTGAAAACCATTCCCTAAACAGGTACTAGACTCTCAATAAGAACACAGAACCTTTCAGTCTAGAAGAGACCTAATCGCTGACTCTGCTTCTAATTTCCCAGAATTTAACCCTTGACAGAATATGAACTAGTCATAACTGAGGAATTTATCCCTTACTTATATCCGGATTTTCTAAATGAATTTTTGTTGGAAATTTAATATGCAGTATCTGTTTAAATCTAGACTTCTACTGTCCAAGGGAAGGATCCCAAAATATTATAAACCACAATAATTACATAATAATATCATGCATAAAGATATATGGAAGTGTAAAATTAATTAACCCAAAATATTAAGGTGGGTTTAGACAGAATGAGGAACACATATATGAAGTGGCTGGGAGGCCAATAGTGGTGGCAGAATAATCAGGTGGATTGCAAACATCTGCTATCCAGTTTCCCAATTACTCGGATGGAGTGAATTTAGACAGCAAAAACCCTATAATGGCAGTGTCGCTACCAGTTGGGTCCCTACTGTCTGCGAATTCAGATAAAAACCTACATGCTTCCTTTCTGTAATACTTGTCAGCTGATATTGACAGACATTAACCGACTTATATTACAGATTGGAATTTGGGTTTGGAAATTAAGATAAAGAAAAATAAAACTGTATTTGGATAGTAACTAACTGAGTGGCTACTTCATTTCCCGATAAAAGGACCGTTCGCCTGACCTCGTTAATTATTATTCAAACCATGCAAAATAACAAACAGTAATTAATACTCAGACTATGGGCTACTTCATTTCCCAGTGAAGGGACCGTTCGCCAACATTATTCTGGAATATCTTTTGCTGTTCATTCATACATCACGAAAAAGACAAAATAAAATAAAATAAAAGAGAGTGCCTTGTATGAGAGACATTGATTTCTCATACAAGGTTATGGAATTAATCCACAATTAATGACTTAAATAATCCTTCACACCATAATTAATTACAGTCCGGATTATCTGCTTAAGGCATTAAGGTTTTGTTTATAGAAAATTTTTTTAGTGAAAATTGAACAAAGGTCCTTTAATCATAGTAATCATCGACCTTAATTATTACTAGTCATGATCTTTAATTAATGACTTAAGGGTTCAATTATTTAAATGAGATAATGGAGAATAAAAATTTCGGCAGCATAACGCCTTATGTTGCAATCTGAGATATTACATCTTAACCCGTTGGGTTAAGACATGAATGATGCAACATAATGGTGGGTTAACGAGATAATGATAAAACTAGGGTTTTTTGGATGAAAAGGGTTATGCATGACGCCAACCAACCTCATGACGTGATCCTGGAATCGCGTCATGGGGTTGGCGTCAAGCAGGTTGAATCAGGATATTCATGACGCAAACCTTTAGTAATGACGCCAAAGGTTGGCGTCAAAGAAGGGTTTGGCGTCATGGATGCCTTAGAAACTTTTCTGAAATTAGGGAATTGCGTCATGACCCGTGGGGCCATGACGGGAAACATCCACGACGTGGAACATTTTGGCCAAAGAGCACTTATGACGCCAAACACATCCTATGACCTCAACTTGGTTGGCGTCAAAGGTGGTTGGCGTCATAGCACCTCCAGCATGCATATGTTTTAAGGACCAGAAACATGCCATGATGCCAAACCTACCCATGACCTCAACGTGGTTGGCGTCATAGGGGTGGTTGGCGTCATACATGCCTTAGGATGCAAATGATTTTTTGCCCAGAACTCCTTGACGTCGAACCTGCCCTATGACCTCAACGTGGTTGGCGTCATAGGTGTTCCAGAATGCACCAAGAATGATGAAAAATGTAGAAAATACACTTTTAGGCATTTTTATGAGCTTGGTGATCGAAATATGCAAGAATAACAGAAACAAGTGCAAAATAACAATAGAATAATAATAAAGAGCATCTACACTAAAACAGTAAGCAATACACCACATTCATAGCCCATATCAATGCTTCCAAACATATCCTCATGCATTAATCCATGAAACATGGAGCAAATAGCAATAATAACAACAAATAAAAGCCAAATGGCCAAAATAAAAATAAAGCATTAAGATCCATGGATTATAAAATCCATTTCATGATTTATGGGATATTGTGATAAGATTGAATCCCAATTTTATAAAAATGAGCTTGATAATCACCATTAATGGGTGATTCAAACCCCAAATCAAAATAACAAAGGTTCCAAAACAAAGTAGAAATTATGAAACTGGCTATCTAAAGTTATATCTAAGCTAACACTAAAGGAAAAATAACAAGAATTAATGCTAAACTATGAACAGTAATTAAATAATACAAAAAAACTAACTAAGCTACCTACGTGAATCTGCTCCCAAACGTGCCTTCAAGAGTAAGTAAGAGTGTGTAACCCTTGGCACCTGGGGATCATGCCCTATTTATAGGCACAAAACCCTAGGCCCATGGGCCTTGTTGACGTGGAACATGCATTAGGCATGACTCGGGAGCATGCTTGACGTCAACCGCCTTATGACGCGGAACTGCTACTAATGACGCGGAAGGTTGGCGTCAAAGGATGTTTGGCGTCATGGAGCTCCAGCTCAAAAACACTTGGATGTTGCTAACTTGGCAGCCCATGACGCGGAGCATTGGCGTCATGCCTTTGCTTGACGTCAAAGGTTCTGGTTTCGGTCATGGCTTGACTTCCCCCATGACGCGGATCATTTCTTCCATGACGCGGAGCATTGGCGTCATGCCTTTGCTTGACGTCAAAGGTTTGGTTCCTGCCTGGGTTCATAGTTTTGCTTGGCCCATGACGCAATCCTCCCTTATGACGCGGAACATTGGTGTCATAGGGACTTGGTAACAAACCTGTAAAATTACATTTTGTGGAATTTCATTTTCTTTTTCCATCTTTTTCATTCCTTTTTTCTTTTCTTTTCTTTTTCTCATGTTTTGGATTTTTCTAACATAAATGTGTAATAAAATTACATATTTATGCATTTTTCACACCAACGTATTATTTTTACAAATATGCATAAATCAGTCTAATTCTACTGCTTTCTTATTTAAAATAAGACCGGAATGCGATCAAATGTCCGTTTCAGACACGGAAATGAATTGAAAATAATGGACATTTCTGGCCATTATCACTTAAGGATAAAGTTGTATGGACAAAAGAGGGTTGTGGAAGATTTTCATCCAAATCCTGCTGGAAACGGGAAGGAGTCAGGAATGAGGCTTGGGATAACATTTGGGGTGTGAAGGTTCCATCAAAGGTGAAGATACTGGTTTGGAAATTGGCAAACTATGCATTACCGGTTAAGGAATTATTTGTGACAAGAGGATGTTTGAGCATGACTAATGTTGCATGTCCTATGTGTGCACGAGAAGCAGAGTCCATTGATCACTTGTTTGCACGATGCGAGGTTGCAGGATGGTTGTGGCATCAGGGGATAGCAGCCTTTGGGGTTACATGGGCACGGCCAGGCAAGGTAGTGGATTTATTGGCTTGGTGTTTTGATATGCAACCTACGACAGGTGGTAGGGAGGTTTGGAAATTGACGATTATGGCAATCTTATGGTTTATATGGAAGTATAGAAATGAAGCTGCATGTATTTCAAGGCAAAAGGGTGGACATTAACTCGGTACAGGAAGAAATTAAATGGAAAGTGTGCATGTGGTGGAAGACCTTCAATACCAGCTCCTCCGAATATATATATATATATATATATATATATATATATACTAGGATTTCGCAGACGCGCGCTACGCCGCGCAAAATTTGGATGACCTAAATTAGTATAATTTAATACCATTCAAGACAAGCACCACCTGAGATCATCCAAGGTGTTACTTAGATAGGAAAAACTACCACATTCGATCCATCTCTTTACACCATGTTGACGTAAAAGAACCCTAAGTTCAACAAATAAACACACATTTGTTTTTACTCAACCTAGTTAATCTAACAAAAGTTATCCCCAATGCATTGAAAGATAGAGCTTTGATGGCATTAAATACAATTTCAGCTGGATCAGAGCCTGCTTGACTCCTCACTCAATGCTACAAACAAGCTCGCATAAAAATGCTATGGCACACTCTTACAAATTTTCATTAATTAATTGATGGTCCATTGCATGTGTATCAAGATCTGATGAGAATGTAAGAAACAGAATCCATTGGACTGGAAAAGGGGCCAGACAAAAGACACATGACATGATGCTGTTAGTTTGGCCAATGTGTGTAATAAGGCAACTCTTTTGTGCATATAAGATAATATAAAGCGGAATGAATCAATGTCATTGCCCCACATATATTTCGAAAATCATTTGCCGACAGGGAATTATCTGTCCTTTCATTACTTGCGAAAACAATAATAGCCAAAAAATCATATCTATGAAGTCATGCAATGTTACTGATTGTGAAAGCAGAAGTTGGGCAGAGTAAACAAACCGAGGCTCCCTCATCAAAGACGAATCTCACTCTCGTAGTCTGAAAGGAAAAAGAAGAAACCAAAATTTAGCCAAGATGTTCGTGCAAGACAACAAAGATGTGTTATGGAAAAGATCATCAACATTATTGTAAACTTCCCAAAACGGCTTTAAATGTGTTATGTTTATGCCAATTGTGATACCTGGACTAAAAGGAGCAACCCAAGAAAGCCAATGGGAACTGCTGCTACTAAATTATCCGCATAAACAAAACCACCCGGCATTCCTGATAAATTTCAGAGGTTGAAACCTTCGGTTCAGCCACCTTGATGATATTCTTATTGTGACCTCAAGATACAAAAGCTTCAAATTTTCAAACGATAATATATGAAATGCAAATCCCTAATTAAGCAAAGAAATCCAATACTTCCAAAACAAGCCAATTGCTTCAAGATATCTCCAGAAATTAATCCATTCAATAAAAAGGACACTAACATAGCAATAAGTTGCAATCAAATAGGCAAAAAAGGTTGAAAAATATGAACCACAGAAGAAACAATTGCGCTGCTTCTCGAGTTGTATTTATTCGAGAAGATTTCCTGCACCCATGTATACAGTATGTTAATAAAAGCTCAAAATAGGATTGTCAATTCCATGAAGCAGATGCAGTCCACGCAGAATAGAGTCACATGCAAATCTGGAAAATATTACCAATTCTCCACCTAGTGGCCACTGTTGCTGATTAAAATGTATCTTACTGTACAGCCGGGAAAAGGAATCAATCTCCTTATACGGTTAGTTTAAATAATAGTCAATTCACGAGATGATAGACTCAGATTCATTCAATGTAATTATCACCTCAGAGCTGCAACAAAAGGATGAGTTTACCACGATATAAACACAAGCATTAATTAACAATTGGCATTTGGCATGCTCTCAAGTACCCGAATTCAAGACCAAGGGAATAAATGTCAGAAGTATCATATAAGGAAAAAACATTGGTCCACAGAGGGAATATTTAATTTTGGAGAGTCAAACAATAAAATGTAACATAGATGAATTGAGGAGAAAACCTTAACACCAAAGAGAACAGCAGTCTACAAATTGGTTTAGTTAAATATAGTGCTAGGGAGAGAAAACAATTGCTTGAAATTAGGAGAAATGAGAAGATACATGGAATAAGATGTTTTCTTGCTCCATTTTCTGATAGTGGCTTTAAGGGAGCTCAAATTTCAGCTATTAGAGAGCTCAAGTTCAAATAAATACGCAGAAGGAAAATTAGTAATAGAAGAATGAGAAATAGATAAATAGGTAAGATATCAATTGAGACACAACAGGAAACAAAGAAATGCAATGAAAGAAATTTACGAATATATTTGATGGTGTCCGATCTCGGTGAACTATCCAATTACTGCATAAAATTCTAAGAACACAAGAATTATACATAATCCATCGTTTAGGACTCAAATTGCACACAAAGAATAAACAAACCTAGAAGCTATGATTTCAATCATTTATAAGCTGCTACTTTTCTTTTTCAAATCATAAATGAGAAAATTCAAGAAATGTTACAAAGATTAAGAACGACAAAACCTTAACCAATTATGGCATTTCTAGTCATCCAAAGACGCCTATGCCATACAAGCAACAGAATCCACAAGCATAAGCACCCAACATCTAGTCAAACACAATGTGACCTTCATTTATGTTCTATCTAATAATTATATAAACAAAATCGAGCCAAATCACACAACCAACATAAGTATATAACTACCTCGTTATAAATTAAATAATTAAAGTATGTTTTCAATAAAATTCTTCAATATAACGACATAGGCAACGAAAACATGTCGCCGCCTCCCACAGCCGGTTTTGAGGCATGGCAAATTCATGTTGAACATTCAAAATATTCAAGTGCATACTCGGGCATTGAAGGGATTTCCAACAAGGCAATGGCATCAAGCGATTCAGCAGACATGAGACCAGAAAATTTTCTTCTCAATAGAATCTGTCATAAATCAAAATGTCCACATGATATTATGTGCAAAATGAATTACCCCACAATAAACATTGTTCATGTTTGCTTCTTCAAACTCACCATTTCGAATTAGCACCCAAGAATTCATTGAAATCAACCCAACTGATTCACAATTCAAAATTCAAGATTCAAACTTATGTTTATTCAACAACACCAAAATCATCCAATTCTACCCAAAACCAAAATCAACACTTCAAATTCAATTCTAACAATTTCAGCAAATACTCAAAGCATGGAATCAACCAACACCCAGCCTGCCCAACAATTGTTAAATCAAACCCCCAACACATCTTACCGAACCTAACCGAAGCTAGCAAACCCAATTGAACATGTGGTCAATAAATTCCAACAGATTATGGAATAATTAGCAATCAAAAATTCATTTAACAAAAGAATTCAAAGAAACCCATTTCCAAAATGTAAATTTGAAACACAGGAAAAAAAAAAAAACAAAACAAAAAACAAAAAACAAAACCACAATTGAATACAAAATGCTCTACCACCGCACAACCACCGCCAGCCGCCATCTCCACTTTCCGCCCACGCATAGCTCCACGGCATGGACAGAGGCGGAGGGCGTGGCTCCTTCCGTCGCCGGTTCGGCGGTGACCCAGCGGCTACCAGCAGCCCCAACTCCGGCGGGACAAAGAAGAAGAAAGGGGGAAATGGGGGAAGAAGAGAAAAACTGACAGTTGCAAAGCTATTGACGGCCCTGGTGCAGGAGATGGAGGGCGCCGAAGGTGTGACCGAAAGCAGGGATGGCAGAAAGCGGTGGCGGACCGCAAAAATTTAGAAACGCGAGAACAAGACAATCGGGAGGATTTTGAATTCGGAAGGTTATGGAGGAGTGGGGACGGAAGGAGGCGATAGAAAAGCAAAGAATTTCGAGAGAGAAAATAATTGAGAGAGAGAGAGGGATTCCAAACAAAACAGCACAAGCCCACCTACCTGCTTCACCTGCCGTCCTCCGAGTTGAACAGTAAAGTTGAATTGGGAGGAAGTGGAAGAGAAGGCGCAGAGCGATGAAAACGGAGTAGGGTTAGGAGAGGCTGTCGAAAACAGAAAGGACAAAATAAGGGTAAAATAGGACTTTCAAGTCGACATTTACTGTTGCTCGCAACAGGAACCCGTACGTCTTGCATATATATATAATAGAGATATATATATAATAGTACGCAGTGTAATGCATATTTTACCATAAGTAACTCGAATTTGGCAAATAAAAATTTAAAAGTTTAATATTTAAAAACTACGATAAGACGAGACAAATTGAACAAGCACAGTTGACTATATTTTAACTTGTATATGTAACAATGATAAAACTTTAAGTCAAATAGTACGTGAATAGTAGCAAAATTGTGTGTAGCAAATAAAACCAAACGGAGTGAGTATATTGCTAGTAACTATTCAATGGATAAGTATTACGAAATATGAAATCAACACGTACGGAACCTCTCTAAAATAGAGGAACAGGTCAGTATTCACATACATTAACAACCAAAGTAAATTTAAGTAAATATCATCTAATCAGACCCATTAAATGTAAGAATATTTTTTTAAATAAATATTTAATGAGAAATCACCCTATACATATATGCGTGTGGTTGCGGCCTAATTTTATGATTTCATAATTCAGTCTTTGTTCATCCAATTTTCTCAAATAACAAGAATGGCTTACTATTCTTGATTTAATCATCATACATCATACGAACTTCATTTGATAATATATCTGTCGTCCTCAATTATCTACTTTTGGCTTGGTATTATTTTGTTCAATTCCTTGTGTTATAGCAAAATGGTAACTCGAACCTCTCTGACTATTCATCAAGCGTAGATATAGGAGTACAATTAATGGGGCAAAGTCTTTACTGATGATCCAACATGTATGTTGTCTTTACTGTCGCAGGTGAGTTTTCTTCATGTATCATTTTTGTTGTTGGGCACTCTAGGGTTGATGGAATCAATTGGAGCTCGTGAGGCACCCCTTATAGGGTATGCAGAAAGCACATTTGATGTCACAACAACGTCGTCGGGTGCTCGGGACCAGACATCTCCACAAACCACGTTCGATGTCGTCACACAGTATGGAGCTGCTGGAGATGGAAAAAACGATGATGTCAAGGTGACTTATTAATGCATACATACAATAGTTCTCTTTCGTTATCAATGATCGATGTTCTTAGTCTTTTATTAAGACAACATTTTTTCTTCTGTCCTTTTATTACAAACAATAGGCTTTTGATTCGGCATGGAAGGCTGCCTGTGCAGCAGGAGGCAGTGTGGCCATCACCGTACCCGGTGGGAAGGATTTCTTAGTCTCTCGTGTGCAATTCGCAGGGCCCTGCAAATCCTCCGAAATTCATTTTGATGTAAGTATATATGTGTTGATAATTTTCTTGACAAACTAGTATCAATGCTTTTTTTTTTTTTTTGTTAAGTACTTATTATTATTTCGAAATTCAGATATTTGGAAATATTGTTGCGCCTGTAAAGGATGCGTGGAAAGATCAAGCCAAGGATTACTGGTTGAGCTTTAGTGGTGTGAATGGGCTTGTTGTCGATGGAAATGGCACCGGAACCATCAATGGCCAAGGAAATTCGTGGTGGCCAAAGGTCGTGGTTTGATTCTTGCTCTCTTTAGGGAGTAGGCCAGATGGATTGGGCTAAGATTATAGTTACCGGATGTATTGAGTTAATCAAGTTTTTATAAGATGGTTTGGGAAAACAAATTATGGCACCATTAGGTTTTTTTTTTTTTTTTTCCATTACATATGTAACCAGTACTGAATGTTTTGATCTTGTTACAGAATTTAACCGATCCTGCACCAAGACCTACGGTATATATGTAGTAATTTAATTTCATCGTTAACTCGAATTTTCTTCTTCTTTCTAACATTTGAGTTACTTATGGAACCGAAATCCTATTTGAAGGCGCTGATATTCGGTCACTGCAATAACCTCCAAGTGAAAGGACTGAACCATAAGGACAGTCCGAGGAATCATGTTGCTATAACGAGCTGCACGAATGTCCAAGTAGGGAATCTGAATATACAAAGTCCGGGCGATAGCCCCAACACGGATGGAATCGACATCAGTGGTTCGTCTTTAGTACGAATTCACGATAGTGTGATGGCCACCGGTAAGTTTTCCACCATCGATTAGCTAGAACAACAGATATGGGAAACCCAAACCAATCCTGTAATAACTATGCTAAAAAATTTCTGTACAATGTTTTATGTAAGGTGATGATTGCATAGCCATCATTGGAGGTACCTCTAATGTCAATATATGGAACGTAACGTGTGGCCCTGGCCATGGAATAAGGTGGGTGATATTTGAAGTTGGTGTTTGTTTAATTTATTTAGTGAAAGTCAAAAAAGATCAGTATACATATATTTGGGGTTACATCAAAATGTCCTAATAATAGTACTATTGTTTTCTTGCTGCAGCATTGGAAGTTTAGGCAAAGATGGTGCCCACGACGAAGTCTCTGGAATAAACGTAACGGGTTGTACTTTCATGAAAAGTGAGAACGGTGTCCGAATTAAGACATGGCAGGTAATTCTTCAACATTCAAAATTTACTTACTTGCTCGAATCAATTGAATCAATCAATAAATACCATACAATTCTGCAATATGAAGAATTTATAGAAAGGGTCCGGTCCTAACCAAGGTTTCAATATCGGTGACTATATCGGACATTTAAATTTCTGAAAATTTCGAAGATATTTGAAATTTCGGAAGAAATTTCGGAGATATTTGTAATTTTTGTAGAAAACAACATCGAGATCCCGAGAGGATGAAAATAGAGATATTCCAAAATTCACCACCTTTATTGCTATATAATTAGTAATATGCTAACAATAATCAATCAATGATATAACATGTTGTTAATATTGTTGGTAATTTGATATCATACACCATGTTAAGTGAGAAAATTTTGACTTAAAATCGATAAAAACAAGTTAATTGATTGACATAATCAATATGCGTCGAAACATAAATAATTTTAATTTTTAATTTTTTTTATAAAAAAAAGATATTTTTAAAACTAAAAAAATATATTTTTTAAAAAAAAAATATTCGGGAAATTTCGTTTAAATTTCGAGAAATATCGAGTTCCAGACGAAATTTCGATGGAAATTTTGCAAAAAAATATTATAGGTGAAATTTCACCCCACACACCTACAATAAAGGATTATGGGTGTGTTTGGTTTCATTAATTCCTTTATTGTTACATACAGGGCGGCTCAGGATTCGCCAAAGACATTACCTACTCAAGCATCGAATTTGTTGAAACCAACAATCCTGTATTAATCGACCAGTATTATTGCCCTGCGGGCTCCAATTGTGAAGAAAAGGTATATATATATATATATATAGCCTATAGGTGTGTCACAGTGGGTTTCCCATATATGGTCCGTCATTTTTCAAATGACCACATTATTATTCCTTGCTTGCTTGTTTTTCAGGCATCGGCAGTGAAGATTAGTAATGTGAGGTACTACGGAATACTTGGAACGTCGGCGTGCAGGCAGGCTTCGGTCACCCTAAACTGCAGCAAGACGGTTGCGTGTGAGGACATTATACTGGACCAGATCAACATAGTGCCGGCGGGCGCAGACTATCCCAACAAGGCCATTTGCACTAATGTTAAAGGACAGACCACAAATATTAGAAACCCTGATTTGAGTAGCTGCGTGCTGAAGATTCGTGATTATGATGATCACCACCTCCTGATGAATAATAATATTATTTGGACAAACAAAACGGACTTCTTGGCGGGAGAAAGAACAAACAATAATCAAATCAAATATACAAATAATGAAGTTGGATATGTTGTCTAAATGTGGGGGCAATAAGGTTAATTTCTCCATGGAAATTTATGCCGTATGTGTGATGATATATTATGGTTTTATTTCGTTTCTAATAAAGTAAGTTGCAGATTTATTATGTCATACTCAAATCGCCTCTTGTTTCGTTTCTTATAGTAGTAGTACATATGACTACATTATCCTTCGTTATGATCGTCCTGTATACATGCTTAAAATTTAGCTCAAAGTATGTCTTTCTCCTGGCTAAATTTAATTTATTTCTTTTTCTTTTATCTTGTAGCTTATTTTCTCATATATTTGGTACCATGTTTAAAATTTTATTTTTGGTTTCATTTGATAATTATTTTTCTACTTTTAGTCCACCGCTTTATAATTAATATTACTTAATAAATAATATTATTTTTCTATTGAATTGATCATAATAATATTATTTGTTACAAATAAATAAATTTCAGTTTAGTTAAATGAGTATGAATTATTCATTAGATTGTGGACAATTTATAAATAAAAAAATCTTGAAAATTGCACATTGACCATGTATAAATATTTTATTAAAAGAATAAATAGACCGATTGACTAAAACTGAAAAAATAATTATCTAATGAGACAAAAAAAATTAAAATTTCAAAATATATGGGATTAAATGTAGAGAGGAAAACTATATACAGTTGACTTGAGTGGTATGGGGCTCTGGCAGCTTAAGCGAAGGTCTCGGATTCGATGCAGAATTTTGCTTTTGGAGAGGTAACCCTTCAATGCCCACCAGATCCTTAGGTTGGCTTAAGGATACTGGGTACAGCTAAAAAAAAAATGTAGAGAGGAAAAGAAAAAAGAAGACTCTGCGACCAAAGTGGATTTAGCCCGTCTCTATCGGATCCTCCAAAAATATTCGGTTATCCAATATTTTAAAATGTCATAAATTTTCATTTTTTTTTTCTTTTGAAAATTTCACAAATCACATTACAACAAGTTTTAAAAAAAATCCTAATACCAATTCTAAAATATTCAATATTCCATAATATCTAGTTCAAATTTAGGATGTTTTCCGGTTCGAGTCTTTGTGTATGGAGAATTTTATTTTGGGTGATACAATCTTTCATTGTGCACCAGATACTGGAGTGATTAGTATTGAATCCAATATACCTTAAGGATACCCAGCATATGGAAAAAAGAACCAAATGGTCCACTAATTTAACAAAATTTCCCAATTGATCCAATAATTTATGAATTAACTAATATAATCCCCTAATTTGCTTAATCCATGCACAATAGGTCCGAAAATCCCTTAATTACTTTGATTGCCGATATGTTGGAGGGATTAAGAGAGTCAAATATTGTTGACCGAGTTTGGTGTCCACATGGCAGGGTTAAGAAAAGTAAAATCCCCAAATTTGGCATTACGGTACTCCAATTTCACACTCCCGAGCTTCATTTCACCTCTCCAACCTCGGTTCAAGTTCAGTCTCACTCATTACACCAAATTTCACCGTCCCCAGCCTCCTTTTGAAAAGCCGAACGTTGTTCTCCCCCATATCCCCAGGTTCAGACAACGCCAGTTAGCTTAATTGCTCCGATTTGGCATGCGTGGGGATTGCATTTTCGAGGGCGAGGATTTTTTGGTTTGGAGGTTGACGAAGGAGAAATGGGTAATGCAGCAGCAAACTTGAGGCCAGAAAGATGATCTCTTTGACGATGATGATAATGTCGTCGAAACCGGCGAGCTGCTCCAATGGTGGATTCCGAGCCCTTCCCCCTTTCTTTACGGTGTAGCGGCGGCAGCGGAAGAGGAGGAGCTCCGTAATGGATGGAAGGGGGTCATGGAACTAAAGGTCCCGAAATTGGCGATTTAAGGTCGGATTTGGAATTGGAAGAGGTGAACATGACCTGATGGGCATTGGGATTGAAAAAGTCGCTGCTGTCGATGGATCTCGGACTGCAATTCAAATTGGGATAGGGGGAATAATCGAAGTGCCTCTTGCTGCCGTGAATGACGACGTCCTTGAGATTGGCAATGGACCTGGAGCAGCTGGACCTGGCGGCGGCGGCGGGCTTCCGTGTGCAGGTGAGGATGGAGTCGAGGTTGGTGGACGCTGTTGGATCGTATACAACGGACGGCTGGGATTTGCACTGTAATGATTTCTTTAAAGAGAACCACGCAGCAGAAGGGTCTTTGTTTTTGGTGGTGGTGCTCTTATTCTGCTTCTCTCCCATTTCGGAATTTTAACTCTTTCGAAGTGGAAAGAATGAAATGCAAGGATATTATTTGACGCTCCCAGTTCAAACCCACGTCTTTCCCCTTTGCAAATTTCAATCAACAGATATTTGACTCTCTTAATCCCTCCACCACGTCAGCAATGAAAGTAATTAAGGGATTTTCGGACCTATTGTGCGTGGATTAGGCAAATTAGGGGATTATATTGGTTAATTCATAAATTATTGGATCAATTGGAAAATTTTGTTAAATTAGTGGACCATTTGGTTTCTTTTTTCCCCCCAGCATATGCTAAAATAATTAAGATGTTTCCCCTCCACTTGAAGAAGATAATGTTACGAATGAGTCATCATAGGCATAGCAATCTCAGCTTCCCGGAGCCGAGAAGGGTTGGTTAAATGCGGAATCGGATAAGCCCTACGGCTGAACTGAATCAAGTCTCTAAACATATAAATTTGACGTATTGAAAATTTTATTGAAAAAATAAATAAATTCAAATATTTCGAATATTCTAAAAGCGCGTGGTTTGGACCGCAGGGATACAAGGCCCAAAGGGTGCCACAGAGTCCAACCAAACTAATCAGCCTATGGGGAAAACCCACCCAAAGGCCCTATTACATGTCTACGTATGGAGCCCAAGAAAGAAAAAAAAAAAAAAAATCCCTATTTCCAGGGGATGAGAACTAACCAAGTGATGAAGCCTATAATTTCCAACCTTATGGTTAGGAATTCGATTCCCCCACCTAACCCCCTATCCATCCCCTTTATCACTTTGTAATTTGTGTGGCATGGGTTCCCACCACCCTTTGTCTAGCTTCGGCTCCTAAAAAAGAAAGTTATTTATATGAATAGGACTCTCCCTTGATCTCACATATAGAACCATCTCTGGCTACTCTGGTCTGTGTTAGTATTCAATCTCACATAAAGGATTTGGCATGTTAAAATTTATTACTTTTATTATTATTATTGGCAGAGAATCGAATCGAACATGGAATATATGAGATTTAAGCACTTGTGCAAGTCGTCATAGCCTAGTAAAAGTTTATTGTGAATCATTGGATATCTCCATGTCTCATTAGATCTAAGGCTAATCCCTCAATGATCTGGTGGCATCCAAGGGTTGTACAGTATCTCCCAAAACAGAACTCTGTATACACAAATACTCGAACTCGAGATCTTTGCTTAATCTGGATAAAGCCTCATACTACTCATGTGAACTGCATTTGATAAGTAAGTAAAAAGTTTATTGATTCTAAAACAAAATTATAAATAGCAATTATTAATTCAGTTTACATTTGCTGTCAAATAAGGTACATTATATGTGGGTCGGGTTCGGTTTCACCCTCATATATGGATCAGAATTTTTTTTTCCCCTAAACATTCGAGTGTCGGTGCGTGGGATTCCAAATACACAAATTACAAAGATGAATGTTAGATATAATGAGCCAGGTTGAAATCAACCCCAACTATTAAGTTGGAAATTATTAATTTTGACCATTAAGTCAACTCCTCATCTTCATTCATATATTGATAAGAATTGCAAAACTAAAATATAAAGGCGTAGTAAAAATACAGGAACAGTGCATGATTACGTTACCAAACTAAAGAATTAAAATATATCTACACAGGATATTATAAACATATCTTTAAACTAAAAATTAATGAGAAATTATCCTCTATATATCTGCTGTGATTGTGTCCTGATTTCATAATTCATCCATTCTTGAGCCAAATTTTATCAAATAAAAAAATAAATCAAAAAAACAAATGGTACGACTGCAGATTATATACAACACGTGTTAATTGATTCCTTCCTGTGTTCTTCCTCTCAGCTACTTTCGCCCCCTTAGTTTTTGATTCCTTTCTGTGTTCATCTTCCTTCTTCTAAGCATTATTCATATGTTAGCACTTTGTAATTTCAGGACAATTTTCCAGCTGCCATTCTACTACTAGTTTTCTCACTTGTGGGAACAGCAAGTACATTCATGGAAGCCTTAGGTACGCGGCATACTGATGAGGCATTCGATGTCACAAAATTTGGAGCCGTTGGAGATGGAAAGAAAGACGATGCAGATGTAAGATTCATTCTTTGGCAACAAAAAGAATCCTTTATTGAATGTAGATTCTTTCTTTTATTAACAGAGAGAGAGAGAGCAAAAAAAAAAAAAAAAAAAAAAAAAACAGACATTCAGTAAGAAAAGATTGATTCTTTGTTGACTCCCCTATTCAATACTGCATATCCTTCTATATATGTTTGTTTCTGATCTTTTATCTAAAGTTTTGATTTATTAAAAGTCAGTTCAAGACCGAACAATTCAAATGTATGTCAACTGGTAGATTAATTCACCAAAAATATTGCACATTAAATTTCATGGAAAATCGTCGATTACAGGCTTTCGAATCAACATGGAAAGCCGCTTGCAGTGCGAATGCAGGCAACGTCAAAATCACTGTACCTGCTGGCAAGAACTTCTCGATATCTGCAGTCCAGTTTCCCGGACCCTGCAAAGCCTCTGCCATCACATTTAAGGTAATTAACTCTTTGTTTGATTTTTAGTTAAACCAGAAGTGAATATTAATTCAATTTAATAGGAGTACCATCATTTATAAAAAAAAATTGTCTATTTCATACGGAACAGTGATTATTTAAATAGTTAGAATTTTTCTGATGAATTTTTAAAATGAAAGCAAATGCACCAATTAATGTTTTTTGTTGCATGTGGTATATATTGTTTAATTTGATTCTTCTTCTTTATATATTTTGTTGACAGAATGGCATTTTTCATTTTCAGTTCAATACCTTAAAAACTTGGTACTGGATGTAAAAACTTTTAGGGTTTCATTACATTAGTAATAAGTAGTAACACAAGCTGTAATGCCCAAAACATTTAGGACAGGAAACATCCAAATGTGCATAATAATCTGAATACATATAATGGCCAAAGATCTTTCTTTTTCCTCCATTGATATTATACAGATCCTAGGATGTATTGTGGCACTTCCCAAATCAGCTTGGACCAAGAAAAGTGCCGTATGGATCAGCTTTAGAAGCGTGAATGGCCTTTCTGTTGTAGGGAATGGACATGGATTGATCGACGGCCGCGGCGTCACATGGGTCGATGTTGTGAGTTCATTACATTCCGCTCTTCACTGAATCTCTCTGAATCTGATTGTGATGTCTAACAAGCTCTCTCTGTTACCTTTTCTGTTGTTTTTGGGGGTAAAAGAAACCTGAAGAGCGTCCAGAGGTAAGTAATTTGAACAGTATGTAACTATGTATACATGTCTAGGCTAATTACCATATAATGAAACTGCAATGTTTTCTCATCTATAAAATTATGTACCGTAATTTTTAAGGCGATACAATATTACCGTTGCCAAAACCTTCTACTCCATGGATTGAAACAAAGGAACAGCCAAAAGGTCCACATAACGTTATCCTCCTGTAATGGTGTTGTTATTGAGAATTTGGACATCCGAGCGCCTTCAGATAGCGTCAACACAGATGGAATTTCTGTTTCTTCAATCAATGTACAAATTCGCAACACAAAAATATACACCGGTACTATATATACAATGTTTTCATTAAAATTTAAACTCTTACCTTTGCACGAGCACCTTAGCTTCTCCTTATCCGAGAGTTTCTTCATAATCCGCGGATTAATTGTTGAGTATGTGTTCGCGAACCATAACAGGTGATGATTGTGTTGCCATAAAGGGTGGCGCTAAATATATCAACATATCCAATATAGTCTGCAGCGGCCATGGTATAAGGTGTGTTGCTTTCTCCTCCTCCAACAATTCGAGTTTTTAAGAGAGTTGGTCACTGTCTGATTCTTGAGGCCGAATAACTAACCTTTCCCCTTTTTGTAGCATTGGGAGTTTAGGGAGGAACAAGAACAATGACCAAGTAGAACACATAACTGTTAGAGATAGTACTTTCGACAAAAGTGAGACGGGAGTGAGGATTAAGACATGGCAGGTCAGAAAATCTTTATAAAAGATGTAACTCTACCAAATGGATTAACGTTGTGCAGCAAAAATGAAACCGGTGAATTTAAATCTTTGTACTTACAGGGGGGTTCTGGATATGCCAAGAACATCATCTTCACTAATATAACATTCAGAGAAACCAGAAATCCTATTGTCATAGACCAGCATTATTGTCCACACAGCGTATGTGGTGTCGAGGTGTGTATTTCTTCAACTTCTAAGCTTTTCACAGTGCTGATTTTTCGATCCTCTCTTGATATTTGAGAAATCTGCAATCAATCATGTACTAAATTGTCTGCATTATTTCCATTCTTTTTCCGATAGAAATCAGCTGTCAAAATTAGCGATGTGCACTATTTTGGACTTAAAGGAACAACAGCTTCCGAAACAGCGATCAATTTGAACTGCAGCCAGGCTGTCCCTTGCACCAACATCTTCCTGGAAGATATCAATATAGAACCAGCTTTTAGGAACTTTACGGCATGCTCTGTTGCCCACCACGTTCGTGGAAAAGCTGACAAAACGAAGCCAAGCATAACATTGTACAAATAATTGGGAGTTGAGTTTTGATCATTTGCCGGTGTCCATAAAAGGAATGTTTTTAAGTAATGTAGTATAATTAGATTGTCTGCTATGGCAATGTTCTTCGATTTTACCTTATCAATAATAGGATGCATCGATCTTGTTGAAACACAATGGCCATCATTTCGATTGAACTGAAGAGCAAGATGATTATTATTCATTTCTTTTCTCTCTGTTTAGACTTTTCCTTTTTTGACTTCATCCAGTGTTGTTGAGGATAAAGCCTTCTGCCCAGAAATCATCTGATTTCATTACTCCGGCATGAATCTCCTCCCAATGAGCTAGCGATAGACGTGTTTTCTGGTTCATGAAGCCACGAAGGAAGAATGTAAGAAACCAAAAATGGGTTTCCATTGCATATGCTTTTAATTGAGTTACAGAAAGGGATATGACAGAAGTTTCACTATACATGACAAGCCAAAACCCAGCACTATGGTTACATAAACCATTGGGACAGAAGAAATATCATTATTGGACGTACAAGGTACATGGTCAAACGTTGGCTTCATCTTACTAATACATAGTAAATGAATATATACCTGAATTATCACATAGACTTCACATCACAGCTCGAACTCATAGAAGCAATCTGGCAAGGCCGATCAAATGCGCCTCACAAAATTGTCTTGGTGAACTCCCACAACACTGTAAGCAAGGAACTCCAAGTCCCTGCAAGTTAAAACAGCAAATGCACACCTGCCCAAGAAAAGTGTTTTGTGAAGACCCTCGAAAGTCCGCATCGCTGCAACCATTGTAACTCTATTTCCTGTTGCCATGTTTGAATCACTACTTATCAATACGTAATGTAGTAATCCAGAGCAACTCTTCTAGTGCTTGAGTACCATATAGGTTTGTGATCATACTAGCCCTACCTTAGTCTAATGCCCTTTATATTTGACCCACTACACAAATCACTCATCTTCATAATCAAATCCTTCCCCAAAAGAAGCCTAGTTGGGTTTTGTTATAGTCTCATCAATCACCCATATGATGTGTACAATTATCTTACAGGAAAAGGCCAGATTCAAAACCATTACAAGTCACTTTCTGTAAAGTCTGGGAACACCATATATGCAAACCTCTTATCAGATCTCACCCTAAACATCATGCCAACAGAAAAGTGACATTTGCAACCTTGTATATTGATTGAATCAAGACATGCATGAAAGATAACAAAATTGTAGTCAAATCAAAAGGGGGACCATCCAAAGCACAAGAAAAAGCTATGTACATATCCCACAAAATCTTGAAAAGCTCAATGGGGAATTTTTTTTCAGTCAGACAGAAACAGCCCATGAATGTTCAAAGTTTGAGCCAAGGATTAATTTGTGACCTGTAAACAAGCACTAAACTGTAAGTATAAAAATGATGTTAGTACACGTAGGACTTTTCATGCAGAGCTCATTGGATGTTTTCGCATCCCATCAACAACCGAACCAACCAAAGGTTTATAACTGCCTCAACACAACTGCCTTTCTCAAGTGGACGCACTTGATCAGATCAAACAATATCAAACAGAATGCTGATAAATGAAAGACAAAATTAATGATGATTAAGTGGTTACCTGTGCCATGAACTTGTTTATTTTCTCCTGCTTCTGCAACTCACTGCTTGTTAGGAGTTCCAATTTGTTTTCGGCAATGATATGACTGAATATCTGATTATATGAGAACCAAGAGGAGGGGGACAAAAAAACAGAGATCACATATGCAGCTCTGTGGAGACAGTGAGACTGAGATACAGTATGAAGCTGGCATTCAAGGTGTAAGGGTTAGCACTTGGACTGCTAGGATGAGAAATCCGGTACGGTTCACTGTACATATACTATAAAGGGGGAAAAACAAACAATGAAAACGAATTCAGCCTCTTCAGTGAGGTGCTCAAGGGCCAAGGTACACGCTGTGAGCAATGGCATAAGGGCACGTGCCAATAATTTATTTAATAATGCTTTTTTGTTGGTTATTTTTGTTGTGACTTGAGTCTGCAGTGATGATTTGAGTAATGAATAATGTAGTAATTAAATTGTACTGAAACACTAAAAAGAATATTGGATGAAATGATAAACGCATGATTGCAAGAAATACAGGGAAAACAATGGCCAGAATAACCCCATTGGCATGTATAGTAGCCCTGTATCACAAATCATTTACAGGGTATCTGGCATAAAAAGGCAAACATTGAAAGTAGAGGGTATCTGGAATCTGTCAAACCAACAGTCTTTAAGAATCTGTGTTTTCTAAATGAGATTTATCATATGCAAAGCCCTTTAAAGCTTTCAAAAGATTATTCAATAAAATGGAAGTGGAAAAGGGCAAATTATTGTATACCCTATGTAACTAACTCACCTTTCTTCAACCCAAGGGATACATATTCTCCTTAACACTCAATATGCAGGAGAAAGGCTAAGAACAACACCAACAGAAGTCAAGAAGAGTACATAGGGCAAGGAGCATCGAAAAATACAAAATCAAAATACAAAAAAAACATGACAGAACATAGTAAACAAAACTGAAGATAATAATAACCCTGCATCACAACTTATACTTGAGAAAATCATAAACCATTGATATTTAGGAGGATAATGAGATAAAAGTCAATGACAGATAGCAAATGGAATACTGTGAAACACCACAACTTGCCTTTTTGAGTAGTACACATGAATAGAATATATGTGATGAAAAATGAATAGTACATTACTGGATTTGGTAGTTTATTCTTGTTTGTAGAAACTCTACAACATAGTATATGTCAACCACTACGGAGGTGAAGACCTGGACAAAAATAACACAGAATTTTAATTAGTGGAAGTATAGAAATCACATAAAAGAAACAAGGGGGGTGAGATGAGCCAGAAGTGATAAAGGTACTACCGTGCTAAAGAAGATGTACCAGGAAAACAACGGGAAAGATGGGAGGTTTCCCATTAAATTGGACAACAAAACCGGCAGAGACAGAGTACCACCAGCCAACTCTGCCCTATCTGTGGAATTCGGCGTGGGAATTGAGAGACAAACAAAACTTGAAGAGATCAAAGAACTTCATTGCGACACAACTGAGTTAAGAGAATAACCTGGACAGTAGCATAGTAATCCAGAGCAACTTTTGTAGTACTTGAGTACCATATCGGTTTGTGATCATACTTGCCCTATCTTAGTTTAATGCCCTTTATATTTGACCCACTACACACATCACTCAACTTCATAATAAAATCCTTCCCCAAAAGAAGCATATTTGGGTTTTGTTATATTCTCATCAATCACCCATATAATGTGTACAATTACCACACAGGTAAAAGGCCAGATTCAAAACCATTATAACTCACCTTCTGTAAAGTCTGGCAACACCATATATACAAACTCTCTTACAGTCTTACCTTCAAATCAGATCTCACCCGTAACATAATGCCAACAGAAAAGTGGCATTTGCAACCTTGTACATTGATGGAATCAACCAAGAAAAACCAAACATGCATTAAAGATAACAAAATTATATTCAAATCAAAAGGAGGACCATCCAAAGCTCAAGAAAAAGATGTGCGTATATCCCACAAAATCTTGGAAAGCTCAATGGGGAATTTTCTTTCAGTCAGACAGAAACAGCCCATGATTGTTCAAAGTTTAAGCCAAGGATTAATGTGTGACTAGGAAACAAGCACTAAACGGTAAGTATAACTATGAAATAGGTGGATTATCAATTATAAATAATTTTACCCACCACGGAACTGCCCTCCTCCGCCATCACATCCCGGCCTCATCATCTCTCGCGACACGATTTTCCCCAAGGTCGCCCCCATCAAATTCTTCCACCGAAAATTAGCAGCGAAAGTCATTCCCAAATCATATGCTCAAAATCATGAATCTGAGACCGAAATGCAACAGGGCGGCGGCAGACGGATCCGATCATCCGCCGAGTTTTTGACACACACAAACATTTTTTAAGAGTATGAAAAAGGGCAAAAGTCCAAATTGACACCTTTAGGAATATATCCAAAATCCAAATTAAGGAAATGCAGCAGAGGCGGTATCACTGCCATATTGACATTGGTTCAAAATCGAGTCTTGAAAACAATTCGAAAATACCACATACCTTAAAACACCCACTTCGCAGGGGGATCACAGACATTTTTTTTCGAAGGGAAGGGAATGGACGGCCTAAGCCGAGCCCGAACATAATAAGTAAAAAAATAAATAAATATAAACCGGAAAACCGAAAACACGTTTATAAGAATAAACACAACTCGGATTACGCCCAACAACTTCATTACCCACAACTCACAAGTTTGCCCACAACACGAGACATTCTCTTTTCTCTCTCCTCTCTCTTCACTCACATTCCTCTCTTGGGTATGTCGGTTCCAGTTCGACTTCTGTGTGTGGGTTGCCTCGTATACCTTGCCTGCCTCATCGCATTCACGACGGGGCAAATGTCTGGAATCGGAACGGCCACTATCTACCAGTACGAACCACCCTACACAACGCGTAAGTATTTCTTCCTCATCTCAATGATACTCCGGGGACGCCGGGGGTAAAAGGCTTGATTATCAATATTTTTGTTGAAAAATATATAAACCATTCTATAAAATTTTTTTATTTGGAAATCAACCTTCCTCTATGAAATTTTGTAATTGGAAATTAGTCATCCTTATAAACCATTCTAGTTTCATCACAAGTAACCGCCCGCCTGCCTGATCTCCCGCTCCCGAGCGGGACGCATCACCGTATGAAATTGTTTTAATGAAAATCAGCCCTCTTTATAAACAATTCTAGTTTCGCCACCCAGTTTGCGCGCGGTTGGATGGTAACTGCGTGCCCTGCGTATCTCGCCACCCATCCGCGGGCTATTGGGTCGTAACTGCGTGCCCTGCGTATCTCGCCGCCCATCCGCGCGCGATTGGGTTTTAACCGCGTGCCCCTAATCTTCGCGCGTATCTCGCTACCCATCCGCGCGCAATTGGGTGGTAACTGCGTGCCCTGATCTGGCGCGCATCGATGGCCGGCTCTCCGCCCGCCCTGATATCTTCGCACGCATCGTTGCCGGCTCTCTCCGCCTGGCTGGGGATCGCATCGTTCGCAGCTCTCGCCGCCGCCGGTCCTGCCTCACGCTCTAGCCGCGGCCGCTCCTGCTGCCAGCTTCTCTAGTTCTAGGCCCGGGTTGCTCTGCACGGTCTGTCTGTCTATCTTAACAGGGGCTGATGCAGCCTAAAAAAATGGTGTAAATCCTCCTCCAACCGAGCTGCAAAACCCAAAAAATGGTGTAAATCCTCCTCCAACCGAGCTGCAAAACCCAAAAAATGGTGTAAATCCTCCTCCAACCGAGCTGCAAACAGAGACGCAAAATGCGTCTCCGGTTATCTTGCCGGCAAGGGAAACGCAAATTTGCGTTTTCCTGTTCACAACCGCATATGTGACACCAAATGCTTTTAACTTTTCCTCTTATTGCATTTTAATCCTTTTAACTTTTTCTTTTTATATTTTCAATCTTTTGTTTATTGTAAATTGGTCCTTCCCCAACTTTAATAGATTACTGTACTATAATTTAATTTAAATTTTTATTTTATTAGATCTAAATTATATTTTTGTACAAATTTAATGTAAACTTATATTTATATGATAGAGGTGATTTGCTATAATTTTTATAATTATGATTTAATACTATTTAATTAGTAATTTTTATTAATTACTTTTATTTAAATTTTACATGGGGATGAAATTGCAAATTTAATAAATATAGTGGTAATATATGAAAAGTGTATAAAGTGGTAAGAAAAGAATATTCTATGAAATATTATTTTGGGTTTGAGTTTATTGTTTCGGTTGGAGATAAAATACTGTTTGATGTGACATTTACTGCATTTTGGGTTTGAGTTTGGTGTTTTCGGTTGGAGATGGCCTTAGGCTACCTAAAGAGATACTTCCTCCGTTTTTTAAAGATAGCTACAGACCCACTCAGCATGCAGTCCAATGCATATTTTAATCCATTAATAATTCAAATTCGGTACATGTAAAAATTCTAAAAGTTCAATATTTAAAATCTACAAGACGAGACGAATCTAATAAGATCACACTTGGCTATATTTTAACTTGTATAACCATGAGAAAACTTTAAGTCAAAAACTTTTAGTCAAGAGCTATATTTTAACTTGTATAACCATGAGAAAACTTTAAGTCAAAGTATAAGTGAACAGTACTCATTAGTGAACAGTAGCTAACCAAAAAAACGGAGGGAGTATATTACTAAAAGTATTAAATTAAATTGCTTTCTATAGCAGTGGAAGTATAGGTTTGAAGCAGTGAAGTGGGACTTGCTTCTTTTGTTTGTATACTAGATTTGTCTATTTTTAGTAGTAGTATGTACTGTTTTATCTAACGAATTAATTATTCAAACTCTTCTTTAATTATGTGACACATAGGAAAATATCAATCAATTGATATTAGTTGTTGATTGAGAAGTATTAAATTGTTGATGAGAACTGCTTTAGTTTTCAACTTCAATTTTATTAATTAATATTTGCATTTACATATTGCAGATATAGCGTGCGAGGAGTACTCCAACAAATTCAAGAGCAATTGGTTTGCAGCTGCGGGATTCCCGATTTGGGAAGGGCCGGAATCAACCTGCGGCCGGAAAATCACCCTCTCTTGCATCAACGGAGATATTCCAGGCGCGTGTGCGTCTAATCAAACCGTTACGGTGCCAATTGTCGATTGTGCCTGCACCGCCACCGCCGTCGCCGGATCATCAGGGCCGCCAGGGAATCATACATTTTCTCTTTCCGAGCCGGTTTTCAGAGCTATCGCGAACAAGAACGCCTCACACGTGAACATCCAGTATAATATGTGAGTTTTTCTGTTTTTTTTTTGGGCTCTGGTATTTGCAGATATCATCCTAATAATCTAAATTAAACAACCAAGTGGAATTTACTATTTACTGTAGCAGCCCCAAGTTTGTGTAGCCAAAATTTATTTTTATTTTTAATTTTTTCCTTTTTATGTCCACTTGAATTCCTTTGTGTCCAAATTAGTTTTAGATTAGAAAGCGGGATCTTTTCTAACTCAAAGCCAACAAATTTCAAGAGTCGAATGAAAGGGATAGAAAAGGGTTCCAAAAAGGCTACCAGTATTTGTTTTTATCCACCCCTTTTTTATAATACTAATTTCAAGCAACTCGATAAATTAGTTTTCTTGCTTCTTTTTCAATTTTATTTGTATTGTAGTACTATTCTTTTAGTACTTGAACAGTTTTTTTTTCGCATTATAGTACTTGAACAGTTAGATCTATATCGTTGATAATAATTTTAATAAATAGTAGTACTAGTATTTGTGATTCTTATAAAATGTAAAATTTTGAAAAAGTTTTTTCTGCTCGTGCTCTTAGCCTTTGCACATTTTTTTTTTTTTTTGATAACTAGCCTTTTCACATTTATTGCACATATCCTATTCAATCATCATCAAATTGTATTGAGTCAAGTTGTGATAACTAACCGTGTTCTTCGATTGGCCAGAAAGCTCTTTTTTTATTTTTTTTATTTCCACTTGCTTTTGTTTGTGAGTTTGTGTGTCCGCATAATATAAAGCGGGACTTTTTCTTCCACCTCGGGGCCCACAAATTTGGAGCCACAAATGAAAAGAAGAAATTAGTTTAACCACCCCTTTTCTATACTCTTAACTCATTTCAGTTCGATAAATTATTGGGCTTTTCTTCTCTTTTTTTTTTCAATTCTTTTGTGTTTATATTTTAGTATTTGAATAGTTAGATATTTATATGGTTGAAAATCATTTTAGGAAGTACTATCAAGTAGTAGTATATTTATGATTTTTATAAACTGTAAATATTGAAAAAGTTAACCAAATTAAACAGAGAGTTTGCTATTGATAAACAATTTGCTCAAATTTATCATTTTGTTGATCTTTTTTCAGGAATTGAGGAGTGACGATACTGATTTGGATGCAAATTTTGAGCTTTCATAATTTCTATGAAGGCCGAAACTCATCCAATTTTAGCTTTCATAATTTATCTTTTATTCGATTTATGTATTAAAGCTGACAATAACTGGTCAAAATACATTTTTGTATGGTTTTACTCTCAATTGACGCAATACTATTACTCTGAATACATTTATATCAATTACTATATGTTTCACTTTGTAGCCAGAATGAATATCAATATTTACTCTTGCATTATAGAAGATCAACATTACTATTTTTCTTTGGCTCCATTTCCCTAACTTTGCTAATTACATAGTATTATCTTTTTACCATTTATCCTTTATTAGTTTTTGGCTCCATTTTATCCACTAACCTTGCTACCATTAATTACTTATTAAACGATGCGGCATTGTTTAATTGCATTATTTTTTGTTTTAGTCCAATTCAAATACACTCTCTATCGGGAATGGGACTTGACCCAAGCCCGGCCTTCCAACCATAGGTTGGGGGTTTGATTCCACCCAGCCCCTATCCCTCCCATTTATCTCCTTTGTAATTTGTGTGATTTAGGCTCCACACACTTTTGCCGACACATAAAAAAAAAAATACACTCTCTATCTCTATGTGGGGATGCCGAGTCATTCTCATATTCTCATGCCCCACCAATTCAAACCCGCCCGAAGCCCAAACTTGAAACTTCCTTTTCTCCAAAAAAAAACAAAAAAAAAATAATAAAGACCCTACTGGTTCGTCTTTTAGCTTCCAATCCACATTGCACAATCTCACTTTTTAGTTTTAGCTGCCGCTGTCCATCGCAAACGAACAAATCTCCAACAAAGCTTCCGTCGCCCCCACCCGTTCCGCCGCCGATGAGTTCCCCGCCTTCGTCGACATTTACTATCCACTCGGGCAAATCTCACCGCGAAGCCACCCGCCCCAACGAAGTCAACAACGGGGTCGATCTGTTGAACCTCAAGCTCGGTAGCAAAATTCCCGACGCCAGATGCAACATCAGAGGTCCGATGCCCGCCTTCCATTCCGGGCCGAGCACCAATTGAATCGGCACAACAAGAAGGCTGGTATGGACAAGCAGTGCGAGGTGGTGGTATGCGGAAACTTCCTTTCATATGCGGTTCCCGAACACCGACTTCGACAGCCTGTACTCCTTCCACGGTGAATATTGGAGATTGGAGAAGGGAAGTTATTAGGCTATCTTTATGCATGACCACCCCAACCACCCAACCATCCAACCATCTCATTATTTAATTAATTTCTCTCTCTCCAACTCATCAATATTCATCCCAACCCAACCATCCTAATTTTACATACTTTATCAATAACCACCCAACCATCCAACCACCATATTATATATATAATTATTTTAATTTATACAATTTTAAATCATGTTGAAATATAAAAATATTAACTTATCAAAAATGTAAGAATAAAAAAATCGAATATAGTAATATATTTTTTATTTATTTCTATTTTATATAAATTTTAAATGAGTTAAATATATCAAAATTGATATATTATGTATTTAATAAAAATATAGCAAGAGTGGTCTCTATTTGTAGAGAATGAAAAATTATAAAATTTGATATATTTTAAAATTTTATTTATTTATTTATATAAAAGATATAATCATTTTATTATATAAATTTTATAAAATTACTTGACCAATAGAATTGAGACAAGTGTCTCCATCCCATTGGTCCAAAAAAAGAGACAAAGTGGTCTTTGGTTGGGCATGGGTCGACCCCCTTCAAGCAACCACCACTTATTTTTTCTATTTTTTTTTAAAATTAATGATGATGTGGAGGTTGGGTTGGGTTGGGTTGGGCATTGGTCATGGATAAACATGGCCTTAGGGAAAAGCCAGGTCGGTTGGGCTATGATGACTAGGCAATTGGCATCCACATGGAGAAATTGTATGAGTTGGACTGTTGAGAAAATGATATTAAACAGATGCCACCTCAGCAGCAGTTTAAGAGCATCCTCAATGAAAAACTCATTTTATTGGTCCTTATTAATTTAAAAAAGTAAAAAAATTAAAATGTGCGCCTTTTTAGAGAGAACTGGGTTCTCTACACAGAACTCATTTGAGTGAGTTCTTTTGCCATGTCACCATTTTTTATTTTTTTATTATTATGTATGGATTCTTATATGGAGAGAACCACCGTTGTGGGTGGTCTATGTGTATGCTGGATAATTGCATTATTTTTTTGGATGAGTCGAAACCAGGAAAAAGTACACGAAATGAGGGGAAACATAAAAAAACAAGGAACAAAAAAGAAGCACAGCAAGGCTGTGAAGTGACGCAGGGGCGATTACAGAGGCCGGGGGGGACCAAAGTGTCAGACATGTCCGACTCCACGTCCCTCAAAACAAAGTCCGGCGGGAAGGCCCACGAAGTGTAGAAAACTTCAAGGGTAGCGCCGTGTTTCGCCAAACGATCCACGACAATGTTACCTTCACGGTAGATATGATGTAACAAGCATGACTCGAAACCCGATCCCAACTCGTTGATCTGATGGATGATAGAAGCGAGGGGGTGATAGATGTCCCTGGCTTGCACCGCAGCTAAAGCCCCCATAGCATCAGTGTAACAAACAACCCTTTCCAGACCCATTCTCGCTGCAGCTTCAAGGCCTTCCACAATGGCTGAAACCTCCGCGAAGAAAATGTTGTTCACCCCGAGGTGCCCGCAACCCCCTGACAGCCAGGTCCCTTTATCATTCCGGACTACGAACCCAAATCCAAAACGACCCGGCAAAGGAACTCCCGTCCACATGAATAATAGCATCTTTGGCTCCCAGTTTATTCCAGATGGCCACCTCTGCTGCCGGCTAGAGCTCCTCGGCCCCATCATCGCGTGTTTCATGTCCCAAGTCATCCGGAGGATATCTCTGTGAATGATCCCCTATGATTTCTGAAATCCTCTAAACACCCTAGCATTTCTCTGAAGCCAAATATTCCACACAGCTGCTAGAAAAATGTGACCAAACTTGCAGTACATGGCATGGAGAAAGGGATTGATGGCGAGTTTAGGCATCTGGTGGCAGTCTGAAGGGATGCTAACTTTCAGTTTTTTCCAAATATGTTTGGCCCAATTGCAGTAAAAAACACAATGGCTCCAATCCTCTTCCTCTATACCACACAAAACATACAAAAGAGAAGATGCTAGGTGCCTCCGGAAGCGTATGCCATTGACTGGTAAAGAGTCATGACAAACCAACCATACCAAGAGCCCCACTTTTTCAGGTATATCCGGTTTCCATAACCAACTCCAGCTGTCAAGCTCATCATTTTCATCCACACGTGTAAGAAAATTATATGCAGATTTCACCGTATACTTACCATTAAGGGATTCCTTCCCACCCAAATATCCAGGGATGTAAACGGGTAGGGTAGGGTACGGGTAGGCCACCTCCACTTACTACCCGAAATATAATTACCCTACCTTATTACCCTAAAATTAAATATCGGGTAGGACTTGGGTAATACCCGTCGGGTATGTGGATTATCTGCGGGTAAACGGGTACCCAAAATCTTAAATGTTACATGGTTAACCAGCTCTACTCGACCCAACTTTAATAAAAAAAAAATAAAATTATTTTTTACCATAAAAAATAAATAAAACCTTCATTATTGCACGAAAATAAAATTTAAAAGAATATTTAAAAGAAAGCTAATTCGCTAAAGCAACATATTATTCTTAAATCAGTAAAAAATTCATAAATCTTTTTACTGCCAAATCTCAAATGCTAAGAGATTTGAAGTATATATAAATAAATATATATATATATAAATATATCTCTATATAGAGTATAATAGTATATATTTAAATATGTATAAGTATATATAGATAAATAAATAAATATATATTTAATCGGGTAATCGGGTAGGGTAATCGGGTAATATATGAAATCAGTACTCTACCCGCATACGATATAATTTATTTCAGTTTCGGGTAATACCTTACCCGTTACCCGATTATTGATAATGGCCAGAAATGTCCATTATTTTCAATCCATTTCCGTGTCTGAAACGAGCATTTGATCGCATTCCGGTCTTATATTAAATTAGAAAGCAGTAGAATTAGACTGATTTATGCATATTTGTAAAAATATTGAGCTGGTATGAAAAATGCATAAATATGTAATTTTGTTACACATTTATGCTAGAAAAATCCAAAGACATGAGAAAAAGAAAAGAAAAGAAAAAGGAAACAAAAGGATGGGAAAAGAAATGAAAACCCACAAAAAGTCGAATTTTTCAGGAAATTACGACGCTACACTCAACTACGACGTTAACCATGTATAGCGTTGTAGGCCGAGTATAGCGTCGTAGGCAGAAAATGAGGCAGGACTCTGAAGGAAGAACTACGACGCCAAACGAGCATAGCGTCGTAGACCAAGTATAGCGACGAAGCAGAGGATAGCGTCGTAGGCTGTTCACTTAGAGACAAGGAAGTGTATTCGAAGTGGAAGACTACGACGTTACACCTATAGCGTCGTAGTAATGGATAGCGACGAAGTCATGCATAGCGTCGTAACCTGGCCAGAATTCAAATTTCAATGCCTGGGGGCCCATGGGCCTAGGGTTTCCCACCTATATAAGGACAAGTTGACTCATAGGATCAATAACTACACAGCAGACAAACTTGGAGACAACTTGGTGTTCTTGAGAGGTGTGTAGGTAGTTAGTTTAGTTAAGGCTTATTTTTTGTATTTTTTTTATCTTTCTTGCATTGTTTCTAGTTTTCAGCTACTGCTTAGCGTAGAATAGTGAGTGTTTAGTGTTGTAGACTTAGTTAGCCACTGTTTTCATTATTTACTGGCTTTGTAAACACTTATTGAGGTTTGAACTACCCAAATCATGGGTTTTGTCACACCATTATCTTATATATGGGAAGTTAATCACAACAAGAGTCCCAAAGTCATGAAATAGACTTGGTCTATGGATTTCTATGCTTTATTTTTGGCTTTATGACCATTTGGTCATTTATGTTCTGTTTACTTGAGGATTCAATGTTTTCTTCTTTCTCTCTGGATCCTCATGCATGATATGTTGGTTGAAAACCCTCATTTGGGTTGGTGGTTCACATTTGCCTAGTTTCCAGCTCATTTTTCCCTTATTTTTATGCATTCTAGTCTACTGTTCGTTCTTGTTTTGTTACATGTATGCATTTTGAACCATGAATCTGAAAATAGGGTCTGCAATCGCATAGATTGCATTATCCGAAACAACAATTATGCCCTGAGGGGACTACGACGCTAACCGCCCTACGACGCTAACCTAGGTTAGCGACGTAGGTGAAAGTTCTGCGTCGTAGTTACTTCGTACTTAAGAAAAATTTGTTCTACGATGCTAGACCTATGACGCTATCCCAGGATAGCGTCGTAATTTTTGTCTAGAGTCGTAGAACCCCAAAATACTTTCTTATCTGCAAATAACCACTTACGACGCTACACCTACGACGCTATCCTAGGATAGCGTCGTAACATTTGTTTAGCGTTGTAATTGGCAGTTCATCAAAATATTCATTTCTCCATTTTTCCATCTAAATGATTGAACCTTCACATTAATATTTTGAGGTTGAAATCCAATGATCTCAACCAAGGATTAGATTGATGTAAAGAACTTTGTTCAATTTTCCATTAAAAGATTTTTCTATAAAAATTAAAACTCCAATGATCTAAGTGTATCATCCGGACTGTAATTAACCGATTATGGAATGAGTGATTATTTGGATCATAAAGAGTGATCATGGATTAATTTCCATATCCTTGCATGAGAAACCAATGTCTCTCATCCAAGATGACATAAAAATATTTCCTTTCATTTTATTTTGTCTTTACCCGTGATGTATGAAACGAATAGTGAAAAATATCATAGAATAATGTTGGCGAACGGTCCCTTCATCGGGAAATGAAGTAGCCCGTAGTCTATGTATAAGTCTCTATTTGTTATTTTGCATGGTTTAGATAGTGATTGATGAGGTCAGGCAAACGGTTCTCTTACCGGGAAATGAAGTAGCCACTCAGTCAGTCCCTGTCTAAATACAGTTTTAGTTTCTTATTTTATTTTCAAACCCGAATTTCAAACTGTAATATTATCAGATAGTGTCGATCAACACTGTTTGACTGGTGTTATAGTAAGAAAATATGTAGGTTTTTCTCTCATTTCACAGATAGTAGGAATTTTGATGATAGCGATCACTATCATTTAAGGTCTTCTGCTGTCTAAAATCACCCCACCTGGAATGGTCAGGACCTGGATAGCAGATGTTTGCAGTCCGGATTATCCTGATTATCTTTGTCATCTCTTTAGCCAAATTCTTCTTACCTCAGGCTATTCACCTTTGTGTAACAAATTCTGTTTAAACCCACCCTATATTTTGGGTTAATTTGATTTTACACTTCTTTATAAATTTATGCATGATAATATTGTGTAGATATTGTGGTCTAATTATTTTGGGATCCTTCCCTTGGACATAGAAGTCGTGATTTAAATCAGTTGTCTCATAATAAATTTCCAACAAAAATCCTTTATAAAATCCGGATCCGAGTAAGGGATAAATTCCTCAGTTATGTCTAATTCATATTCTGTCAAGGGTTAAATTTTGGGAAATTAGAAGCAGAGTCAGCGATTAGGTCTCTTCTAGACCGAAAGGGTATGTGTTCTTATTGAGAGTCTAGTACCTGTTTAGGGAATGGTTTTCACACTTATTTATTTCCCAGACTTGCTTTGTGTTGGAAATCTTATACTACCTCCGTCTCGATATATTTGTTACGGATGATTTTTTTGTACTATTCATTGTTTAACTTTGATTCGAATTTTTATCATAGCTATGTAAGAGAAAATATAGTCAAGTGAGATCTTGTTAGATTGGTCTAATCTTGTAGTTTTAGACAATTAACTTTTTATAAGTTTTCGTTGTACACAATTTAAGTTATTAACTGTTAAAAGTAGGTATCGTCATACGTGCTGGGTGGGTCCATAACAAAAATAGTGAGACGGAGGAAGTATTAAATATCGCACTGAATCAGAGTCCACTTGGATTCAGATGAAATGTGATAGATAATACTAGAGGAACAATACATAGGCATTGGTTATTTTCTAAGGTAGGGTTGAGTATTCTTTCAACTACTATCATCTTCTGCCAGAGCCTAATTTTGAGTCCTGAGTGAGTGCATCCGGAACGATTTAATTTATTAGTTCATTTCATTAGTTTATATCTCATAACCACCCGGGAGGAAGTGAACACTGCGAGCGGTTCACCGAGATTCGGGAATTCTTGATCCACATCCAGTCATCCTGACTGGGGGCTTTCTTTTACTACAAGTACGAAGCTTTTGAAACTTCCGAGTGATAGGATTTTGAATGCTTTCTTTACTGCTTTCCTTTAAATGCTTTCGTAGAGGTCACTCGGATGTGTCACTAGATCTTCTAACTCCTACTAGGACTGAGAGTTAAGTGATAGTTCAGGTTTAATTTTAAGACTTTGGGTGTGACATGGGGGAATGATGGGAGTACTTGGCATTTCAATTAATGATTTGTCAGGTGTTGCTTGTCCACCATAGATGACTAACATATTCCTACAAGGCATTGCAAGGGGAGTTATGAGTCTGTGGTATCTTAGAATTTGTTTTCTTAAAAGCATGTAAATCCTTACTGTAAGTACCTGTCTGTTAAAAGGGAACATGGTATGGAAGCATGAGAGTTAGCTAACTGAAAGGATTATCCCAAACAAAGATCTGTGTAATTAAAATGGAAGTTTAATTGTGTCTCATCTGAATCTTGTCCAATCTTTATTCTTTTCTCCCTGTCCCTTCTGTCTCAGTTTAAATCTGTTTTCCTAGAATAATTTTAACCGCTTTCTTAGAATAATTTTATTGCTTCTTAGATTAAATTCAATTCGCTTTCTAGAATAATCTTATCTGTTTTGTTTCATTGCTTTCATAACTTAGTTTAAATTATGTCAAGTAGATTTTAGTTAAAACACAAACTTGAATCGAGTAACCGAGTGGAAAATCTTAGTAAACGACGTGAGACCTGCTTCTATCGCACATCCTCCAGTGAACGATCTGGTCTTACTATAAATTCTGCAACTTTGACACCGTGCGCTTTCGGGGGCACAGTTTCTTAACACGAGTAAATAAAAATGTCACAACCTATAAATATATCCATAATCCCAACTCCATCTTCATAAATTGGTTTCATTAAATAAAAATTGAAAACCAGGATGATTAATTTTCAGAAAATACTCATATAGTGGGAACTTGTCAAAAGTTTCATGGCAAGGATCTTCATGGCAGGAAATTGTCAAAAGTTTCATGCCGGGGAGTTCCACAACGCCGTTTGAAATCAAAGTTTCCCACATGAGTAATAAAAAGTGGAATATATCCTTAAACCCCTGTCCCAAGAATCATAACTCTTTTCATTTAATAAATACGAACTTGATATTTTATAAAATACTCGTGTAGGAAATTGTCAAAAGTTTCAATTATCTCTACCCTACCCGTGCCCGATACCCGAATACTCGACGAGTTACCCGACCCTACGGGTAAAGTTGACATCCCTACAGATATTTGGGACATGATCATGTATTTTCGGGGGAGGTACCGCAGAAATATCCTTGATGATCCTGGGGGATCCTTGAGTATAATCCATCTCAATTCCATACTCCCAGATTGATGATATCTCTAATCTAGAGCGCTATGTCTTGTGTGGCCACGAAGGGCAAGAGAGATCCAAGTTGCTTGCCCTTATACCAGTCAGAGTACCACAAGGAAGCCTTCCCACATCCAATCCAAAATTTAAATCCATTTTTCAGTGTGGGAATGATTTTCTGAAGAGTCTTGTAAGTTATGGAATCAGAATTCCTATTCACAGCAGGCAAGATTTCAAACTCTTCCATTTGGCTCTTGATCCATCTCACCCACAACTTTTCCGGGGAATGTAAAGCATTCCATAAAAGTTTCCCCAAGAGTGCGATGTTCATAGGTCCGAGACCTCCCATGGACTTAGGTGAGGCAACCTTATCCCATTTGACAAGATACAAGCCTTTATCATATTTGTCCTCCCAAATGAATATATTGATCTTTCTATCTATGGCCTCACATATAGTTTCGGGCAACCAATGTAGTTGCATGATGTATGTGGGAATAGCTGCCATGACAGCCCTCCCCAATGTCAGCCTCCCCGCCTTGTTGAGGAACTTACAAGCCCACCCTTTAAGGCGAGCATCGAGTCTGTCCAAGATAAATGCGAAGTCCCTGCATCGGAGCCGCCCTTGAACCATAGGGAATCCCAATTAGGAGTCAAATGAATCTACAACTAAAATTTATAAGAAGTCTGCGATCCAGGTTTTTTCCTCATGCTGAACTGCCCTAGACACCAAGAGAGATGATTTGAGCGAGTTTAGATTGAGTCCAGAGGCTGTACCAAAGATATTAAGAGCATGTTTAATACACCTTATACTATCCCTCTCTGCCATCGAGCATAGAATAAAGTCGTCGGCGAACAATGGATGAGAGATCTCAAGGCTCCCATTTTTCCCCCTCATGGGCTTCCAAGTTCCCAACTGCACCTGTTCTTGGATGAGAAGAGAAAGCTTCTTCATAACCAAGAGGAAGTGATATGGAGACATCGGGTCCCCTTGTCATAGGCCTTCTCCGGCCTAAACTTTTCCAAAGCCTCCCCATTCCAAAGCACCGAATAGGTAGTGCAGGAAACACAAAACATAATCAACTTTCTAATAGAATCCGACATCCCCATTTCCAAGAGACAAAGTTCTAGGAAGTCCCAATATACGTTGTCATACGCCTTAGCCACGTCGATTTTGAGTATCCCAACCTTCATCCTAGATTGGAATCCAGATATAAACCTAACAAGCTCTTGGAAAGTCACAACATTGTTGATAGTCCCTCTCCCCGGCAAGAAAGCCGCATGGTGATGAGATATAGATTCTTGGAGAATAGGCCGGATACACTGTACCAATACTTTGGTAAGGACCTTATATAGGACGTTGCACAAGGTTATAGGCCGAAAGTCCTTCAAACTTAAGGGAACCTCAATTTTGGCAATAAGTCAAATGTATGCCATGGCAATCTCAACCTCAAACTTCCCTTCCTCAAAGGCCTTGCTAACAAAGTTGCAAACAGTCCTCACGGCCGACCATAAGTGTTTGAAGAAAATATTCGAGAAACCATCCGGCCCTGGGGCCGAATACCCTTTCATCCCTTTGACCACCGCCTCAAATTCATCTGGTAATACGCCCTGATCCATCGCCTGAGCAGCCTCTGCGGAAATGCTAGTGAAAGCCGGGATGTCATGCTGACAGTTCCTCTCTATCATCCTCTGGGACAAATGCAAAAGATGGTCTGCCATACAGATTCTTATAAAAGGTGTTAGCATCAGATTTTAGGATATCTTCATCTCTACACCATTCCCCATCATCCAGCTGCAATCCATGAATACGGTTCCGGTGGCCCTTAGCTTTGGCACGAGCATGAAAGTAGGTCGTATTCATGTCTCCCAATTTGACCCATTTGTCCCGTGCCCGTTGATATCAATACAACTCTTCTTGGGCCAGGACCGAATCTAGCTCTTTCCGGAGCTCTTCCTCAAGCAACACGTGTCGGACCGAGTCAACTCTCTCTAGCAATCTAGATATCCCCAAGAGCCTCTTCAATCTTTTGAATTTCCTGCATTTGAGATTGTGATATTGAGATTTCATGAAGTTCAAGGAGGCTTCCTTAGTGTTTCCCAGCCTTTGCCAGATGAAGGGAACGGGGAGCTCCCAAGCATTTTTCACAACATCTGTGCATTCAGGGATCTCCCTCCATGCGGCTTCCCAACGGAAAGGCTTGCCAACCTTGCAGGAGGGGGTAGGGCCGCAAGCTAAAACAAGGGGTGTTATGGTCCGACCCAACACGAGGTAGGGTTTGCAAGGGGTGTTATGGTCCGACCCAACACGAGGTAGGGTTTGCACAAAGCCACAGGGAAAATTGTCCACTCAATCCATGTTTCCCACACATCTATCCAATCGTTTGAAAATCCGACGCGTATCCCCTTTAGGTCGTGACCAGGTGAAAACTCCTCCTTGCGTATTAATAATAGAGAGATCACAGTTTTGGAGCACTTCACCAAATTCTTCAGCTCTAGCTGGATTGTGAATCCCACCTCTTACCTTGTTCGCCTTCAGGATCTGGTTCCAATCCCCTATAACCACCCATCCTCCCATAATGTTTTCAGAAATTTAGATTAAGGATTCCCAATTTCTCTTTTTCTCATCATATCTAGGGGAAGCATAAAGCCCTATGATGTACCAAACAACCGCCCCTTTGGATAATTGAAGTGTAACCATACGCTCCCTGTTATCCCAAATTTAAACTTGATAACTCAGCCCTATCCGAGCCATAATCCACACTCCTCCAGCCTTCCCCCGAGCATCTTGGATACAAACCGGCTTATAGCCTAATTGGGAGAGAAAAATCCTAGATTTTACAAAAGGGGATTGGGGCTCATAGAGAAACAAAAATTCCGGAACTCGTTGTTTCACAAATTCATTCAACATATGTCTAGAAGGAAGACCCAGGATACCTCCCACATTCCACGACAGCACCTTACAATTTTTGAATGGTGTAAAATCCATAAATAAACTGATAAAGGTGATAAGGACTCGCACACATACCAGAGGTCACTCTAATTCGATGGCGAAACATCTGCCCCCCCCCCCCCCCCCCCCCCCGGCCTCATCCCCTTCCTCCCTTTCCTGCATTTCATGATCCTCCTTATGATTTCCCTGTTTATCTGAACTGGAGTTTCCTCTTGCTTCTTCATTCAGTTTCTCCTCTCCCTTCTTCCCAGATCCTTCCTCTGCTGTGAAAGCAGGCCTAGCCCTTTTGGGAAATTTGTTTTCGTCCTCCATATTAACCTTCCCAACAGGTGGGCCTCGACTAACCACCAGGCTGTTCTTGCCACCCTTATTGGGCCTGGCCCTATTTTCCAATAGATTTGTTATTGGTTGCAGCGGCCCACCCACATCTTTTTCATCTTTAAATAAGTTAATATCCCCTTTCCAGCCCATAATAATTGGCCTGGTCTTAGCCTCATTCTGTCCTTTTTCCCCAGCATCTTCTTTTTCTTTCTTATGACCTTTACCCAGTCCCTACATTCTGGTTGAGTAGGTAGACCCGCAGAGGCCACAGGCCCCTCTTCCAGCGTGTGCATCTCCCAATCTTCTTGTCCTTTATTCTTTTTTGAGCTAGAGCCAACTCCAACCCCCCAAGTCAACTTCGGCCTTTTTGTTTTTAAACACATAAGGGGGAATGTTGGGTGACACTGGACACGGCTCTTCACTGTCAGCCTGCTCTCTTCCTGCTACTACCACTGTCTCTAGCCTTTGACTTGCTCCTTTGTCCCTTACTTCAATTTGAACAGGAGTAGCCTTACCCCCAGCCACCTTTCCTGCCACCACCGTTGTTATAGCTCCTTTCTCACCCTCATCTTCCTTCATTGAACATGTATTGGAGGCATGTCCATACCGCTGACATTTGGTGCAAATAAGGTGAAGCCCTTCATATGCAACACGTTACCATAAATCTCCAACTAGAACGCTAGTGACCAAGGCTAATTTAAATCAATTTCGACACATACTCGTGCATATTTGCCACGGTTAGCACCTCTAGACATATCGTCCACCTTCACCAGAATACCGATGACTCGTGCCATCTTAGTCAAGATGAACTCATCATACATTTCCATGCCAATACGAGGGAAGTGAGCCCATACGATCGTTTTCCGAGGGATCTCATCCGAGGCCGAGAAATTGGGTCTCCAAGTTGACATTGTTAGATATGAATCAAACACTATCAATGGCCCTCCATTAAGTATTCTCGTGCGGTCATCCCTGTCAAACTTCACTAGGAAGAAACCCTCATCAAGATCTATCATCTCAAACCTTCCTCTTGCTTTCCAGATACTGTACAGCCTTTCTTTCAGAGCAATGTAGCCAAATTTTTTCTTACCGAGAACAGAGACGAAAACAGAGGCTTCCCATGGCTTCTACAACCTTTCTTGAATCTGTGGAGCAATGGTGATGCGAGGCTTCAATCTATCCCCGTCAAGGAAGTCCAACTCACCATGTCTTCTGGGATGTCTTCGCTCGTAAGGGGCGGAGGAGCATTTTTTTGAACAGGGGGAGTAATTTCTAGCTCGACATGTACTCTTACCTGTTTAGATGCATTCTTTTGAACAATATTATGTTCTTTCTTCCATAAAAAATAAAAAGTACAAAAATAGTAATGTTGATCGATTTGCAATTCAAATTATGAAATAAACCTAGAAAAATAAGCCTGAAAACAAATAAAATCATGGAGAAAGATGTATGACAAAATGGGGGAAATAGTGCCACTATCTTCGTTGCAATTCGACACAAATACAGTAGTATATTGTCAAGAAGATGAACTTCAAGAGTTCAAGCTAGCTAAGGGTTGAAACCTTTAATAATAATAATGCCATTAATTATTCTTGTTTTTATGCATCAGCGTAGCAACCCACAAGTTTAGGAACAAAGAGATAGAAATAGCTACTACATTCTACAAACAAGTAATAAAAGAGCCACCTATATATATATATATATATACTAGAAATCGCGAGCCGCGCGCTACGCTGCGCGGGCCGGCTAATGAAAGAAGCTAGTAATATGAAAGTGGGAGTGTGGAACACTGGATGACTCAAGAAAGAAGCGATAATAATAGTTGTTTAAAAGCATTGGAAAAAAGGTAAGTAAACATTGTAATAAAGAATGATATTACTGTTGAGTTCGTGAAGCTGTAACTGAGATGTAATGAGGAATGGTATTAATGATTATATGAATTAATGATGAATCAATAATGAAAACAAATTCTTGTAGGACGGGATATTGCATCAGTAGTCCTCTTCCAAATCAAGCAAGGCAAATGAGAATGGAAAGAACTTGTATCCATATATGACAGATAGGTCAATACCAAGTATTATACCAACCCATTTTTCAAGAGAATTAACGAAAACCCCAAACCTAAGTTAGATTGAAAAACTGATGCTGACTTTCTAAAGAAAACAGTACAGATCTATGTATCAAGGACACAGATATAACCCAAAAACTTAACAATAAGAAGTACGATGAAAGTCTCGATCAAGGATGATAATACGATATTTTAATTGAACAGAATATGAACTCACCCCAAGCAAGAAGAAGAACCTTCTCACAGAACACAGTTGACAGTTCAGAGTGCGCAAGGCTGGTGATCAGAGAAAATAAGATGGTCAGGAAAATGACATAAATGGTGTTAATTCTCAGAATGTCCACAGAATGGCCTATGGAAATAAAGATCACTGAATCTCCTGAGGATAAAATGCTATAGAAGATAATTATGTCCTACAGTTCCATTGAAAATTCCTCAAACGGCATTTACTTTCTAGCACAAATAAAAATCTAAATGTGGAAATCCTAAAGATATCTCAAGAAATTATTCTTGCTTAGGTACACACTTGAACATGAATCCAAAGTACATAAATTAAAAAAGACTTCAAGACATTGAGCAAAGTACCGTAAATGATATAATACCTTATAGCCCATAAATGAAGATAAGAAGTCGTATTTGAAACTGCCCCTAGAACAAATTCGATGGAGACTATGAGCTTATGAACAAAAACTTTGCTGAATTAAAACTCCTCGTGACCATGAGAATTTTGATTTGCTTCTAATAGCAAAGACTCCTCAGTGTCTGGAAGATATGCATATGACTCTTCATTGGGTCTCTGAAAAAGCATTACAAATATTTAAAGGTGATTATGACCTAATAGGTTGTTTGGAAAGTAAAGATTGCCCCATCATGGATTATAATAGGGGAAAGAGAAACAAGCGCACCTCATGTTGCCTCTTCAATAGAAGGGGTTTTGGAAGTAGCATCCATGGGACAAAGACAAGAGCTAAGAGCAATAGCACTATCTGGATATAAAATAGAGGAAATGCAATAAGTTTCAAATTGGAAAGCACATGATACATTGAGATTTTATTAAGAGAAAAGGTCAGCAGCATCTGTTCATAATAAATAATTTAGTCCACCCGAGTCTTCTGACCCGAGAAAAGCTGGATTTCACGAAGGTCATCGGTGGGACTCAGAAACATGTTGATCATCATATGATATAAATTAGCTTTAGATACAGTGCACCATTTAATGATGATAAATACAGACAAATAGCCAAACAGATTGTTCAGAAATATCATTTGATGGGTGACTTGGAACTTGCAGTAACACCAAGTTGGACAAGTACAAAATATAATTAATGGGTAAATTGTAATATGTTGCCCAAAGTCATGAAAGAAAGTTATGATAAAAGCATCAGACTGGAAACAGAGAAATATAAGGATCCAATCAGTATAAGTTACTAAGAACAATTAGAGGGTGTTTGGATTGGCTTTTGGTAAGGTGCTTTTGGCTTTTGCTTCTGCCAAAAGCACTTTTGGTGGAAAATAAATGTTTGGTTTGGCTTTTCAAAAAAAGCAGAAGCACCTCGAAAAGCTGCAAAAGTGCTTTTGGGAGAAGCAGCCCAGGGGGTGCTTCTCCAAAAAGCAGAAGCCAAAAGCACTTCGTAAATTGTGCAAAGACTTAAATACCCTCATTACTTAATATAAATTACACTATAAATATATCCTATTATCATATTAATTAGCATGTCCTTTTTGGTAATTTACACATTTAAAAAGCACTTTTTACTTTTACACATCCAAACACACTTTTGAAAAAAAGCTGCTTTTCAAACATTCCATCCAAACACAAAAGTTACCTGCTTCTGCTTTTGGCTTTCACTTCTGCTTCTGCTTTTGGCTTCTGCTTTTTTCAAAAGCCAATCCAAACGGGCCCTTAATGGGGCAATACACTTGCCTTTCTTTGCATTCAAAAAAGAAGAGGGAAACAGTTGTTCCAAAATGAGAAGAAAAGAGTGAAGCCGGAAATTGCTTACAGAGTTAAACACATCCAAAGCCGCATTGATGTCTTTGAAAATAAGCTTAAAACCATTCAACTACAAATTTGATAATAATAAAATAAATGAAATGCATTGTCCAAATGGCAGCAACGATTCATTTTGGTTAATTACTTATTTGGAAAAAGGATACCAGCGCACTGTTATTGACAACCTGGTGGTGGAGATAACGGAATTTACAATAAGATTTTAAATGAAAACTTCAAAATTTAATGATATCTTTTAGGAAATCCTTATGAACTGAAAAAAATGACGTAAAAAAGGTTACGGAAATCCATGCACCCCTTCGTCGTGCAGGCCTATTTTTGCCCTATGTATGCTATATAAATAATCAATTCAAATATTCATTTCTTTAAATCAATTTCTAATGTCACCAACAATTACCTAGCACCAAAATATTATTGGAATACAAAATCAATTCTTTAAAACAACAATATCGAAGTGGATCTGGTCATTGCAGGAGCTACTGTAGAATAAATAGTACTATTTCAATTCAAGCTATAGCTAGAGCCCATGCCTTAAAACCCATGCCTTAATATAACAACCATTGAAGAAGAAGAAGACGAAGAATAAGAATAAGAAGAAGAAGAAGAAGAAGAACAACAACAACAACAACAACAAGAAGCACCAAAATTTTATTGGAATACGAAATCAATTCTTTAAAACAACAATATCGAAGTGGATCTGGTCATTGCAGGAGCTACTGTAGAATAAATAGTACTATTTCAATCCAAGCTATAGCTAGAGCCCATGCCTTAAAACCCATGCCTTAAAATAACAACCATTGAAGAAGAAGAAGAAGAAAAGCATTATGAATAGAAGAAAAGACCTTCGATTGTGGGGTGGACTCGCCACTCAAAATAACTTCATCGGCAATAGCACTTCAAGCTAAAATGAGCATGTCAGCAGTTAAAGACCTGGCATCTCCATCCAAACCAGTAGAGCGCCCAATGGATACCACATCCTCAGGAAGAAGTTCTGTGCCAGAGAGTTTTACACACCTAAATTCAAATTCAAAACATAGTTAATATGCGAGCATTGCCAACCTGAAAGCACAGTAATAGAAGAGGTAGAAGAATCTGTGCAATTTGCATGACATACTTGCCAGACTCATATACTATTAAAGGTTGACTATCCAATTTCGCAGGTCTAAGTTCAGTCAAAGTCTTCACACAACCGTTTGCCATTGTCGACTGGAACAGAAATAGCATGAATATAGTGAACAGACTATAATACCAGGATTGTCCAAACACCATAGGCCAAGACAAAATACCTAAAGGCCATATGCAGATAACCACTCATCATAATAAGATCAAAGAAAGTAAATCAAATAAAGACAAAATAAAGTTGGGTACTACATTCTTAAACAAATTGACAAAATAGATTTTCTCAAATTGAAACAAAAATAGAAATTTCACTATAGACCTGAAACACAAAGAGTGGCTCCATGTATTCCTCTTTCATCAACTTCTGGAATGTAGGTTGAGGATATTCAAATCTACAGAAGAACAAAATCGATCATTAGATGAAGCCTGATTTGAATGCATAAGAGCAGCGCGCATTAAAGTTTCAAAGAAATCAGTGCTCAATCATAAAAAAAATAAGAGATTGAGCTGATTACCATATCTCCCGGGGATCTAACATATAAACAATTGCAGAATGGAATATATAATCAGAGCAAACCATTCGACAAAAACTAAAGCCCAATTAATTTTAAAAGAACATGCCATCCAGAATAATGCAAACCAATAACTGTAAGCATAGCTATTCAAAAAGTGGGTTAAAGTTCAAGAAATATGCAAGAAAACACACCAAACAATTGTTTCCCTAACTAATTTTCTAGAACCGAGCTTGATTCCTCCAAAACACCTACTATAGTCTATAAAAATGAAACATGGCAAACCACTCATGAGAAGAGGACATAGCAGAGGATATTTTATAAACTCCAGTGAAGCAAATAAAGTAAAAAAAATCTATGTCCTTAAAGCCGAATTGAATCGTAAAGAAACTGGATGCTCTGTGATTCATTTTATCCTCATATTAACAATGCCACTTCAAAAGGAATTGGAACCGAATTAAATAGTAAAACCCCAGACTAACCTGAGGCCGAACTGAAGGCGACGAAAAGTTTCCCGCGGAGCAGCGGCGATGAGGGTGCGACGATTTAAAGCCTACCGTTAGCCGCACAAAGAGTAAATCCAGAAATCACAATTCATATTCAATCCTACAATTAAGGCAAAGCCTACTTCCAAGTTTAGTTCAAATTCCCAAATCTAAATTCCAAGTATCGCCCAAAGTAACTCAGCAATTGAAAAGGAATTCCCAATTTCACGAATCTGCCAACACTCTTCCTGCATTCATGGAGCATTACCTCTTAGATAGTTGTTGCCATTCTTTTACTAGATTTAAAGAATGTTGGAATCAGGCTGCGACAAAAGCATGAGCATATCTGCAAAAAATTTTGCATTAACGTTTGAACAGCGAGGATTTTAGTAGGAATGACAATGAGCCGGTTTTGGGACGGAGTAGTATCCCATCCCCATCCCCAATGGCATCTTTAATCCCAAAACCGGCCTAATCCCCATCGGGGATTTTATCGGGGATCCCCATCGGGTATTATAATTTCCCCGATCCCCATTGGGGACCCATCGGGGATTTATTTTACAAACTAATTTTTTAAAATTTTAATATTAAAACACATACAAATTGTTTAGTAATAAATTATAATCCACATCAAAAGTTCATAATTGTTTCTAATGTATAATTAACCTATCAAACTAAATTTTGAATTCTAAATACTTAATTTCACGTAATAAAATTCGATAATTCATGCAATATAATAATAAAAAAATAAATCCACAACATTTACTTTCATGTTTTCCTTAATAAAATGGAAAATAAAGCAAATTATAAATACATAATTTGATTTATTACCAATGTAGGTTATATTAGAATTTAGGTTTTTATTTTTAATTTTTTAAGTAATGGACTAATCAATTAAATATAATATCAAAAATATTAAATATAATATATATAATTTATAAAATATAACATATAAAACATATCGGGGATGGGCCGGGGCGGGGACTACTTCCCCCGTCCCCGTCCCCATCCCCGAAAAAATCCCCGAGAAAATCCCCGATCCCCGGCCCATCCCCAATAATCCTTTCCCCAAAACCGTACCGAAAATTCGGTTTTCGGTTTTCACCATCGGGTACGGTTTTTTTTTGCCATCAAATCTAGGATTGTTGTTGGAAAGTTGAGAGAAAAAGAGGAAAAAAAATCGATGGAATAGGTAATTTAGTCCGATGGAAAAGATGGTGAATCTGCTAGCAAATTTACTTGAGATGTGAGCAGAGATTAGATTTGGGGAAACAAATCATTTCATACAATACAATATACTGCTTGCCAAAACAATAGTATAAAATAATATATATATATATATATATATTTATATTGAAAGCCAGATTTCTTTTTTTATTCATTAGTATTATTTATCAGCCCAAAATCCAAATTCTATGAAAGCCCATATAATAATGCAAAATTTTGACAAGAGCCGTACGTAGGGCATTAGGGTAACTCCATAAATAATTGTTGACCTTTCGTAACTTCCAACTTTTTAAACTTCAAGTGGGAGGCTGCGAAGTTGGCGATTCCAATCCTCTGCCAGACGACTGCCATTCCTGATTCCTCATCACTTTACTGTAATTATATTGTAGGTCTGTCATTACCAATTTTCTTCCTCCTCACTTTCGGTTTACGAATTTTCTGGCAACGTTATTACTTGCTACTTTGGTTTAAAAGTAATACGTATAATTTGATTTTTGGTATGCTTTCATTTATTGTTGAACTTTGATATAATTAATTTTTCGTTTTTTAAAAAAATCATATAAAAACAAACCTACAGATCTTATATTCAACTTTTTAAAATTTTATATTAGTACATAATTTAAATTGTTAATGGTTCTAAAGGTGCATTAAATTGTAAGAGGTGTGAAAGGTACGTGGGCAACAATTTTGAAACTTACATCTTCCTCCACAAAATTTTCTAGTACTTTTTAAAAAAAAAAAAAAAAAAAAAAAAAAATTTGAAATCCAACTTTGTGGGCTTGTAATATTTGTTGGTGTTCTTGTTTGTGCAGCAGCCATGGACGGAAATCTACCCGATGAGTTGATGGAAAAAATCCTCTTGCTATTACCTGTCAAGTCACTCCTTAGGTTCACTACTGTTTCTAAGTCATGGGATGGCACTATCACCGGTCACCCATTTGTTGCCACTCATTTCCGACAAGCCAACATCTCTCCCAGTAATTTATTTGTGATCCCTTCGGATGAGGGCAAATGTAGAATGGGCAAATTGATCCGACTCGAAAATCAAAAACTCCATGACGTATCTATGGAATATCCATCAGAAATTTCAATTTCAAAGGAGTATGATGAAGTATGCTACTCTAATGGTTTGATACTTTATGGTGATGATGAGGGAAGGATGTATGGAGTTTGGAATCCATCAACCAGAGCTTCTATAAAATTTAACTGCCCATATGAATTTTCAAGGCAATCTGATTTCCATGGCCTTTGTTATGATCCATTAACAGGGGATTGTAAAGTGGTAATTTGGGATAGGAAGAAATATGCAGTTTTTAACTGTAAGAGCAACCATTGGACCGAGTTGAAAGATATTGATCAATTCATGGTTGGCTTCTTTTATACATATCATGGAGCTTCGTCTTCAAAGGCTGATTTTTACTGGATCGCAACACGAGAGGACAACAAGTCGTATTCCATGTACGAAGACATTGAAATAATATGCTTTGATTCAAAAGAGGAAAAGTTTAAGAAGTTACCCAAGCCGTCTACCACACAAAGTGTCCGTCAAAATTTGGTTTCTCTAACATTTGCTTCTGAGGGAAACCATTTGTGTGTGCATCGATCTATGATAAATAATAATAGATTCTGGTTAGAAGAAACATTTCAATTGAAAATCGACGGTGGTCAGTATTCTTGGGAGGAGGTTGACATGAATTTGCCAAGAACATCTGGCAGATGGTATCCAAATCTCATAAGGATGGAGCATATGGAGAGTAAAAATAAGATTTTACTTGCAGCAGATGAAGTTCGGGGTGTTCATGTCCTTCTTCTTTATAATTTGGTAGGGCAAACTCTAACAGAAATCGAAAATAATTCACGGTTTCGAATTGATTATGGACCCTTAGTTCAACTTCCTTATAATCTGTTCTGTTTTAAATGAGGAATATACATACGCATAGGCAAGATAGTCTATTACAGGACTTTTATTTTATAATTGGTGATAGCCACTTTGCATTTTCTCTAGTTTAAGGTTATTTGTGAACAATCAATTGTCGGTATTCATTCATATACTACATGTTAATTTCAAGTGTTTCAATGTTGATTTTGTTTATGTTATTTGAATGGAAAGTCTAAAACGTGTTTGATCCTAATGCTTCATGAAGCATTCAGTCAAAACTCCTAATGTTTGATCTTTGCCTCCCTTAACATGTTGAGAGGAGGAATATAATGAATTTATCACTTGCCCCACTGTTCTTAATACTTACTCCTAATGTTTTTTTTTTTTAATTTAATGTCACAATTTTCAGCTGTCCCCTTTTCTTAGTCAATGATTTTTTTTTTTTTAAAAAAAAATGCATGTACGTACTGTATAAATCACAAATAACTTTGAAAAGTTTTGAAACTTTTTTTTGATAAACAGTGACACTCAAGTGTTGGCAAAGGTGTGTGGGAGCCCAAACCACACAAATTACAAAAGGGGTAAAGGGGAGGGATATGGGCCGGGTGGGGATCGAACTCCCAACCTATGGTTGGAAGAAGGGGACTTGACCGCTAGGGTAAGTCCCCAACCCCCAAAAGAGTTTTGAAACTTTTGATCAATAATTAATGGAGTATATATTTCAAACAACATGTATTGAATAGAACTTATCTATCCAGCAATGCGCAAGCTACCTTTTCGCAATAAATAGGCATATTTCTGAGTAAGTATTTCCTTGAAATAGAGAGAGACTGAGAGAAGATCTCGAGAAGATCTCGAGATCTATACTATATATATATATATACTAGAATTCTTACTGGCGCGCGCTACGCTGCGCGCGCCGGTGAGAAAAAATTATGATCGAATTGTATTTTAATTGGATACGCGAATTAAAATATCGGAATGTATAAAAATGTAGGATAAAGACCAAAAGTGGCAGATAAGAATGGTAATGTAATGGGACTGCAAGGACGTAAGGTATGGCAGGTACATCATGAACTTTAGCAAAAAATAAAATTGATGGATTTTGAGTCCAGAGTGTTCAGCATGAGAGTATTCCATCCATTTCATATTGAAATTTTCTTGCAGTTTCACCAGAAGAATTGAAAATAGCTCCACCATGCATTTCCATATTTGCAAAATTCATTAGCATGGTAATACATTGATTTAACAGTAGCCATATGAGTGTAAAAAGAGTAGGTGATTGTGGCTGAAATTGAATAGTTCTGTAAAGAATGAAAATAAATTATGTATGACTAATATGTAGAATATGGTTCACCCAACAAGAAATGTCTAGGAAATGTCTAGAATACTGTATCTTACCGAACAAATGATACAGACGAAGAACAAACATCCAAAATCCAACGGCATTAATGAAATACTTCGTAAGGAACAGTAAGGAACTGCAACAAATTAAGTAGTTTTCTTAGACCATAAATTAAATAGCAAGAACAGTTACCTAAATCGGAACCCTAACCCAACGCACCAACGAAGGCAAACGGTAAGCATGGCGGAGGAAGCCGGAGGTAGACGGCGACGGTCTTGGGCAGAAACAAATGCGGACAACCCAGAAACTAAAAGTAACCCTAAAAAAATCAAGAAAGGTTAAAACTAAAAGAAAAAAAAGAATCAACAAAGAAAGGTTAAAAGCTAGAATAAGTTCATATTCAATATATAAGATTACCTCATTTTCAGACAAGGTCATCTGTTGATCCTCTCAATAATCTAGATATTACATAATATTACATGCCTACTATCTACAAGTTCGAAGTTCAGATATCTGTGTTTGTAATTTACCTCCTGAAAGTTGACTGAAATAACTATTATTCCATAATTCCAACCATGAATGAATCAACTAAGTCCTTCTTATCATGGAATTTTTTCTTATTAATCATGCTTGCCAGATTTTTAGTTAGATTATAGTTGCAAATAAGTTTTAGGCTCAGTAAGAACTCTAACTTTCAGGAAAAAACTTGACTGATACGCAAATAATGGGTAAGTATTTGTAGTAATTTCGGCATCTAGGGAATTACATACTTTGTGACAGAATCTAGCATAGAGCAAGTGAAGAACTGCATGCTCGGCACCACCAACATACACATGAACAGGGCTCCAGTACCTGTACATAAATAAGCTATGAGAAAAGTTTTCCACTTGCAGAGTGTAAGCTAACACAAATTTGAAGCATGCTCTAAGATTGCCATAGCATATGCCAAAAACTTACATTTCCTTTTGCCTGTCGACCAACGCCTTGGAATTTATGGGATCCATAAACCTCAGATAGTACCTAGACATCAATATCCAAAAGCTAAAGTTGTAAACTCACCACGGGCATGAAGATAAGTTGAATGCTTTTTTAAAGATCAAATTGATTTTTTTGAAACAATTAAGAATAAGGTGCATTCTCAATCAAAAATTTTGGAGATGCACAACTAATTTATCCCCCCTGGCTATATTATTCAGAAACTTCGAAGATTAAGGGCAATCAAATCAAAGTTGTTTAGGATACTTGGCCATAATAAGTTATACCAGCACGAGCCAGCCCATTGTGGCATAGTGTTTGTTTCACGACAAGCTGATCTTCCAGTGGTAGGATCAATTGTGTTTACCTGAGACATGCCATCCATTTACATTATTAAGAAAAAAGGAAATCAGTTCCAGAACTTGATTCACCAAAATCAAGAGAATACAAGTCCAATGATGGGACTCATACAGACTGTCATATACCTCAACAGAGACTGTTCAACAGAAGAGCTTTTAGCAGTTTGGTTAGTTCAAACCACTAATTATTATGTTTGATAAATAGTAATTTGAATTAGCTTCTGAATATCTGAAGCCCTAATTTTGGAGGGCTGGGTAACACAGAATGTTTGAAATAGTTTTATCTCAATAAATTCTTGTAATATTCATACAAATAACGACCATTTTCAAACATTTTATTATAATTCATTAATAGTAAATCAATTAATACCCGACTGCTAATAGAAATTTAATGAGAAAAGCCTACACACATGATTCATTGTTGTTATGGAAACTCAGAGACTTACCTAAGATGAAGCCTTAGAAAGTGGTGGATCCCCAGTCCCAGTTGGAGTAAAATCATCCAACTCAGGAAGTGTAAGAAGAGCTCAGCTTCAGAAATTGGAATGCATTCACCAGTATCATCCAGAAGAATGACAGGAATAGGTTCTCCCCAGTAGCGTTGACGGGCAAACAGTTACTGTCAAGTGAAGGTCGCAACATATGCATTGTCAGAATGATGCTAACACAAAAATGGTACTGGAAGACTACCGGCTTCCAGTTATTAAACTGAAGACTTCTCAGATCTCCAATAGTTGGAGAAATTTCCCCTTCCAAGTTCATATTTGATAGATTCCTTCACCCATTCAACAAAAAAGTAGGATTCAATCAAAGTGAAAAAAGCAAAGCAACTAACAAGATTAGTTCAAATAGTTGATGCAAGTGGGCACATCTACTAATCCTGACAAAATATATTTGAGCATGTATTTTATATACGGTCCAATTATGGTGATCAAAATACACTATTGGTTGCACTATTGTTTCAATAGTGGAAAATCTATCGTGGATGTGCATTGTATATTGTGGGTGATTCCTTTCTTGTAATTGAAAGCAGCGGCACAACAACTCATAGTTGCCAAAAAAATTCCACCAACCCTAAGATAGGTCAACAAACAAACCAATTTGGGATTGATCAGCTGAGTTTGCATCACATTAAAGGATAAAAAAGAATAAATCAATTCAAAATCAGTCCCTCAACTACTGGTACAATTTTAAAAGAGGCAAAAGCTAAATTCTAAACAATAGAGCAGGGAAATCCAGCATAACACGACTAAAGAAACATCTATGAACGATGCAAATTTCTGAGAAATCAGTTAACTGCAAACAAAGGCCAAAACCGCAAGGTCTTTTTCCAAGAATAAGTGTCGTTCATGCATTCGAACATCATGGAAATTTGTATACCAATATGCTGTAAAATTACAACAAATACCAACAATGGAGGCCCGAAAGCGGAGTTTGGGTCACTGCCTAGTTTCTATTTTGTAAGATGATACAGAATGAAGAAAGAATGTACAGATTGGGTGAGTGAGTAAATCAGAAGAAAGCAATTATTTTTCCTTCATTTCTGCCATTTTCCTTGAAAACCCGAACTCCCAAACTGACAATTGTAGCACACTGCTTCATTCACAATACATATTAAAGAAAGACAAATTGTTACAAAAATCTTCATTTAAGCTCACAATTCACAATTTTCGAACCAAAAGTAATGAATACGAAATAAAGGTATGGTACCTGGGGAGAAGGCAGACTGTTTCTTTTGGCAGCCTCAATCTCTGTACATTGTTCTCTTCCCCCTCAATATCTAATTCCTAAAAGAAAGAATTGCGTAAGCCAAAAATTATTGAAAAACAAAAAGCCAGAAAAGCCCCAATCAACACAATGAATCCATCGACAGTCGTACCAATAAACACCGACATACACAATGAAGCGAGGTGAGGGAAAATCGGATGGAAGAGGCGGCCTGGAGATCGGGAAACCACGAAACCCAAAATTCGGAATAAAGGTAAAGAGGAGATCGTGAGGAGGGGCGTAGTCACTGGAACACAGAAATTGGAATTTAATTTGTTTGAAATCCAAGATTCAAAAAAGAAATCAAGCACTCAGGGGAGGTCGCACCTGCTATTAGGCATTTCGCTTCCTTAGAATGCACGAAGCGCCGCCCATAACGATGTTGGGGATGCTCGGACGCAGCTGCAAGGTTTAGGATTTCTGCTATACAGGAAGAATGGTGTGCGGAGCTGGCAAGAACCCTGGCGGTGGCGGTGACGGGCGGAGGCCGTAGCGGCGCTGGGCGTAGCTGAAATGTACTGGTTGTGCGAACGGAGGACGAGGGCTGCGTTAGGGGCCAGAGCGCAGGCGACGGAATTTGGTGGAGCGAGTTGGGAATTAGGGAAGTGGAGGGTTTAGGGTGGAGCGACTTGGTGGAGCGACTTCGTAAGCTTCGAACTACACTTCTTTCCTCCCAATTCACTATTATTACAATTATATCCCCCGGTCACTGTTATACTGTAGGCGCATTTCACTGTAGATTGAACAGTACTGTTCACACTTGTTAAGCATTTATATATATTAGATATTCTAGATATATATATAAATTTGATAGTCATACCCAGCAATTGCGTATGATATGTAAAGACTAAAGATCTGAAGATATGATAGCATTTCACTTTCATATTGGTTATGATTATACTAATTCAGGAGACTTTGACACTTGTCTGCTTGGTAATATTAATTCAAATAAAAACAATTACTACTAATGAGTGATCTAATTATTTTTATGATATAATAGTATATGTCGAACATTATGTCAAACACACACACACACATTTCATTATTTTTGTACACTTTGATCTCCAACTAACCAAATTATCCCTTTCAAACATTTAACAAAAGCCCCTTTTAATTTGCTTTAATTATCCACCCCTTTTAATTTTTTTATAATAATTTCAACTCAATAAATTAGTTTTCTTGCTTCTTTTTCAATTTTACTAGCAATAACCCGTCGAGACTCGACGGGCATATTTATATATTTTATACAATATTTATATTTATATTATACAAATTAATAATAAATTGTATTTTGAGTAATGAAAAATATGTAATGATTTTATATATATTCGAAAGAGGAGTATATAATAATATAATTTAAATATTTTTAAAAGTAACAAAGAAATCATATTATGTCGTCTTCTTTAGCTTCTGTGGCTTGTCCGGTACAAACCTAACATATCAACAAAAATAATTATTAAAATAATATTTTTATTTAATTTGAAATTTAAATTAAAATAAAACAAAATTTAAATATAAGTATTAAGCATAATATGAAAAATTCCTCCACAATTTGCTGAAAATTTCATTGTTGAAAATCTTATTGGTAAGGGCTAGTATAACACTATCCTTAAAAATGTCTGTATTAGAAGTGGTGCAGTTTATATTTGTATACGTACTATAAAAAAATTGACGTTATAGGATCACCCGTAGAGTTTATAAGAATATCATCTGGAAATGTCACAACTGATTGTACATCTCCAAAATCAATAACAACTTTACCATCACCTACATCAAGTATCAATTTTGCAAATTTTTTGTCATATATAAATTTCATTGTAAAAATTTCTTATGGTATGTTGAGTTAATCATTCTTAATTATATATTAATACTTTAAGTCACATCTTGCTAGTGACACGAAATATTGCAACATAACTGTTAATGGCTAAAAACTGATTTTGGAAGATAAAGTCCAATATTTTTAAAGATTGACATTGACTTTTGTTTATAATCATAGCAAAATAAACCGCGAGTGAGAATTTTCTCATCTGAAATCGAATGGGGAATTTGATTAAATCAGATAGGCTCATAGTTACTCTACCAATCAAGAATTTTCTATTTTCATGGTTTCTCAAAAATTAGTTTAACCTCAATTATATGGTTCTGCATCATAGTCACGATCAACCTACTTCCGTTGCATAATTTATTTGATTGATCTATATTCCTAAGATGCATGACTATACAACCTTCATTCAACTATATTTTTTGGTAATCCAGAATAATTGATTGTGTTTAGATATTCCAATGAAAATAATTCATTGGCTTTACTTATACTTTTATCATCTTGATAAATATTGTTAGAATTGATATATATATACATACATTTTTATTTGCAGATATATGTTCCATGATGTAATCATTGATCGCATGAGTAATCATTGGTATGGGTTAGTATAACATAATCTTTAATAAATATCTGGATTTGAAGTGCTGCAGTTCATATTTGTATAAGTACTCTGAACAAATACCTATGTATTCTTCCGTATATTTTATAAAATTATCATCTGGAAATGTCACATCTAATTGTACATCTCCAAGATCAATTACCATCGCGTATATTTTACCAATTACCATCGCGCATATGAAATATTCATTGTGCAAATTCTGTCATATATAATTTTCATTGTAAATAATATTTCTTGTAGTATCTTATGTTAATCCATCTTAATTACATATTACTTCGAATCCTCTCTTTCCAGTGACACGAGATATTGCAACATATCACTGACACGGGTAAAAACTTGTTTTGAAAATAAAGACCAACTTTCTTTAAAAATTGACATTGAGTTTTTTTTAATAGTCATAGTAAAACAAACTGTGAGATGAGAAATTTTTCCTTTGAAATCAAATGGAGAATTTGGTTAATTCAGACTGGCTCATAATCATTATACCATTTAAGAATTTTCATCACAAATAATGAGTTTTGTTTTGTTGAGAAGAGAGATTAAATAATTTTATGGAGTAAGTTTTTTGAGGTAGAATTCTCGTCACAATCTAGTTGAATACTAAATTTAGAATATGCAGTCCACTGGATGCTACAGGCAGCACCATATCACCTCTTCCACGAAGGGCTATACATAATGTTTTCTAGATAAATTATTGATAAATGTCTTATCATTTCCACCACGTAAATAAAAAAAAAATCAAACATCATCACTATCAACTACAGACATTATTTTATCATAAACATTATTGTGTTCATCAATCAAGAAAGATAATAGCTTAACATGACCTGCATTCATTTCTTCCTTATTATAATATGTCTTTTCTAGTATAAATAGATTATATGTTTCAGACGTTAAAACTTTATCCAGTATCTGCATTCTAGATAAAATTTTCAAACTTATACAATTTGTAGCAATTAGTCTTTCAATTCCTAATAAAGCTATATTTATATTTGTTATTCCGTCAATTACAAATCTGTTAAACTATAGACTAATGAATTATTTCTTAAAAAATAGATTAATAAAGACATAAAATTTTCCTTAATTTACTGATGGATCTATTTGCACTCCCAATAACTCTTTATACATCAGATTCTTTTATTTATAATATGATTTATGAAAATAATTAATTTACTTTAAACCAATTATCCAAAGAATATGAATTTTCAAAATTCCCTTAAAAAATTATAATCGTTTTGAATTATTTTCAGAGATAATAATTTTTTAGGCCATCAGAATGATCAATTTTCAGATTTTAGCCATTATATTTTCATTTACAATTTTGAGCCACTACAAGGCTGTCAGACCCATAAAAAGGACCAAAGCGGAGAGCATGTTGTTCAAATCGCCTCATGGTCCAAAAATGGAAATCACAACCCTCTGATAGCCTATTTATGTTTTTCTTTTTATTTTTTTAATGTAACTAAAATAAATAATATTAATTCCATCCCATTATTTATGTCTCACTTTTCTTTTTTGGAATTTCGAATAAAAAATAACCAATTAATAACAATGTGTCAAACCATATCTTGATTTCATATAAATTAAAAATCCATATCTTTTTAAAATTGAAAATTATGTGAATAAAAAATGCAAAATCTAAAATAAATAAATAAATAATACAAAAATCTAAAATAATAATAAAAGGCAAAAATCTAAAATCTAAAATAAATAAATAAATAAATAAATACAAAATTGAAATTTGAAATCTTTTAAAAGCTAAAAATTGTAGGAATTCCATATAAGTTAAAAATTTTATATCTTTTAAAAACTAAAAATTGTGTAAAAATAAAAATTGTTGGAATAAAAAGTGCAAAAATCTAATATAAATAAATAAATCAATCAAAATCTAATATAAATAAATGCAAAGATACAAAATTTTAAATTTCAAATCTTTTAAAATTGGTAAGGGTGGGAATTCCATATAAATTAAAAATTTCATATCTTTTTAAAAATGGAAATGAGGATTTCCATATCCAAATCAATAAATATTTTGACATAAATAAATAGTAAATAAATAACAATACAAAAATCTAAATTTAATTAATAGAAAATTCAAAAATCTAAGAAAATTGGAAATTTAGAATGGAGACACCATATTAAATGTTGACTTGGTTGACCACTAATGGTTTTAATAATATATAGATTTGTATTGTAGTACTATTATTTTAGTATTTGAACAGTTAGATTTATATCGTTGAGAATCATTGTAATAAGTACTAGTATATTTGTATAAAATGTAAAATTTTGAAAAAGTCTTTCTGCTCGTGCTGTTAGCATTAGACTATCTATATCTATAACCACCACAACCACCCAACGATCAAATCATTTCATTATTTAATTAATTTCTCTCTCCTCCAATTCATCAATATTCATCACAACCCAACCACCCAAATTTTACATACTTTATCAATAACCACCCAACCATCCAACCACCATATTATATATAATTATTTTAATTTATACTCCCCCGTCCCGCGAAGTTTGACTCCTTTCTTTTGGGCACGGTAATGTAGGTAGTGGAGTTTAGTAGTTAAAGTGGTGTGAGTGTTTGTATTTGAGATTCTAATAAATTTTGATAATGTTTATTATTTAACTTTGACTTAATGTTATCGTAATGATGTAATTAGAGAAAAATAATCAATTATGGTCTTGTTAGAATCGTCTAATCGTATAGTTTTAGAATATAATTTATATAATTTTTATCTGTACCAATTTTGAAATATTAAGAATTAAAGAAATACAAGGGACTTTGTGTAGAAAAGTAAAATTGTATTGGAATTTGTGCAGAATAATAAAAGTGATTACTCTTAATGGGATTTGACAATAATTAAAATTCTAATCAAACTTATATTAATTTAATTTATCTAAAAATAGAAAGGTGTCAAACTTCGTGGGACGGAGAGAGTACAATTTTAAATTATGTTGAAATACAAAAGAAATTAATATATCAAAAATATAAATATTTTAGTCTTACTTGTAAAGAATAAAAAATCTAAAATTTTAATATATGTTTTATTTATTTTATTTTTTGTAAATTTTAAAATGGGTTAAATATATCAAAATTGATATATTATGTATTAAAAAAAATATAGCAAGAGTTGTCTCTATTTGTAGATAATGAAAAATTATAAAATTTGGTATATTTTTTATTTATTTTTATTTTAATATATAAAAATATAATAATTTTAATGAGATTTGATTAAAATTTTTGTTGACCAATGGAAAGGAGACAAATGTCTCCATCCCATTGGCCAAAGGATATAAAACCAAGTGTTCTATTTTTTTTTGGTCGACCTCCATGAGGAGACCATCTCCTATTTAATTTTAATTTAAGTAATGACGTGGCGGTTGGGTTGGGTGCATGAAGATCATGGATAAAGTTGGTTTTAGACTTTCAAATTCTATTCGATTGACCAGAAAGCTTATCTTTGTTCTTTTTATTATTTCCACTTGTTTTTTGTTTCAGTTCGACAGTTTGTATATCATGAAGTCCAGAGGAAATTAAAAAAAAAAAAAAAAAAAAAAGCTGAAAAGCAAAATAAAGGCTAAACTAGAAGTCTCGGGAACCAGTAGTACTAGATTAGCTTAGAAAGGTGAATTAGATTGATTTTAGTGTAGTTGTATTAAAGAAATCACATTTTTAATCTTTATTATAGTATAAACTAAGGTTTTCTTTTACACACATTTTCCCGCTCAAAGTCATTTTTCACTCACAAAATCTATCTTTTTCCTTCTCTCACACACACTAATTTATTCACCAAAATGCCACTAAATCAATTATAGAAACAAAAACAAAATCAACACATTCTAAATTTCGGTTCATTTCAATCTTATCCCAATCTCAAGACTCTCCCCCGCCTCCATAATCTGCGCATTTTACGATCTCCGCCTCTCGCAGACTCTCCCCCGCCTCCACAATCTGCGCATTTTACAATCTCCGCCTCCACCAATCTGCGCACGACTCGCCTGGCCTCCCCCTCCATTAATTTCACAAGCCGACGCTTATGAGATTTTGCCCGAGTGACTCCACCGATTTACGCAGCACAGGACTCTCTTCCGCCTCCATTTCCCTTACATCTCCGGCTCTCTGGTCAGTCTTCACAACTCTTTTGCGAAGCCTGCTTCGCCTGATCATTGGAGTTTTTAGTTACTCTTTTTTGCAAATCGGCATAATACTCTTTTCTGCTTTTTAATTACTCTTTTGGATCATGTCATAATAGCATTTGTTGGGTTGATTTGGAGTCAATTTGAGTCAATTTCATTTTTGACTCACTATATGACCACAAGATGTTCGATAAAATGCCTATTTGAATTTATGTGATGTAAATACCTTTTGATTTTGAATTTTTTTTCTTGGTTTCTTTTTGCAGGTCACGGTTTAATGGAGGAAGATCCAGAGCCGAGTCCATCAGTTATATCAGTTGTGTTTCTTTATTATCAATAAGTGTCTTTTCTGTATTCATTTGCTTTCGATTGAATTTTTTATTCTTATGTGATGATTTGTGTTTTATATATGTTTTGAAATGGACCCATTTAAAGTTGTACGAATTTATGTTTGAGTGGTATTTCTCTGACTTTGCAATGCAGCAGGAGAAGGTGGAATGGTATCAGCTGTCGCAGTTGATTGTCTCGATATACCAGGACTGCCTCCTTTACCACTTTTTATATTGCCACTTTTTGTAACACCCCGATTTAATTAACTCATAATTAATTTAATTTAGTTATGGTTAATTAACAAAAGACGTAGTATGTGGATTATTTTGTAGGGAATGAAGATTTAAGTGGGGGATTAAGTGAGTTCAACTCACTAGATAATAAGAGTCAAGTGCTCAAATGGGTGCAATGTGGTCAAGACAAGTGGTGTAACTCTTTTAACCCACATTCCGACCCGACCCGAGACCCATGACCCGACCCGGATCCATTTTGACTCTTCAAAATCAGATTTTTGGGTTAAGAAACCCATTTCTTCTTCCTCCCCTTCCCATTCCCGTCACTCTCTCTTGGTGCAATTGGGGGTCTTCAATCTCTTGAGGAATTGGAGATTTTAGGGCCAAATCAAGTGGGGGATTCATAGTATAACATGAGGTAAGTAATTTCCACTATCTAATTCATGTTTTGGGTGAAGTTTGAAGTGGGTTTTGGAGGGTGTTATGTTGGTGGCGGGATTGAAGAGTTTGGGTTGAAATTCTTGTAGATCGGCTTGGAATTTGTGTTAAATCCTTGCTTGGGAGTTGCAAATCAGTCTTGGGAGCTAAGGTTAGTACTTGAGACCATTTTGGTGTTGTTGATTTCAGTTTTTAAGCTTCAAATGGTTTCAAGATCAAGAAATCATGTTCTTGGATGAATTATGATGTTTGGAGCTTGATTCTTGCAATATAGGCTTGGAATTGTTGATTGGAAGCTTGCAGGTTGAGAAGAGGAGCTTGGAGACTCATCTACATACCAGGCAAGGGTAGAGATAGGCCTAAATGGGGGCATAATCGGTGGAATGGCCGGAAACCGCCATTTCCATCGTTTCTGTTGTGTCGGCGCGCAGTTGGGGCGCCCTTTAGCCAAACAGCGCGCGAGCAGCGCGCGATACGAACGTCACGACGCCCGTGACGAAACCCGCGCGGGGTTGGCGCGGTTTTCTTGAGAAAACCGCGCGGGGAGCGCGCCAGCTCCCCTGCCCGCGCGATTCGTCCGCTCGTTTTCCGGTTCTTCGTCCTTCGTGTTTCCTTAGTTCTTCTTATGCTTCTAGCATGCCATAACCATCATTATGCTCACAATCTTTGAACTTAGTTGCGATTAGCGGTGATCTACTATGCCTTAGTTGAGATCGAGTCTTGTTTCGCTTCTATGTTGATGTGAGTGTTAGTGCCGATATGTGGGGCTTGGCACACCCTTGACACTTAACTCGCGATGAGTTGTTTATTTTGTCATGACACGTAATTTACGTATTGACATGTGTGGAATCTGATTATGTGTTGGTGCCGAAATGTGGGACTTGGCACACCCCGGAATATTTTAAAACTACTATTTTAAAGAGCCCGGATTATTCTTTTTAAAAAAACTATTATTTTCAAGTATTATTATTTTTAAAGTTATCATTTATAAACTAGTAGTATATTTCAAAGAGCCCAGACTATTTTAAAGCTATCTATTTTAAAGAAAATACTTCACTCGAGATGAGTGATTGAGTTGAATCTGAATATCTGTGATGATATGTGAATATTTGTGATGATATATTGAGACTGAAAAGGATTTATATCCTAGTCTGATTTTAAAGCTATTTATTTTAAAGAAAATACTTCACTCGAGATGAGTGATTGAATTGAATCTGAATATCTGTGATGATATGTGAATATCTGTGATGATATGTGAATATCTGTGATGATATGTTGAGACTGAAAAGGATTTATATCCTAGTCTGTATTTGGCTAGAAAGGGCTCATGACCCTTAGCCTGACCCGCTTGCCGTAAGCCACGATTTCAGCTGTTAGTGTCCGCGGCGGGGGCACTGTGGGTATGTCTCTCGACCATTAAGGGGTGTGGACCCTTATATGGGAGGGAATACCGACCATGGTACCTAGGTGCGCGCTAGACATGCTTATGTGTTGCATTTAGGGTAGATAGACATCCTAGGTCATAACATTTCATCTCATCATCCATCATTCATCTTATTTGCTGTGGTTGAAGCACCGGTATGGGACGGTGTGATGTTTACTTATTTGCACTGTTTAATTTTTATGTTATGCCTAATAAATGTTTAAAAACGGAATATTCCTCCACCTATATGTATAAATATACTTCTAGGGAATCAAGTTAATTCTTGTTTCCCCTTATGCCGATTCTTCTATTCTTGCTCAGTACCTTGTACTGACCCTTGCTATGTTTTCATGTATAGATATTCCCGGGGAGGACGCAGAGCCTGAGCACGATGTGGGGTTTGGGGATGAGTGATCTACCTAGGGATGCATTAGCATGTTGTGGACTTATGTGCTTGACTTGAATAATATGCTATGACTTATTACCTAGTCTCGTACTGTTGTGGTACGGATCGGTACACTATATTCTGTCTTGTGTTTAATTTGATATCTCTGACAGGTGAGATGAGACTGATATGTCGACTGTTATGTCGCATAAATAAGGCTTGTAAGCCGGACGTCTGTTATGACGTGAGGTTTCCTTTCTGGATTTGTACTCTGATATTATGATTCATTGGCTTCCTGGTTACTTGGCTACGTGTTATTGATCTTAAATTGATTGGCCAACAGTTTAAGAGAGGTAACACGGCAGTGACGTCACAGAAATTTGGTTTTAAATTTTTGGGGCGTTACATTTGGTATCAGAGCCATGTCTGCTCGTATGTGCTTAGAATTCTAACACAAGCATGTGGTGAGATGTGTGGGGGAAAGCATATAGTGTAGGAATTGCATCTAACTCTGCTTATATTCTTGTAGATTGCATTGTTTTTGGTTATCTGCGTGCCCTATAGGGTGGATTGTGGTTTGTGAATCAAACCAGGATCAATCCTTGGGGATATTCCGGGAGATCTATACTTAATAATCGATGTTCGGTAAAGAATTATTCTTATTTACCGAGTGTTACTGAATATCTCGTTACGTTACGAACATAGGATGCCGCCGCGCCGGGATGGAGAGCCCAGGAGGAGGGGAAGGCCTCGTAGGAATCCGGGGCCAGCTTTTGGGGGTCGTGGACAGTACCATGAGAATGGTGGACTTGGCAATGATCACATGGAAGATGTTCCAATTGAGGAACCTGTAGAGGTGGAGGATGACTGGAACTATGAGGACGAACCAGTGCCTCCACCACCGCCGCCACCTGTACAGATGCCATTTGACCCTCAGTTTATGCAATATATGTTTAGTGCTATGTATGGGATGTATCAGGGGCAGGCGAATCAACCTGCACAACCACCACCCAGACCCGTGGATTACGTGCATCTAGCAAGGCATTATCAACCGCCGGTCTTTAGTGGAGGAGTAGACCCGGTTGCTCTGACTGTTTGGATTTATCATATGGAGGAGATCTTCGAGAATATAGACTGCCCAGAGAATTGGAAGGTCAGGGTGGGACGGCAGTATCTTACTGGACCAGCTCTCCATTGGTGGAGGTCGCGTAAGAGTGAGCTTATGGCGAGACCCAACTTCTCATGGGAAGTTTTCTGTCATGCTTCGAGATCCCACTTTTTCACTACACAGATGGTGAATGTTAAAAAGAGGGAATTTCTCAACCTGGAGCAAGCAGGAAATATGACAGTGTCTGAATACTATGGTCGTTTTGTGGAACTCATGTCATACGTACCAATGCTAGTTGCTAATGAGGAAGGTAAGGTTTCGAAGTTTGTGGATGGATTGAAGGCTGAGATCCGGGCTGGGTTTAGCAACCAACACGCCTGCTTAGCTTCAGCATATGATCAGGCTTTATGCATTGAAAGAGCTCGTGCTTATATGCAGCGCGTGAGGGCCGCTCGTCGCAGGGAGTCAGGGGGGCCGATTAGACCCCATCATAGGCAGACGAGGCCGAGAAGCGGTGGAGAGACCTCTAGGCCTCGGACTTATGCACGGCCACCGTATAGAAGCAGACCCCACTGCTGGAATTGCGGACAGCAAGGACATTTGAGGTCACATTGCCCACAGTTGGTAGGTCGAGTAGGAGGATCTACTTCAGATGCGTCTGGTGGGAATGCGTCGCGTGGACGAGGTGCAGACAGAGGTCGTGGACACCAGGGGGACCGTGGGGGCCGTCTCAATGTGATTGAGCGGGCTGAGCTAGATGGGCGAGATGATGTCATGACTGGTAAGTTGCCCATTGTTCAATTTCAATCTTGATCGACTTAACCATCTGTAACAAGTACCCCAGGTAGTGCCTTATGTTATTAAATGCGTAGGTACTATACTAGTTAATAATGTGCCTGCTTACGCCTTATATGATTCTGGTGCATCATGCTCGTTTATATCATCGGAATTCGTAACTAATAATGATATGGGACCACTGGAGGCTTATCAACTCCCTGTTAGCTACCTTCGGGAGACCTCGTGCGGAGCCAGTGGATTAAACCCGATGCACAGATAATCATCAAAGATCGAGAGTTCAGAGCGAATCTAGTGGTGCTAGATTTGGCCGATTTTGACGTGATTTTGGGAATGGATTGGCTGTCTAAGTACCAAGCCAGATTAGACTGCGGGATACCAAGGATTTCCTTTACCGAAGAAGAAGGTGACAGAGGCTCCGGCCTTAGTGTTACCTGATGAATCGGGGGAATATGAGGTAGACACAGATGCATATTATCGAGGACTTGGGTGTGTGCTTATGCAGTATGGCAAGGTGATTGCGTATGCATCTAGACAATTAAAGCCTCACGAGCTGAATTTCCCGACTCACGACCTGGAGATGGCAGCGGTCGTGCATGCATTAAAAATTTGGAGGCATTATCTTTACGGAGCCAAGTGTCAAATCTATTCGGATCATAAGAATCTTAAATGTCTCTACATTGTAGATAAAATGAGCGGTAGGCAAAGAAGGTGGTTAGAGTTTTTGCAGGACTACGACACGAGTATTCAGTACATAGAAGGGAAAGCCAACCGGGTGGCTGATGCACTAAGTAGGAAAGGACATGTACTGAATTCAATTACTCTCCCTTGGAAGTTAAGGCAAGAGTTGGACAAGGAAGGTATTGTGGTTGTTCCTTACGACACGATAGCAAGGTTGAATGCTATGACGGTGGTGCCATCATTACTCGAGGAACTCAGATTAAGTCAAGCTGTAAGACAAGAGATGATGCATTTGAAAGCTCAGGTTCGTAAGGGTAAAGCGGAAGGCTTTGTGATTGATAGCAAGAATATGACCAAGTTTGGGGACCGTTGGTGTGTGCCTCCGAAAGATCAGGCGCTGAAAGGAAAAATTATGGAGGAAACACATTGCACACCTTACCCCGTACATCCGGAAGCAGTAAAGATGTACAAGGATCTGAGGCAAAACTATTGGTGGAAAGGCATGAAGAAGGAAGTGGCAGAATTTGTGTCTAGGTGTTCCACTTGCCAGAAGGTGAAAGCCGAACACATGAGACCTTCAGGCTTATTACAACCTTTGGATGTTCCCACTTGGAAATGGGAGTCCATTGCTATGGATTTTGTCACCGGGCTACCCAGGACACGGAGCAGTTTTGATACTATTTAGGGTAGTTGTGTACCGACTAACCAAGAGTGTTGTGTTTATACCAATGAGATTGAACTGGAGCATGCAACAGTTCACTGGCGCTTACATCCAACATGTGCTTAGACGTTTTGGTATTCCTCGAGAAATCATTTCCGACAGAGATTCCAGATTCCTGTCAAGGTTCTGGAAGGAATTGCAGACAGTCTTTGGGGACGCAGATCAGTATGAGTACTGCGTGGCACCCTCAGACTGATGGACAGACCGAAAGGACCATTAGAATCTTGGAGGATATGTTGAGGGCGTGTGTGATGGATTTTCAAGGATCGTGGGAGGAACATCTACATTTGGTGGAGTTCTCCTACAACAATAGCTATCACGCGAGTATTCGTATGGCGCCTTTCGAGGCCTTATACGGAAGAAAGTGCAGGACACCCTTGTGTTGGAGTGATCCTTCAGAGCGAGTGGTAATGGGTCCTGAACTCATTGAAAAGACCACGGAAGTGGTACGGGTGATCAGAGACAGAATGAAGGAAGCTCAGGATCGTCAGAAGAGTTATGCTGATTTGTCCAGGAGAGACATTGAATTCGAGATTGGAGATTGGGTACTCTTGAGAGTGTCACCCATGAGGGGCGTGAGACGATTTGGGAAGAAGGGGAAACTGAGTCCCAGATTTATAGGCCCCTATGAGATCACTAAAAAGATTGGGAAGGTCGCTTACCGGTTAGAATTGCCAACTGAGGTGGGAAAGGTGCACAACGTTTTCCACGTTTCTCAGTTGAGGAAGTTTATATCGGATCCTAACAAGGTTATACAACCGGAGGAGGTGGAGTTGGATGACAACCTAGAATACGAAGAATACCCCGTGGCGATTCTCGACACTAAAGAAAAGGTACTTCGCAAGAAGGTGATCAAAATGGTGAAAGTACTTTGGTCGAGACATGGCGTAGAGGATGCCACTTGGGAGACAGAGGAAAGCATGGCTGGGCGTTATCCTGAATTGGATTTGACTCCAATTCAGTGAAGTAATGACCTTAATCCATACTGTTTCATTCGAGGACGAATGATCCTAAGGGGGAGAGATTGTAACACCCCGATTTAATTAACTCATAATTAATTTAATTTAGTTATGGTTAATTAACAAAAGACGTAGTATGTGGATTATTTTGTAGGGAATGAAGATTTAAGTGGGGGATTAAGTGAGTTCAACTCACTAGATAATAAGAGTCAAGTGCTCAAATGGGTGCAATGTGGTCAAGACAAGTGGTGTAACTCTTTTAACCCACATTCCGACCCGACCCGAGACCCATGACCCGACCCGGATCCATTTTGACTCTTCAAAATCAGATTTTTGGGTTAAGAAACCCATTTCTTCTTCCTCCCCTTCCCATTCCCGTCACTCTCTCTTGGTGCAATTGGGGGTCTTCAATCTCTTGAGGAATTGGAGATTTTAGGGCCAAATCAAGTGGGGGATTCATAGTATAACATGAGGTAAGTAATTTCCACTATCTAATTCATGTTTTGGGTGAAGTTTGAAGTGGGTTTTGGAGGGTGTTATGTTGGTGGCGGGATTGAAGAGTTTGGGTTGAAATTCTTGTAGATCGGCTTGGAATTTGTGTTAAATCCTTGCTTGGGAGTTGCAAATCAGTCTTGGGAGCTAAGGTTAGTACTTGAGACCATTTTGGTGTTGTTGATTTCAGTTTTTAAGCTTCAAATGGTTTCAAGATCAAGAAATCATGTTCTTGGATGAATTATGATGTTTGGAGCTTGATTCTTGCAATATAGGCTTGGAATTGTTGATTGGAAGCTTGCAGGTTGAGAAGAGGAGCTTGGAGACTCATCTACATACCAGGCAAGGGTAGAGATAGGCCTAAATGGGGGCATAATCGGTGGAATGGCCGGAAACCGCCATTTCCATCGTTTCTGTTGTGTCGGCGCGCAGTTGGGGCGCCCTTTAGCCAAACAGCGCGCGAGCAGCGCGCGATACGAACGTCACGACGCCCGTGACGAAACCCGCGCGGGGTTGGCGCGGTTTTCTTGAGAAAACCGCGCGGGGAGCGCGCCAGCTCCCCTGCCCGCGCGATTCGTCCGCTCGTTTTCCGGTTCTTCGTCCTTCGTGTTTCCTTAGTTCTTCTTATGCTTCTAGCATGCCATAACCATCATTATGCTCACAATCTTTGAACTTAGTTGCGATTAGCGGTGATCTACTATGCCTTAGTTGAGATCGAGTCTTGTTTCGCTTCTATGTTGATGTGAGTGTTAGTGCCGATATGTGGGGCTTGGCACACCCTTGACACTTAACTCGCGATGAGTTGTTTATTTTGTCATGACACGTAATTTACGTATTGACATGTGTGGAATCTGATTATGTGTTGGTGCCGAAATGTGGGACTTGGCACACCCCGGAATATTTTAAAACTACTATTTTAAAGAGCCCGGATTATTCTTTTTAAAAAACTATTGTTTTCAAGTATTATTATTTTTAAAGTTATCATTTATAAACTAGTAGTATATTTCAAAGAGCCCAGACTATTTTAAAGCTATCTATTTTAAAGAAAATACTTCACTCGAGATGAGTGATTGAGTTGAATCTGAATATCTGTGATGATATGTGAATATTTGTGATGATATATTGAGACTGAAAAGGATTTATATCCTAGTCTGATTTTAAAGCTATTTATTTTAAAGAAAATACTTCACTCGAGATGAGTGATTGAATTGAATCTGAATATCTGTGATGATATGTGAATATCTGTGATGATATGTGAATATCTGTGATGATATGTTGAGACTGAAAAGGATTTATATCCTAGTCTGTATTTGGCTAGAAAGGGCTCATGACCCTTAGCCTGACCCGCTTGCCGTAAGCCACGATTTCAGCTGTTAGTGTCCGCGGCGGGGGCACTGTGGGTATGTCTCTCGACCATTAAGGGGTGTGGACCCTTATATGGGAGGGAATACCGACCATGGTACCTAGGTGCGCGCTAGACATGCTTATGTGTTGCATTTAGGGTAGATAGACATCCTAGGTCATAACATTTCATCTCATCATCCATCATTCATCTTATTTGCTGTGGTTGAAGCACCGGTATGGGACGGTGTGATGTTTACTTATTTGCACTGTTTAATTTTTATGTTATGCCTAATAAATGTTTAAAAACGGAATATTCCTCCACCTATATGTATAAATATACTTCTAGGGAATCAAGTTAATTCTTGTTTCCCCTTATGCCGATTCTTCTATTCTTGCTCAGTACCTTGTACTGACCCTTGCTATGTTTTCATGTATAGATATTCCCGGGGAGGACGCAGAGCCTGAGCACGATGTGGGGTTTGGGGATGAGTGATCTACCTAGGGATGCATTAGCATGTTGTGGACTTATGTGCTTGACTTGAATAATATGCTATGACTTATTACCTAGTCTCGTACTGTTGTGGTACGGATCGGTACACTATATTCTGTCTTGTGTTTAATTTGATATCTCTGACAGGTGAGATGAGACTGATATGTCGACTGTTATGTCGCATAAATAAGGCTTGTAAGCCGGACGTCTGTTATGACGTGAGGTTTCCTTTCTGGATTTGTACTCTGATATTATGATTCATTGGCTTCCTGGTTACTTGGCTACGTGTTATTGATCTTAAATTGATTGGCCAACAGTTTAAGAGAGGTAACACGGCAGTGACGTCACAGAAATTTGGTTTTAAATTTTTGGGGCGTTACACTTTTACTCCCAGGACTCCTAATTTCCGGACCGAGTTGTTACAGCTTGCTTGCTAACTCCATGAATAATTGAGTTTGTATAATTGTGGTTTTGGTACATTAAAAACTTTCCGTGGTGTACATCAAATTTCGTATTTACATGAATAATTGCATTTATTTACTGCTCGATATTGCTGATCTCCCAATTGACAACCTGTTCGTTCATAAGGAGCCTCAGCTCAACCCACTGTCAATGAAATCTTGCAGGTTGTAGTGTATCTAAGACATGTACAAGTTTTCTCATAAGCTTTTTCACATTTTCTCCACATTTTCTTTTCAATTCACCTTGACTAGAGCCCCAATTTTTGTCCTCCAGTTTAATTACATGTTTCAGAATTTTACAATATATGAAGGCATCCAACAAAAGCCTCTGGCTGAGAGGAACCACTGCAGCAGCTTTCAAATTGATATCCAATCCATGGAATAAAGGTATCAAAAGCTTTTTTACAATATATTGTTCGTGAGCAGTTGTACTGACTACTGAGTGGCTACACTGCAATTCACTTTTATACCCAATATTACATGTTTGTGCTGTGAAAGCTCCTGGATTTGGTGAAAACAGGAAGTCTAATTTTCAGGATCTTGCTATCCTGACTGGAGGCCAGGTAACTGCATTTCCAAGTACCTTTTTATTTATCTCCTTGAAGTAGTGAAATTGTGCTTATAATTCATATTTGGCGTTTTTCATACTAGGTGATAATGGAGGAACTTGAAATGAACCTTGATGATGTGCAGTTTGATATGTTGGGGGTCATGTAAGAAGGTAAGTCTACCTTCACTTTATTCATATTTGGACCTTTTATGTTGTTGTATCACTCTGTATGTATTTTTTCCAGCTATTTTAGATTTAAACAAGTTTTACTTTGGTTCAGGTCATTATATCTAAAGATGATACTATAATTCTTGATGGAGCGGGCCAAAATAAATCCATAGAAGAAAGATGCGAGCAGGTTTGTTGCTCTTGCATTCTGTTTACTTGCCTATATTTTCATTTTCTGCAGCTTTTAGGAATAACACATTGCTTTGGTTATTAAACATAATTAAAGGGCACTCCAAATAAAATTATTCATTAAACTTGAGATTATTTATCAAAGATATGATTATTTTTATTTTGGAATATTTTCAATTGGTAAATAAATATATATTTATATTATTTTGTAATTTTGGCAATTTGGTTTATAACATTTTCCTAAAATTGAGATTTTTTTAGAAAGGTATGTTTTTTTTAAACAAATAGATTCTCGCATTAAAATTATATGATCTGAAGTAGTATATAAAATGATTTGTCCTGTTCTTCCCCTTATGGATTCAGTAAAATACTATATTGGAATATTGGTTTCGAATGATGATTGTGAACAAATAGATTCTTCCCAGCCCCTTTGCCTCTTTTGGTGTTTAGTTCTGTATTTGATTTAATTTTGGTTACTTTTTAGGGGTATATCTAATTGGCTTTGTTTGCCCTCTGTATGAGTATGTATTAGAGTTATGGTTCTCCTACTATTTCAGGTTGAGAGTTTTTATTTTATAAACCATACAAATTTGTGGTGTTAAAGTGGGATCAATCATGCTTTAGTTGAAATTTTAACATGGTGGAAAGAAACCTGGAGGGATTAAACTTTATGTAATTCTATATATTACTGGAATCTTAATTGTAGTAAATTCTATATATTTGGTTCAGATGGAGGCCTTTAGCTGGAGGAGGATTTTGTTGGTTCTCTTTAGGAACATAGAAACTGACTGCAAATGATGAAGCACAGAAGGGTCCATCACTCGGCATCACTTCTGAAATAACCGGTGCTGTCATTTCTATTTTCTGTTGGTTGTCATTCTTGCCCTGAATGTAATCAAATAACCAACAACAGTAGAAAGAGCAAAATTCAATGTAAGGTTTCACTGAGGCCAAATTCATTTCTATTAACTAATACCATTCTTTTCAATTCTTTTCAATTATGGCCCCAAAACACCACCCGACTTCACTGATCTAAACCATGAACGCAGATTCGACCACGCATCCATCCATCTGCCACCATTCTCCTGCGCTTTGGCTCCCCGCAGTCTACCAAATCTTGCAGCTGCAACAAGTTGCCCTCCACCCACCACCTGCGGATCTTCACTACTATCCCCATTGCCATTGTCTCTATATGAATGCTGGTATCCTGGATTGTTTTTTTTTTTTTTTTTTCCCTACGGTTCGTTTTAGATCATATCAGAATACTATCCATGGCGTGATTTTATAGTTTATCGAATTGGCTTTCTGGATTATTTAATTCAAGGATTTGTTTGTTTGTTGAGTATTCAATGGATGACTTTGATTCTCCCACCATGAATTCGTTCTCCCCATCGTCATCAGCGCAGACGGAGGCTGTTGCCAAATTCTTCGTCTACATCTACAAGCTGCTTTTTTTTTTTTTTTAATCCCGATGGTAAATCAACTTAATCGACTTTGCACGTCTATTCATAATCATTCCTTTTCTTTCCTGATATTTATTGCGGATTAATCGACTTTGCAGATCCGACTCATTTTGACTAGAACATGCAGGGAAACATTTATGATGGTTTTTCTTTTTTTTCTTTTCTTATTTTGTTGACTTCATTGTTCCAGGTTCATTGGTTGGCTGTTAATCTAGATCCGAAATTCACCAATTTTGTGGAGGTACGCAGATCTTCAGTTTCATCCAATCCAGTATTTTTATTTTAGTTGCATATATTTTTTTTTTATTACTGTATGGGGTAGATTCTTTGTGGGTTTTGCATATGGGGATCCAATTCCTTTTGATGTACTGGCGTATTAATCGGGATCCCAAATTCACCAATTATTACTAAGGATCTCATTCCAGCTCTTTCACTTCATAATTGAAAATGCCATATAAAAGGTCAAATTCGAATGCTATCACTACTGGACCACACGTTTTGTGTTCTTTATCCGAAGCAACTGCATTTTCCATTGAAGAGAATAATGTTTCTAAGGTACACTGAAAATTAAATGAAATATAGAAGAGAGACATATTTCCACAGTTCACTTTTTATTGAAGTGGATCAATAACTTTATTAAAAGTTATAACTTAGAAAGGGAAAGCAAAAAATATTAATATGCAAGAATTTTGAATGCTAGATTGATCTCAATCATTTTGTTTAGGATCTGAATGTGTGTGTTGTTAATTAATTATTTCTCAAAAGTGTATCTAGGTTCCTTATATGCATTTTGCATCTTTATTGTTCTTTGGATATTACTGGAAACACAGTTATTTTGTGGATATGGCTACAATGGTTAGATGGGAATCTTGTGTATGAGTAGAAGAGTTCCAGTTTCAAAATATTGAATTTGGATCTTTTATAATTTGTATTTTTTTACTCAATCAATTTGAGTGAGTTTTCAGGGAAATGGGCTAGCAGTAACAATAGCATACATATACACAACAAAAAACCATTGGAAGTTGTAATTGCTGGTGAAGGTGTGGTGACAATGCTTCTTTAGGTTGTGTTAGTTTGTTCAACATATGGTTATGCTTTAATAATATCTTATTCCTCTGCCATTATATAGAAATGCTGGATGTGCTTATCTTTTTATTATAATATTTTTCTCTTCATCTGATCTCTTTCTCTATTTTTCTGTTTAGGATCTAAACATGGGGTGTCATATAGTGAGATTTTCTTTTCCCTGCTTACAGAATGCATTTTGTTTTTGGATATGTTGGGGTGGTTGTTTTTTGTGACAATGGCAATAAGTTCCATACCAAAATTTATTCGATGTATTTATTGGTTCTAATTTTTACTTCCATTGCATATTTTGTATCAAAACTAATGATTCAATTAAAAAACAATGGAACTCCCACTGTCAGTAATTAGTTGGATACTTGGATGTGGGTTACTTCATAATTTATTGAGCATTTGATTGCTTATTCATTTTGACATGAAGCATGTGTATGTTTGTTCTGAATATTATGTTTTGGATAAAATAAATGTGCCCCTTTGTGATATTTGAACATATAAAGATTGATTATATAGTTCTCTATAATAATCAATGTCGATGTTGACATTAGCAGAAATTTCCTTTTTAGTATCATATACTGCTGTGCTGCTTTTTGAAGACCTCACACTTGGAACTTGGAAGAATATTTATTTGTAAAGTTAAGTCCCATTTTTTTATTTGACGGTATATCCTTGAATATCTTAATACATTCATTGAACATGTTCTAGGTTTTTTTTTATGAGGTGAATACAAACATAGTGAAGATGCTTTTGGTGCATTTGATATGAAAAACTCTTAAGTTGATATTTACATTTGGTGGTTTGTTTTTTTAATCCCCTATAATCTTGGATTGGCTTTAATGTGGGAAGCTATTGGTTAACACCCAATTGTGTGCGTGTTTAATATGGTGGCCTGTGTGTTCAATATGGTGCCCTGCGCAAGGAAGGTGAATCAAATATTACCCCTATTGGCGCTATAACAGAGGAATTACATAATTGTCAATCTCTGAGGTGGGCTTAGCACATTGCCAGGCCATGCATGAATCTGGTGGCAATGATATTTAGAATAATTTTTTTTTTTGGAAATTTATTTATTACTGCATTGACTTTCCTTGACATAACTAATGGCGGCCCTCCCATGTGTTGGAAATACACATTAAAATTTGTAATTATACTTATTATATGAATCAAGGTTAAGAGAAGTAATTTTAATTTATGACCAAATATAGAATAACAATAAATTTACGTTCATAGGAAAATAGACATATATCCAATATTTTTACATGGAATGATTGCACATATAGTATAGTTCCAAAACTGATGCATGATACTTTTATACTCAATTTCATCATTTTTATAATTTGAAATTGTTTATATGGAATTGCTTGACCTAACATGATGTATTAATATACTATTAAAGATATGTTTATATGATTTGATTTATATAACGAGGAAAGCGAACCCTTGCCGAATCAGGTAGCAGGATCGGGCATCGTTACTCTAATTAAGATTTGATTTATTCTTTTCGTTTTTTTTTCTTTCTAATATTATGAATATTATAAATGTTTGGCAAGAAAATTATTTTTTATATTAATAAAATTATTCAATATCATTTTTCAAAAACTCATGAATAGAAGAAAACATGTTTTTTTATTAAAGATTCATATTATTTTAAACATTTATATTAGTTATTTTTCAAAAATTCATGAATAGAAGAATACATGTTTTTTTTAAGATTCATACTATTTTTAACATTTATATTAGTTTTTCATAATATTAACTTTTGAATTTAAAAAAATTCTTTTATTTCGGTATATATAAATTTTACTATATTTTTTTTTGTTATAAACAAATAAAATATAATATTATTTTTCTTACTATTATTATGTTAGTTTTTTTTTTTTGCTGAACAACCTAAACATGCTAGAAAATGGTGATGAAAACTTATGCTGCACAAATTACAAATAGATAAAATGAGGGATAGGGGCTGGGGGAGAATTGAACCCCAACCCATAGGTTGGGTCTTAGTTCGTTTATATATTCATGTTCTCACAATAATTTTCCATTAAATATATTAATAATTAAAGTAATATAATTTTCAATCGGCAATTTGAATCTATTGTCACATACAATTTTTTTCACGCAATATTATAATCTAAGCCCGGCGCATCGCGCGGGCGGGTAGTTCTAGTAGTGAGAAATAATAAAATCTCTCTCCAAGATTCTCCAAGACTCGTCTTGGGAGCCTCTGTTTTCAATTGCTGATTCCCTTCGTTCCGGCGGAGGCTTTTCTTCTCATGGCAGACGAGAGTATGGAAGACCATGGTGGTTTGCCCCCTGATCCTTCTTCTGCTAGGGCTCGACCGCCCCAAGGCTCATCATATAGCGATATGGCTAAACGCGGATCCAGACCTAATCATATCCTTATCGATGAGTTTCTTTCTGATCTTGACGGTGACCCTGAAGATATCATCACGACTTCTAATAATGGTGTCCCCAAATTAATTCTTTCTGATGCGTTCAAAGCAAGCCTCATTCGTCAATGGCGATACGCTGTCGTATTAAAGGTTCTTGGCAGATCGGTGTCCTACCGAGTCTTGAAATCCCGTTTGGAAAAATTGTGGCCGGCGACGTCTCAACTCCCTCTGATCGATCTGGATAACGGGCATTATGTCATTAAATTTCTGAACGAATCGGATTCTTTGTATGCACTAACAGGGGGACCGTGGATGATCCTCGGAAACTACCTCCATGTTCAACAGTGGGACGAGGAATTTGATCCAAGAACACATGTTATTCATTCTTTGGTCACCTGGGTTAGATTTCCTCATATACCTATGTACCTTTACAATAGAAAGACTCTCTACAGGTTAGGGTCACTGATCGGCAAAGTTCTCCTTATCGATTACTCTACTGACGGAGCAGCCCGGGGTCGATTTGCTCGTGTGGCCGTGCGTGTGGATATTTCTAAGCCTCTGGAACCAAAAGTCGAAGTTAACAATCTCTCTCTTTCTGTGGAGTACGAAAACACAAAGATTATTTGCTTCTCATGTGGCAGATTTGGTCACACCAAGGATTGTTGCCCGGACACCATGGATACAAACCAAGAGGAAGCTGCCCAGCACAGTAGCAAGCAAGCTCCGGCCAGTAAACAACCCCCGACCACTAATCCTGATACTGATACTGGTAATCCTGATACTGGTACAACATACGGCCCCTGGATGGTAGTTCAACCTAAGCGTCGCGGCTTAAGATCTTCGAATGGAGCTCAGCCTGGTAGACGTCTAGATCCCAATCTCAACCGGTATGCTGCCTTAGTAGTTGAGCAAGATGAGGAAGCTGGGTCACCTTCCCATCAAGCCTTCCCTACCAGTCCCAATTTTGCCGAGTCTCCTTCTAAGAGTCCCAAGAAAGCTCTTCATACACATCATAAACCTCATGGTAAGGACATTGTTTCAGAGGTGTCTGAGCCCATTGGAGCATCCCCGTCTTGGGTTCAACAACCTTCTGGAGCTTGGACTTGCAGTGCTCCGTCGACTTTGCCACCAGAACGTCATCAGGCAGTTTTTGTGGATGACCCATCAGTCCTTAAGAAGGACAGGCAGCCCTACTAAGAGGCCTAGTGGAAGACCTCCGGACTTGCCTGATGATTATGCTGAACAAGAGCTCTTCGTCTCAGATTTGGATGAAAACCCTCGGGGGAAAGTTCGGGCCTCTAGCCTTCCTGCTAGACCGCCCTAGTTCTTGTTATTTTTTACCTTAGTATCTGTTTTTCTATCTTATTTTCTCATGAATTTTAATCCTTGTTTTTGGAATGTACAGGGGGCGGGTTCCCGGTCTTTCAAGAGGGAATTTAAGGACTTTACTTTGAATAATAAGATTGATCTTATAGCCGTATTTGAACCTCGGATTAGTGGTAGAAAAGCGGACAATTTTATTAGTCATAGTGGTTTTCATCATTCCTTTCGAGTTGAGGCTAATGGTTTTTCGGGCGGAATTTGGTTGTTGTGGAAGGATGGGGTGGAGGTCCAGATTTTAGAGGCTCATTCTCAGTATATCGACTCACGTGTTTCGGTTAATGGGGTATCTCTCTTCCTCACAGCTGTGTATGCTGCCCCTAATAAATTTAGGCGAAATTGGCTTTGGCCTGAGCTGCTCAGGATTAACGATGGTCGACCTGAATCTTGGATTGTTGGAGGAGATTTCAATTGCATTGCTAGAGTTGATGAGGCTTGTGGTGGTAAGGTTTCAGTTGGTGCCCCAGCAGAGTTACAACAATGGTTGATGTCCTCTGCTCTCAAAGAAATCAAATATTTTGGTAACAAATTTACTTGGGCTAGAGGCTTTGTTAGAAGACGACTAGATAGAGTTCTTGGTAATGAAGCTTTGTTCAATTCTTTTCCTTATGCCACAGTGGTTGTTAAGCCCAGAATTGAGTCGGACCATGCTCCTCTTCTCCTCCGGATAGCAGCCAATCATAGCCCTCAGAGAAGATCAAATAGGCCTTTCAGGTTTAAGGCAGCCTGGCTTGAGCACTCTTCTTTCTATCAACTAATTCAATCTAATTGGCATAATACTGCTTCCATCTCTGATAATTTGGCCAGTATTCGTGACAAGGCTCTAGAGTGGCATGCTCTTAATTTCGCATCCATGGGAAGACGTAAGCTGAGGATAAGAGGCAGACTTGCTGGAATTGAAAAAGTTTCTAATTGGGAGAATAATCCTTTCCTAAACAGACTTCATGTTCAACTTAGCAAAGAATTAGGGAGAATCCTGGAATTTGAAGAATTAAGTTGGATTCAGCGCAGCACTAGAGATTGGAATTTTGCTAGGGATAAGAATTCTAAATTCTATCATAATTTTGTCAAGCAGCGCCAAATCCGGAGGAAATTTTCAATCCTTGAAGACAACCAGGGAAATGTATATCAAACGGACTGTGGTATTCATAACATGGTTGTGGATTATTTTATCAATCTTTACTCAGATGGTTCTACGCCCACAGCATCTCTGTACGAACTCAATGACAGTCCTAAATGTCTTAGTAGCGATGACTGTGAGTTCCTTCAAAGACAACCATCTATAGAAGAAGTCCACCAGGCAATCAAAAGCATGGCACCACTCAAAGCTCCAGGCCCGGATGGCTTTCAGGCTATCTTTTACCAACAGACTTGGGATACCACTGGTGCATTAGTTTATAGGTCTATTTGTGATTTCTTCTTTGGTGTTCAGGACATCAAAGACATCAACCAAACTCAGATCGTCCTGATTCCAAAGATTAGCAATCCTAAGAAAGTTTCTCAGTTTAGGCCTATTAGTTTATGCAACGTCTTTTATAAAATTCTCACTAAACTCCTTACTATGCGATTAACTAATATTATGCCTTTTTTGATAGCTCCAGGTCAAGCTAGCTTTGTCAAACGTAGGCTGCTCCATGACAACATTATCACCTGTCAAGAGCTTGCTTACCGCATGGACAAATCCAAAGTAAAGCCAGGTCTTATGATGATCAAATTGGACCTTGAGAAAGCATATGATCGATTGAGATGGAGTTTCATTCGAGAAACGTTGACGTTGGCAGGTTTCCCTAAACTTTTTACAGATTTAGTAATGAAATGTGTTGAATCCACTTCATTACAGGTTTCTTGGAATGATACCTTGTCCGTCCCTTTTAAGCCATCTAGAGGAATTCGCCAAGGGGATCCTATTTCTCCCTATATCTTTATTCTTTGCATGGAAAGGCTAGGAAACTTAATACGTGATGCTACAGTTGCTGGGCTCTGGAAAACTAAGAGCTGGAATAGGAATAGGATCAATGTTCCTTATCTTTTTTTTGCAGATGATATTCTTCTTTTCGCCAAAGCAACTTCTGACCAAGCTTGTCTCATCAAATCCATCCTGGACCGCTTTTGCGCTTGCTCTGGCCTCTCTATCAATACCCTCAAGTCTCATGTAATTTTTGGCAAGGAAATTGGCAGGGCTGAAAAGCAAAATATTTTGAATGAACTTGGTATCAAGCAGGCTGGCTCTATGGGCACCTACTTGGGAGTTCCAATTCTCACTGGCCGTCGTACTTCTTCCCATTTTGGTTTTCTTATTGACAAGCTCAATAAAAAGATTGGTAATTGGGCTAATAGGCAATTAAGTTTTACTGGTCGTATCACATTAATCAAATCTGTTTTGCAGGCAATGGGATCCCATTCTCTACAGGTCATGAAACTCCCTTCTAAAGTCTCCTCAGAAATTGAAAGGATTATCAGAAACTTCTTATGGGGCTCCTCGACATCCAAAAGAAAGATCCATCTAATAGCTTGGGATCGACTAACTGAAAGTATTACTCGAGGTGGCCTTGGCTTCAGAAGAACAAAAGATCTTAACGATGCCCTTCTTATGAAAGGTTGTTGGAGCCTCCTTACAAGGGATACTCCATGGTCTCAGATCATGAAAGCCCAGCATGGCTGGCAAGGGCATGGTTTTACACACAATATCCAATCCTTTTCCTATATCGCCAAAGACTTGTACTCAGTATGGGATAGATTTTGTAAACATCTCGGGTGGAAAGTTGGTAATGGTAAGCATGTCTTTTTTTGGACGGATAGGTGGCTTAACGAGGATCTTATTTTGCAGGATTGTACATTGGTCGAGATACCTCCTGCTGAGATTAATAAGTCTGTTGCTGATTATGTGATTGATAATAGCTGGGACATGTCGCTCCTCTCCACCATCCTTTATCCGGCCATCATTCAGATTCTTGACCAGACCATCCCTCTGACTCAGAACAATGGTGATGATATTCCCTTCTGGCGTCTTACACCTGATGGCATTTTCTCAGTTCGTAGCGCCATTTTGGACATGGAGAACACCAGGGATCTTGCACCTGTTGACCTCAGTTGGAAGCATATCTGGCGTTGGCCAGTTCCCCATAAAGCCAGATCCTTTCTTTGGCTTGCCTCCCTTAATCGACTGATGACCAATGCTGAGAAGTGTAGACGTTCAATCTTGGACACGGATACTTGTTGGAAATGTGGAGATTTTGAGGACGCTAATCATGCCATTCGAGATTGCCATGCGTCTGAAATGGTTTGGAGGAATCTGGATTTTCAACCACCTCAGAGCTTCTGGGTCCTGAATATTCGGGAATGGATACTCTCTATGGCTAGCTCAAAAGTTGGTGATAAAACAGCCACCCTTTTTGGATTCGCATGTTGGTTAATCTGGAAGAATAGGTGTAAGGAGCTTCATGGGGAGGATTTCACTTCCTGGGAGAACTTACATTGGAAGATCAGGAAAGCATCTAACGAATACTTAGCTGGATCTCTCTTTTTAAAGAGAGTAGGGGCCAAACGATGGACTACCAGAATGGTGCACTGGAATTTGCCTCCTGTTGGTTGGTGCAAAGCCAACAGTGATGGCCATTTCTCTAGTCGTTCATGTCATGCAGGTGGGATTATCCGTGACTCCGCTGGCTGCTGGATTGGAGGAGTTCGTGCCAAGTTTCCAAATATGTGCATATCTAGTCTTGAAGCTAGGGGTATACTGCTATGTCTTCAATTCGCATGGGAGAAAGGTATTCAAAGACTTATTATGGAATCAGACAACAAGGAGATCATTGACTTCATCAGTGATAGGAGTCTTCTTTATGGTCCTTGTCCTAGAGTTTATACTCAGATTCAAGAAATGAAGTTGTGGAACTGGGAGATCCGATTTCAGGCCATTCCTAGAAGTTGTAATAAAGTGGCTGATGCTTTTGTAAAGAGTCACTTTTCTTCTCTTAATTTTGAACAATTAGATAGGCCTCCTGATCACTTAGTTCGATTGCTTCAAAATGATGTACTTGGTTTACATTCTGCTCAGCAGTTTTTGGAATAATATGGCTTCGGCCCTCCTTTTCCCCCCGAAAAAAAAAGATTAGCTTAGAAAGGTGGCGCTTTTTCTTCCAATTCGGGGCCCACAAATTTCCAGAGACATATGAAAAAACCAAAAAATGGAAAAGAAAGAAAAATAATTCCAAACTACTACGAGTTTAACCACCCTTTTTCTATACTCTATAATTTCATTTCGATAAATTATTGAATAGTTAGATATTTATATGGTTGAAAATCATTTTAGTAAGTACTCCCTCCGTTTCGGTCAAGTTGTTTTATTTAATTTTTTAGCACTGTTCATTATTTATATTTGACTTAAAATTATTATAAGTATATATTTGAGGAAAAATAATCGTTGAATCTTGTTAGAATCGTATAATCATATAGTTTTAGAATATATATTTTACATAATTTTTTTGTTGTATATATTTTGAGATATTAATGGTTAAAAAGTGCATGCAGAAATCAAATAAGACAAATTAAATGGGACAGAAGGAGTAGTATATTTGTGAATTTTATAAAATGTAAAATTTTGAAAAAGTTACTACTGTCTTTCTATTGAGAATCTATTTATAATGTATTAAATTGTGTGTTTTGTATGGCGATAGATATATTTTGTATAATGAAATAATATGTAATGAAAGAGTTGTTTTGTGTAATGCAAGAGAAACTTTTGTGATTTCTACACATGCATACTATTAAATGAGTTGTAACGTAATAAAATTGAAAGAGTAGAACTAGCAGCTCACAACAAACAATGTAAGAGCTTTGAATAAATGTCAGGGGGCAGTCAATATTGAAGAAAGAGCATAAATGGGATTATAGCTTTAGACCATCTCCAATAATCAACACCAAACTCAAACCCATTTTACAGTAAATGTCACATCAAACAGTAACTCATCTCCAACCATTTACACTAAACTCAAACTCAAAAGAATATTCTCTATACATTCTTTCCCATACAAACTTATATCTTTTCAATCATACCCATCATTTCTTATAAATTATATATTAACCCCACATAAATTCAATACTCATTAATTAAGAAAGAACTACATAATTAAAATACGAATTACATTAAATGGCGGGACATACATATTAATTAAAAGCAAATGGTTTTTTCAAGAATTGTAATTTGTATGTTTTCCCCACAAGTGTTCAATTTGTGTGTATGCTAATATCCTTTTTTTTATGATTGCTAAGATTGTATCAAAACTTTAAAAATTTAATTATCTTTATGTTTAAAATTTATTTTATAAATAAACCTAAATTTTTTAAATATAATCAAATATAAAATAAATTTAATAAAAAATGTATGAAGTATAAAATTATTAACTATAATACAAAATTAGATCAATATTCAATTTGCAATAATTGGAGGGATGAGATTGCAATTATTTTAATTGCTAAAAGTGAGATAGGTTTGTGAACAGTAAAAACTCAAATTTGAGTATTTACTATTCATAAAACTCAAAAAACTCAAAATAGGTTTGGTTTTAGGGTATTGTTGGAGAGAAGATGCCAACCCATTTTGAATTATAGGGTACCATTGGAGATGCTCTTAGACAACTAGACTAAACAGATCCTTCTCCAACTGTCTGAATTGATGACCTCAGATAAGAAATAAATAAATAAATTTTTTTGAGGAGCCATTGAAGGTCTGAAAAAGAGGTGGTGGGAGCCTATGCCACATAAATCATAAAGAGAATAAAAGAGAGGGATAGGGTCCAGGTGGAAAATCGAACCTCCAATCTTCCGTTGGAATAAAAGGACTTAACCACTTGGGTTAAATCATCATCCCCAGATAAATAAATTAATTAAGGGCAGCGTTAGGAACAGTGTAACATCAAATACCAAATGGGAATATACTCTAGTTTTTTTTTTTTTTTGGCTAAAACAGCCTGTACAGGCTAGGAAAAGAAAGAAAAAAAAAAGTACAAAACTAGAGACCACAAGATGCTAGCACCGCGGAAACCACGTGCCAGCTGCATCGGCCTCTAATAGCGGTATAAGGACGTCCGGAGGAAACGCCCATGTTGTAAAAAAGGATTCATCATTTGCACCCATCTTAGCCAAAGCATCAGCAACTGTATTGCCCTCCCGATAAATGTGACCAAACTGACAAAGATCAAAGTCCCTCCTAAGATCATGAATCCGTAACCAGTAAGACAAGAGCATATGAGACTTCTCTGGAGTAGACTGTAGGAACTGAATAGCATGGATAGAATCACATAAACAATAAATCTTTGTCACTCCATGATTACTAGCCAATTCCAAGCCGTGCAAAATGCCACAGAGCTCCGCTTGCAGGACAGAAACACAGCCCAAAAAACCTGAAACCCCTCCAATCCATTGCCCTGAATAATCACGAAGAGTCGAACCGAAGCCCGCCCTGCCACGACTAGCTAGCAATGAGCCATCTGTATGAACAAGGGAACCAGTCCAAGATCCCATGTTCCAACGAACAAGATTAGGATGAGCAGACCTAGGATTGTGTCCAGCTGTAGCTTTCGCCATCTCATCCCTAAAAAAAGTCGCTTGTCGAAGAAGAGTTTGTAATGTTGATTTATGATCTCGAAAAATACGGCAATTACGCTCACGCCAAACAGTCCATATGCCGGCAATGAACTCCAGTCCATAATATCGAAACATCCCACATAACCAATATCTGATGTTAGGCGTGTCGATAGAATAAAGATCAGCCGCCAACTCTATATTCCAAGCAGCCCAAAGAGGCCGAGTCCAGGGACACTGAAAGAAACAATGAACCCAGTCTTCAATGTCAACTCCACAAATGCCACATAAGGGTGATGAAGACAAATGACGGCCAAACCGAATAGCATTACAGGGGATGGAATTCTTAGCCAAAAGCCATAGGAGAACGCCGACTTTCTCCGGAAAGCAGGCTGGCCACATCCATTTCCATCCTGTTTGAGTCACACCTTCCGCTCCTAACATCAACTTGTACCCTGATTTAACTGAGTAAAGTCCATTCGCAGATGCACCTCAGTACCAACCATCCTCCGATGACGAATGAAGGCAGGGGGCGGAGTCCTCATAATCTCCTGTTGTATTTCAGAAGGCATAATCATATTCAAACCAGAAAGATTCCAATTGGTGCCTTTTACAATATCTGCTATCCTCAGCTCTGAATCTGATATTTCAATAAATGACATTCTTGGCCCTAACCATTGTCCATCCAGCCAAGGCGAGTACCATAATGAACTTTCACCATTTCCAACCCTAAAGGTAAAGCCCTCTACAAGCATGGAAAATGCTTTACGAATACTACGAAAAGTTAAGGAACCTGAAATAGGCGAGGCCGAATCACGCAGCTTTGACATAGGATAAATGGCACTAAACTCCTTCACCCACAATTTATCATGCCTTGTGACATAATCATGAACCAGTTTACCAAGAAGAGCAACATTAGTGTGTCTGGCCCTTCAAATTCCTAGACCCCCAGCTGACTTAGGCAACGCTAGTTTCTTCCATGCCACTAGATTAATGCCCTTTCCCATTCGGTCCTTCCAGATTAGATGACAGATCCTAGAATCAATCTTGACACATATGGACTCCGGCAACCATGCAATCTGCATGCAATAGGTAGGAATGGATGCCAGAATCTTGCGTGCCAAGGTAATACGTCCTGCTTTATTAAGCAGGCGTAAAGCCCAACAAGATAACCTCGCATCCATGCGTTCTAGCATAAAATTATATGAACTCGCTAACACCCGACCATGATGAATAGGGAAGCCTAGGTACTTGCCTAAGTCATTACAGAAAGTAACACCAGTTAAGGAAGTTAACCAACTTTTTTCATCAGTAGTAACACACTCCGGGGCAAAAGATCTCGACTTCTGGATGTTAATCTTCAAACCCGACCAGGCTGCGAAGGAATATAATGTATCAGACAGGCACTGAACACTTCCTGCATCAACCATGTAGCAAAGTAGGAGATCATCTGCAAAAAGCAAGTGAGAGATCCCTTGACATCCAACAGCCAACTTAATAGGCTTCCAAGATCCAGTATCAACCTCATTCTGAATGGTGACAGAAAGTCGCTCCATTACAATATTGAACAAGTATGGGGAGAGAGGGTCTCCTCGTCGTAATCCCCTAGCAGGCTTGAAATATGGCAAAGGTTCGCTATTCCAAAGTAGCGAATAACTAGACGAGGAGACGCAGGTCATAATGAGCCGATAAAAAGATGCTGGTAGAGCCATTTGAACAAGACACTCTTCAAGAAAAGGCCACCGAACATTGTCATATGCCTTTTCCAGATCAATCTTGAGAATAATAGCCTTTGTCCTCGAAGATGATTTGGATAATGCATAAACAAGTTCCTGTAGTAAAATAGCATTGTCGGCAGTGCCCCTACCAGGAATAAATGCCGATTGGAGAGGCGAAATGTATGCGGCCATAATAGGGCGCATCCTATTGACCAAAACCTTCGAAATAATCTTATAAGCCACATTGCATAATGTGATGGGTCTGAAGTGATGAAGGGAGTTCGGCACAGATACCTTTGGAAGAAGACATATGAATGCCCGGTCCAGCTCTACAGGGAAGGAGCCTGTACGAAACACATGATTAACCATTGAATATAGATCTTCTCCTACCTCCTTCCAATGGGACTTGTAAAAAAGTGCGGGAAAACCATCCGGTCCAGGGGCCGCAAGAGACTTACTTTGGGACAGAGCATACTTCACCTCATCCTGAGTGACCTTTGCCGTGTTAAGTTCACACCCTGATAATGTATAAGGACTCAAAACCGAGAGTGGTGCAGCCATAGGGATAGAACCATCGTCACTGAATAATCGGACATAAAAACTACGAGCCTCTTCTTTAAGACGATCTGGAGCAGAACACCATGTACCATCCTGAAGTTCCAGACCATGTACCTTGCCACGATGATGATGGAATTTAGCTTGGGCGTGGAAATACTTTGTATTGCGGTCTCCCACCCTGACCCAGCTATCACGTGCTCGCTGAAACCAGAATAGTTCTTCTTGTAAAAGAATGGCTTGGAAGTCAGCCTGCAACTTCCGCTCAAGCCGAATAAGTCTGGCTGAATCAACAGTACTTAAGGTTCTGTTCAAGCCTGCTAATCTTCGCATTAATTTTTTCTTGCGATTTCTAATTTTTTGCACAATAACTTTATAATGTGGAATAGACAAATCCTTAAGCTTTTCAAGCTTAGTCATTAGTGATGCTGAAGAATCAGACCAGGCATTGCGTACCAATTGGAGATAGTCCGAACTTGAACTCCATGCAGCGTCCCAATGAAAAAGGCTTGTCTGTTCTTGGAACAACATAATTTCCACATGAAAGTAGAAGCGGGGCGTGGTCCGAACCCAGTCGAGGTAATACTTGTATATGGCCTTCCGGAAATATGTCCAGCCACCCCACATTGGCCAAGCCACGATCCAATCGTTTTTTGATACATTGAACTTGATTAGCTGACCAGTACCAAGTAAACATCGACCCCTCAGTACTAACATGGCATAAATTGCAATCATCAATGCATGCCCGAAATTCATCCGCTCGAGTAGGGAGAAAGGTACCTCCTTGGACCTCTGACGGATCTAAAATCTCATTCCAATCCCCCATAATGCTCCAAGGATCTGAAATGGTGTCTTTCAGTTGTCGCAAATAGTCCCAATTTTCCTTGCGTCTGGAATATTTAGGAAAAGCATAGATGATAGAGAACATCCAAGAGCGCAGGCCTATCTTTAATGACAATGTGATAATCCGATCAGAAACGTCAAACACATCATATTGAGCGGTCATACCATTCTTTCCCAAAAGCCATATACTGCCTGCTCTACCCTGGGCTTCTTGTAAATATATGGGAAAATATCCCAAACGGAAAAACAGATTCCGAAGCCTATCGAAACGTCCCTGAGGTTCCAGGATGCAGGCTAATGAAGGTGAATGTTTCCGAAGACAAGCAGAAAGAGTTCGTCGGGCCGGGGCATTCATAAGGCCTCTCACGTTCCATGTCAATATATTAAAATCTGCAAAACTATTAATATATAACGAAATGATCAGTCCCAAAAAAATAGGTTCGAACAAATTCCCTATGAGGAATGTAGTAATTCTTTTCCTTTCAACAGGTCCGATGATTCCACCGGATCCACCAATTCCATAGCTTCGGATATGCCGTGAGCAAACTGGAGGTCATCCTCATTAAGGGCCAAAGCACTACCTTGCGAATCCCCAATGCCAAACTGAGAAGAGACATCCACACCATGAGCAGCATACAGCAGCAATGATTTATTAAGTCTGGTACGTTTATGGGCATGATTTAATGAGATGGGCCTCATTTCAGGCTTATAAATTACCAGATCTCCAGGCTGTGATGAATTATTTTGAGCAGGCCTTGTAGATACGGGCCCAGGCCCATTAACCGACTTGGCCTTATGGGAAGGGAAACTTACTTTAACAGGCTGGGCTACATTTTGTTGTTGGGCCAAATGAGAAGTTTTTTTCCTGGGCCTCCTCCGTTTCACTTCCATCCATTCACCAACACCCATATTCATCCCGTCTGCTGTTTCCAGCTCACTCACCGATTCAACAGCTGTGTTCGACGAGTCTGTATGAGCGACAGGTGTAACCGACGTGGTGTGTTTGTCCGGTTGTGACTGTGCATGGTTGACAGGTGCGCCGGACGTGGAACAACCCGCATGACCAGAGGCCTTGCTGTCTAGAATATTTTCCTCCCCTGATGCAGTCGCCGGCGCCGGTGGATTCTGACCAGCGTTATGTCATGGAGGTGAGGGACAGCGGTTCTGCAAATGACCGAAACGTGCGCACGACATGCACATCATATGTAAGCCTTCATATGCCACATGAATAACCTTCCCCTCAACATCCAATTTCCCTAAAAGAGGCTCTTCCAAGTTGATTTCTACACACACTCTAGCATAATGACCTCGATTAATGGCTAAAGTGTTCATGTCGACCTTGACGAGAGTACCAATTGCAGAGGCGATGACACGAACCGCTGCCTCCATATGAAAAGCTTGCTTCAATCCCGGGAGACGGACCCAAGTTTGTATAGAATTCACCTTGGACGTCTCCGGATCAAATGCCTCCGTCCATCTAGTAACAGCTAGGCAATGATCAAAAACGAACCATGGCCCCGATGTAAGAACCTTTTCCTTGTCCGTAGGGAGTTCAAACTTGACTAGGTAACAACCATGTCCTACATCCAAGAAGTCGAAGGTGCCTTGCAATTTCCATGCCCTGGAAAGCCTATCCCTCAGTGTAAGAAACCCCACATTAAGACCAAGCAGTTTCACAATTAAGGTGTCATGCCATGGGGCATATAATTCCTTCAGAACAGATTGATCGAACCGGATCTGGGGACACCTTCGATGAACCCCATCCCGGTTGACAGTTGCCAATTTTTCCTTCAAAAAATCCCTTTCATCAGCCGGTTTGGAGGGCGGCGTAGTGCTGTGCTTGACCACCTCGCAGAAGGAGGCAGAAGACTGAATAGGATGATCAAGGCCGATGGTAGACGAATCGTTGGGATCAAGCGGATCAGTTGAGTTCTCCGTTGGTTTTCTCTTCAGTTTTTCCATTTCGTTCTTAAACCTTTATTTGTAGTACTTTTTTTTTTATGCAAATTCATCCTTTATTAGTTCTTGGCTATTTCCCCTAACTTTGCTAATTAAATCTCTTTACCATTAATTACTTAAACTATTGTTCTTTATTAAATTTTGGCTCCATTTCATTCAGTAACTTTGCTATATATTTTTACCATTAATTACATGAACGATGCCATGGGGTTATGGGGATGCTGTGGGTTTATTTGCAATTTGCTGATTGTTTAATTGCATTTTTTTTTTGTCCAATTCAAATCGACTCTCTATGTGGGGATTGCCGAGTCATGTCAGCCCACCCAACAAATTTGGATATAATGGCCGAAGCATTTTTAAGGACTACTTAAGTCATGGAAAAATGAATTTGTGTTGAGAATATTGTGAATATCTTTGGCATGTTTATGCCTTATTCTTGAAGTTAGAAAATAGTTAGGTCTTGTGAATGATTAGTCATTTCTCACTTCTATAAATATAGGTGTGTTATGAAGAGATAAAACACACCATTGAAATTACACACTACTTTTATTTCTTTACATTTCATCATTTAATTCCAATTTCCATTACAATACTTCCACTATAAACACAAGCTAATAAGCCATATACCATTTTATTATACACATACATAAATAAAGATAGTTATTTCTATAACACGTTATCAGCACGAGGAGACTCTGTCCAGATTATCATTTGAGGTATAATCTCTTATTTCTAAACTTTCAATAAGATTATGGCTAACCTTGCAAAGCAGGAATTTGCCCCCTTAACCGTTGAAGGAAGCAATTATATGTCCTGGGCCCGAGATGTAAAAATGCATCTTACTTCAATGGGTCTGGAAGATACTATTGCTGAAGGCAAAAATCCCAGCCATCAAAATCAGGCAAAAGCCATGATTTTCTTGTGCCATCATATCGAAGAGGCACTTAAAATGGAGTACGTGACTGTGGAATCCCCACTGGCATTGTGGGAAAAGCTGAAAGAAAGATATGATAATCTTAAAAAGACGGTGCTTCCAAAAGCCCTTGATGACTGGACAAACCTGAGACTTCAGGACTTTAAAACAGTCAGGGAATATAATTCCGCTGTGTTCAAAATTACGGCCCAATTGCAATTATGTGGGCAAAAGATATCTGAAGCAGAAATGCTTGAAAAAACGTATTCTACGTTTCATGCTAAAAACTCAGTATTGAGTGAGACATACCGTCAAAAAGGTTTTCAGAGATATTCTGATCTTATCACCTGCTTATTATTGGCTGAACAAAACAGCCTATTGTTGTTGAGAAATCATGAATCTAGGCCCGCAGGTGCAAAACCGTTCCCTGAGGTGAACGCGGCTCAATCATCGAAATATGTGCGTGATCGTGGGCACTTTAAAAATCAAAATGATGATCGTGGCCAAAATCGGTATCACAATCGAGGCAGAGGTGAATCATCTCGTCAAAATAATTATCGAAATAAGCCTCGATTTGAGCAAAATCGCAGATATGATACCAGAAGGCCTTACAAACCACAACAAAGAAATTATGCAAGAAAGCATAAACAAAATGATGAAATTTGTGATCGTTGTGGAATTAAAGGACATATGGCTCAAACATGCCACACAGCTAAACACTTAGCTGAACTGTATCAGGCCTCGAAACGAAAAGAAAGACCAGGTGTTGAAGCACACCATAATGCCCACGATGATACTTATGATGATATATTAAATGATAATGTCACGCACCTGGAAGCTGATGATTTTGTTGAGCCAGATACTGTTACTAAATAATATATTATATAGCTATATATATTTTACTTGTCTTTTATAATTCCTGTTTAATATAAATAATGATATCTTGTACTTCCCTTTTATTATCCATGTATAATATAAATATGCTTTTGCATTAATAATATTTATATTGCTGATGTTTAATAACATTCTTATATTCTTGTAAAGAAATGGATGCTGGAAATTCAAAAGTCGGAGATGATATCTGCCTCATTGACAGTGCAACAACGCATAGCATTTTGAAAAGCAAAAGCTATTTCTCCAATTTAAAATTGGAAAAGACCGCAGTGAAAACTATAAGCTGTAATGCAAAATGCATTGAAGGCTCCGGTAGAGCTATTATATTTCTCCCTGAAGGGACAAAAATGGCAATTGAAAATGCCTTGTTCTCACGCAAAGCTCGAAGAAATTTACTGAGCTTCAATGATATTCGAAAAAATGGATATCACATTGAAACTTCAAAAGAGGCAGATCACGAGTATCTTTTGATAACTCGAATTGAAAATGGCAAAAAATTTGTGAATGAAAAATTGCCATGTTACTCCTCTGGCTTATACTATACAAAAATATGTGCCGCAGAAATACATAACCTAGTAGGCTTGAAAGCTACTAGTGAATTTATTACCTGGCACGATAGACTTGGGCATCCTGGCAGTGTAATGCTGAGGCGAATTATTGAAAATTCAAATGGCCATGCATTGAAAAGGCAAATGATATTGAACCCAAATGAGTTCAATTGTGCAGCCTGTTCACAAGGGAAATTGATAACCAGACCATCTCCAGTAAAAGTGGGAATTGAATCCCCTACATTCCTAGAAAGAATTCAAGGCGATATATGTGGACCTATTGATCCACCGTGTGGACCTTTCAAGTACCTTATGGTATTAATTGATGCGTCATCACGCTGGTCACACGTTTGTTTATTATCAACTCGCAATTTGGCATTCGCAAGATTACTTGCACAAATTATAAAATTGCGAGCACAGTTTCCAGATCATCCGATAAAGAAAATACGCCTTGATAATGCTGGAGAATATACATCACATGCATTTGATGATTTCTGCATGTCGATTGGAATTACTGTTTAACATCCTGTGCCTCATGTGCACACGCAAAATGGTCTGGCAGAATCATTTATTAAGCGATTGCAATTAATTGCAAGACCCTTGTTAATGAAATCAAAACTCCCTGTTTCTGCTTGGGGACATGCTATATTGCATGCAGCCGCACTTGTGAAAATAAGGCCGACAAGCTATCATAGCTACTCCCCTACACAAATTGTGTTTGGAAAGGAGCCCAATATATCCCACTTGCGAATTTTTGGGAGTGCGGTTTATGTACCGATTGCGCCACCACAACGCACAAAAATGGGACCTCAAAGAAGGTTGGGCATATATGTCGGGTATGAATCACCCTCGATTATTAAATATCTTGAGCCAAAAACGGGTGATTTATTTACTGCAAGATTTGCAGACTGTCATTTTGATGAAACTCAATTCCCGACATTAGGGGGAGGAAATGATCAACTGAAAAAGGAAATATCTTGGCAAAGTCCATTTGATTTCCTTGATCCTCGTACAAGGCAATGCGAACTTGAAGTTCAAAGAATTGTGCATTTGCAGGGAATTGCAAATCAATTACCCGATGCTTTTAATGATGCTGCTAAAGTCACAAAATCATATATAAATGATGCAGCAAATGCACCCGCCAATATAAATGTCCCAGAAGGGCAAATTCCAAGTGCAAATGAACCTACTGCACGCCTGAAGCGTGGTAGGCCTTTGGGTTCCAAGGATAAAAATCCACGAAAGAAGAAAATTATCCATATGGGTGATAAATCAATCACAGATGATACTCCCGAAGGAGAAATTGATTCAACCCCCGAAAAGGTTGAACCTGAAAATTTTCACCCAGAAGAAAATGAAGTTATTGAAACTTCATTCAATTATATCAATACTGGGAAATGTTGGAACCGAAAAGAAACAAACGTTGATAATGCCTTTGCATACAACGTTGCACTCGATGTAATGGAAAATAACGAGGATCCTGAACCAAGATCAGTTGAAGAATGTCGGAAAAGAAATGATTGGCCAAAATGGAAAGATGCGATTCAGTCTGAACTAGATTCACTGAATAAACGAAAAGTATTCGGCCCTATTGTCAAACACCAAAAAATGTGAAGCCTGTTGGCTACAGATGGGTGTTTGTGAGAAAAAGAAATGAAAATAATGAAATTGCCAAATATAAGGCAAGGCTTGTAGCCCAAGGTTTTTCACAACGACCGGGAATTGATTTTGAGGAAACATATTCCCCAGTTATGGATGGAATAACATTCAGGTATCTAATGAGTCTAGCAGTACGAGAAAATCTCGAAATGAGGCTGATGGATGTTGTTACTGCATATTTATATGGCTCATTGGAAAATGATATTTATATGAAAATACCTGAAGGGTTTAAATTACCTGAGTCTTGCAACTCAAAACCCAGAGAAAATTATTCCATCAAATTGCAAAAATCGTTGTATGGGCTCAAGCAATCTGGTCGAATGTGGTACAACTGCCTCAGTGAAAGTTTGATAAAGGAATGCGATACAAATGACCCGATCAGCCCTTGTGTATTTATAAAGAAAAATGGGTCAGAATTTGTGATCGTCGCAGTCTATGTTGACGATTTAAATCTAATTGGAACTCCTGAAGAGTTGAAAAAGGCGGTCGAATATCTGAAAAAGGAGTTTGAAATCAAAGATTTCGGGAAAACGAAATTTTGCCTTGGCCTACAAATTGAGCATTTGGAAATGGGCATATTTGTTCATCAATCAGCTTATACCCAAAAGGTATTAAAGCAATTTCGAATGGATTATGCTCATCCGCTAAATAATCCAATGGTCGTTCGGGCACTTGATCCTGCAAAGGATCCATTTAGGCCAAAAGAAGATAATGAAGAGCAACTTGGCTCAGAAATCCCATATTTAAGCGCAATTGGTGCGTTAATGTATCTTGCAAACAGCACGCGACCTGATATCGCGTTTGCAGTCAATCTACTCGCAAGATTCAGCTCTTGCCCTACTCAACGACATTGGAAAGGCATAAAGCATGTTTTTCGCTATCTCCAAGGAACAATTGATCTTGGGTTATTTTACCCAAAAGACTCTCGACATGAGTTAATTGGCTATGCCGATGCAGGTTATTTATCAGATCCACACAAAGCCAAATCTCAAATAGGCTATATCTTCACGTGTGGTGGAACTGCTATCTCTTGGAGGTCAATGAAGCAGACTCTAACTGCTACTTCTAATCATGCCGAAATATTAGCAATCCATGAAGCAAGTCGAGAATGTGTTTGGTTGAGGTCAATGACTCAACATATATTGAAGAGTTGTGGTTTAATCATTGAACCACAAATGCCCCCAACAATTTTATTTGAAGATAATTCGGCTTGTGTAGCCCAGTTGAAAGGGGGTTATATCAAAGGAGATAGAACGAAGCATATTTCACCAAAATTCTTCTACACTCATGATCTTCAAAAGAATGGTGAAGTCGATGTGCAACAAATTCGATCAGAAAATAATTTAGCGGATCTATTTACCAAGGCATTGCCGACTGCAACATTCGAGAAACTCGTGAAGAAAATTGGAATGCGGCGGCTTCGAGATTTAAAATGATGCCCAAATCAGGGGGAGCATCTGATACAAGAATATTGTACTCTTTTTCCTTCACTTGGATTTTTTTCCCACTGGGTTTTTTCCAAGTAAGGTTTTAACGAGACATATTCTTTGTATTGAAGATATTCAAGGGGGAGTGTTGAGAATATTGTGAATATCTTTGGCATGTTTATGCCTTATTCTTGAAGTTAGTAAATAGTTAGGTCTTGTGAATGATTAGTCATTTCTCACTTCTATAAATATAGGTGTGTTATGAAGAGATAAAACACACCATTGAAATTACACACTACTTTTATTTCTTTACATTTCATCATTTAATTCCAATTTCCATTACAATACTTCCACTATAAACACAAGCTAATAAGCCATATACCATTTTATTATACACATACATAAATAAAGATAGTTATTTCTATAACAATTTGGATATAATTAACAAAGTTAGTAGGTGGAATGAGGCCAAAAATTACTGGAGTATAAATTCATAAAAAATTGCAAAGATAAAAGGACTGAAAAAGTAAGACTACTATAACAGCAACAAATTTCCTTCACGGCACTAACTTACAAAGTTACATTGAAGTCAATTCAAACCAATTCTGAAGGTGGATTTGTGACAATAATTGACATGAGTTCAAGCAGAAAAAACTAATCAAAATCAAACAAGACTAAAGGTCAGATGAACGCTAATTGATCCATGCCCTTAAATTGTCACAGATGGAACCATCTCAAACAAAATGTTGTTGATAAATGAAAGATAACAGTAATAGGATTAAGTGGTTACCTCTGCCATGAACTTGTTCGTTGTCTCTCCTGCTTCTGCAACTCATTGCTTGTTAGGATTTCCAATTTGTTTTTGGTAATGGTATTGACTGAATATCTGATTACATGAGAACCAAGAGGGGGGAAAGAAGAACAGAAAGATCACATATGCAGCTCTGTGGAGACAGTGAGACTGAGATTCAGACTGTCATTCAAGGTGTTGGATTTAGCACTTGGATTGCAAGGATGAGAATTCCGATAAGGTACACTGTACATATACTGCAAAGGGGGAAAAACAAACAACAAAAAACCAATTCGGCATCTTCAGTGAGTGCTCAAGAGCCAACGCACACGTGTGAGCAATGGTGTAAGGGCACGTGTCAATAATTTACTAATAATATGGGGTTTTTTTTTTGTTGTTTTTTAGTTGCGACTCGAGTCTGTAGTGATGATCAGTTCTTAAAGCCTATAGTGGATCAGTTCTTCCATAGCATCACTCAAGAAGGGTCAAACCAACATTCTTTAAGAATCCTATGGTTTTTAGAATGAGATTTATCCTATGCAAAGCCCTTTCAAGCCTTCAACAGATAATTCAATAAAATGGATGTGGAAAAGGGCATATTATTGTATACCCTATGTAACTCATCTTTCTTCAACCCAAGGGATCCATATTCTCCTTAACACTCAATATGCAGGAAAAAGGCTAAGAAGAACACTAACGGAAGTCAAGATGAGTACATAGGGCAAGGAGCATCCAAAAAACTAAAATCAAAATACAAAAATATATATGTGATGAAAAATGAATATTACATTACTGGATTTGGTAGTCTCTTCTTGTTTGTAGAAACTCCACAACATATGTCAACCACTTCGGAGGTAAAGGCCTGGACAAAAAATAACACAGAAGTTTGATTAGAGGAAGTACAGAAATCACATAAAAGAAACCAGAGGGTGAGATGAGCCAGAAGTGATAAAGGTGCTACCGTGCTAAAGAAAATGTACGAGGAAAAACAATGGTTTGAGATGGGAGGTTTCTCATTAAATTGGACAACAGAAAAGGCAGAGACAGGATACCACCAGCAAACTCTGCCCTACCTGTGGAATTAGGTGAGGCAAATTGAGAGACAAACAAGACTTGAAGAGATCAAAGAACTTCATTGTGACACAACTGAGTTAAGAGAATAATAACCTGAACAATAACATAGTAATCCAGAGCAACTTTTGTAGTACTCGAGTACCACGATATTGGTTTGTAATCATACTTGCCCCCTCTTAGTTTAATGCCCTTTATATTTGACCCACTACACACATCACTCATCTTCATAATCAAATCCTTCCCCAAAAGAAGCCTATTTGGGTTTTGTTATAGTCTCATCAATCACCATATATTGTGTACAATTACCACACAGGCAAAAGGCCAGATTCAAAACCATTATAACTCACCTTCTGTGAAGTCTGGCAACACTATAAGTACAAACCTCTTACCTTCAAATCGGATCTCACCCTAAACATCATGCCAACAGAAAAGTGGCATTTGAAACCTTGTCCATTGATTGAATCAACCAAGGAAAAACCAGACATGCATGAAAGATAAACAAAATTATATTCAAATCAAAAGGGGGAGCATCCAAAGCACAAGAAAAAGCTATGTATATTATCCCACAATATCTTCAAAAGGTCAATGGGGAATTAATGTGTGGCCTAGAAAACAAGCACTAAACTGAAAGTATAAATATGAAATAGTTTGAGTATCAAGTACTAATAATTTTACCCACCAATCACCCTTTCATCATCTTCCCCGACAATGGCAGGACTAGAGAAAATTGAAACTGCAATCCGCTACCCACACACTACATCATCTTTCAACACACTTATCTTCTTCACACACCCTTTCAAGTCTGTTTTTCACAAGATTGTAAAAATGAAAGAAGCAATATCAGGATTTCAGTGACAAATTGCAGATTTCAAACCTCGAATTTGTAACAGGTCCCCACCCTCCAGCGCCTCTACGCTCTTCCTCTGAATCTCCTTCACTTTCCCCTCACCCCCGCCACGTAGCGGCCATCACCCGCCGTATCCCAGCCTTTATCTTCTCTGGCGACACCATTTTCCTCAAGGTCGCCCGCATCAAATTCTTCCACAGAAAATTCGTTGCGAAAGTCACACCGAAAGGATCTGAGACCGAAATGCGGTAGAGCGGCGGCAGACGGATCCGATCATCCGCCGAGCTGTTGACCAAAAGTATTTTTCAAAAGAGGCGCCTTCAAAAATATCGAAAAATGCAATTAAATAAATGCAGCAGAGAGTGTGTCACTGCCATATTAATATTGGTTCAAACTCGAGTCTTGAAAGCAAATCGAGAGGAGAAAAAAAAAAAGAAAAAAAAAAGAAGACAAAGTCACAAAACTGAAAGCACCCAATTTGCTGTGATCTGCGAACACAAAATTTCATAAAGACGACGACAATTATATTCATCTATACATTTACCAAACTTCACCCATCCCCAAATAAAAATACTTCATACAAGTACTCGGTAATAGTAATAAAAAAAAAATTAGAAGCCGTAACCCGTAAAGATGAAAACTGATTTTAATAAGAAAAACACAAGTCAGATTAAAGCCCAAAAAAGCCACACATTCAAGGCCGGCGGCCCACAAGTTTGGCCCAATCCATCCTTGTTTCTCTTTAACTACCCCCTAGTCGGAGAGTCCCATACAGTCGTACTCGTTCACGATAGAGCGCAGAGTCCCACTCTCTCACGATAGAGCGCGGAATCCCCCCACAAACCCCCCCGCTCTCTATACTTCTGCAATGGCGGTTCGATTTCTGTTGGCGGAGGTTCGATTCCTGTGGGCGGTTTCCCTCTTATGCCTTTTCCGCCTCATCACATTTTCTGCGGGGGAAGTGCTCGGAATCGGAACCGCCGCTGTTTACCAATACGATCATCCCCACACAACGCGTACGCAGTTCTTCCTTATCTCAATTATACTCAATTTATTAATCGATTGAAAATTGCAATCAATCAATTCGATCGCAGCTATAGCGTGCGTCGGCTCCGATTACTCCGACATCTTCAGGAGCAACTGGTTTGCAGTTGTGGGAGACGGGATTTGGGAAGGGGCGTCCACCTGCGGCGGGAAAATCGTCCTCTCTTGCATAAACGGAGGGATTCCAGGCGCATGTAAGTCTAGTGAAGCAGTTACGGTGCCAATTGTGGATCGTGCCCCCGCCATCATCTCTGCATCATCATCAGGGCCCGGGAATCGTACAATTTTTCTTTCCAGGCCGGTCTACGGATCTATAGCCCACACGACCGTCCCATACATCAACGTCGAGTATAAATATTGAGTGAGTTTTTCTGTTCTGGGTTTTGGCATTTGCAGATATCCTAATATTCTCGACTGGATTGATGGTTGAATGTTGGACTTGCCTTATTTTTACTATTTCCTGTAGCTGTATTTTTCTTGTGATGTAAACTTGATTAGTAGGATATTCTAGATAATAGGGGATGTGATTTTAATAGAGGATGAAGAATGGTCTTGAAATTGAATGTCCTAAATTATCTATCAAGCTCTATTTGCTAGTATAAATAGATGGAACCATGATAGATTCTTGTAATAAGAGACATTCGCTAGTAGTATTTTTGTGCTCAAGACTTGTGGGATATTATTAATGATGGATATTCTATGCTTTACAATATTTCTACAATATTTGAGAAAACAAAGGAGGAACTAAAGGGGATCCAAAAGAAAGATTCTCAATCATTTCTCGCTCTATATATGAGCTTGGCAAACGAGTACTTGCCAAGGATCATGGGAGCAAAAAATTTTAAAGAGGTGTGGATAAGTTGAAGGAGGGGGTTTCAAGGTGATGAAAAGTTACGCTCCACCAAACTTTAAACTTCAAGAATTAAATTTGAAAACTTGAAGATGTTAGATTTTGAGACTGCTGAGTACTATTATGCTAGAGTTATTGAAGTAGTAATTCAACCAACAGCCTTGGGAGAAGACATCTCTAACAACAAAATTGTTGCTAAAATTCTAATTACTTGCATAGGAAAATATAATATCATAATAGCTGATATGGAGGAATCTAAGGACCCAAATGAAGTAAAGCTACAGAGTCAATGGAATTTTTAGAGACTCATGTGAAAATATTAGAAATGCATTATGAAAAAGACATGGATAGTGGCTTTCAATATAAAGTAATGTGTTGAAGAAAAGTTACAAATGAAAATAATAAGTTCCTCCTTATGGTATTTGTAAAAGAACAGGCCATTTAGAGAAAGATTGTTGGTTTAAGAATAAACCACATAAACGAAACTATAAGAAATTTGAACGAGGAGAAAAAACTAAAGGATTTAATTGAAAACACCATACTAATTTCTCTGAAAATAGAGAACCCAATGATTATTTGTTTTATGTCTGTCAAGCTCTATCTTCTAAGGATAAAGATACATGGTATTTGGATATTGGTTGTAGTAATCACATGACAAAAAACGAGAGTATGTTTTGTGAACTTAAAAACCTAAGTACAAAAGTTAAACTAGGAAATGATGACTATATGGGGGCAACAGGTAAAGGAACCTTTGTCATAGATACCAATAAGGGAAATAGATATATAAGTGAAGTCCTTCCCGTCCCCACAATAGATCAAAACCTACTAAGTGTGGGACAAATTACTGTAAAATTATATTTCTTATATTTTAAGGAAATTATAGCACAATTTATGATAAATCCCTCATAATCACTAAAGTTCAAATGAGTGAAAATAGATATTTTTCAATTCAATAGAGATATGCAAACAATGTTGCATGAAAGTTCAATTGGACCACATTTGGCCGTAGCATAAAAGATTTTGGCACTTCAATCTACAAGGATTGAAACTCATAAACTAGAAAAACGTGATGCATGATTTCCTCCAATCGAAGAGCTCAACAGAGCTTATGAAGGGTGCATGCTTGGGAAACAACACCAGCTACCATTCCCATCAGGGAAATTTTCGGTACATACTGGCATGCCAGTATTGCGGTATATACCGAAGTTTGGTATAGTAATGGTATATATTATTGGATCAAAGAATCTATACCATTACCGTACCGAAAATCTTACGGTACGGCATTATACCGTAATTACGGTATACTGAAAAGTTTGGTATTCTTGGTATTATTCGGTACGGTATGTGAGGTATACGATATATTCGATACTTTTCCCAGCCCCAACCGTGAGTACTACAGGCTACAGTCTATCTCTCCTTAACATATGTGCAACTAAAGCCGTACAAGATAAGACAAGTTGAAGTATGGAGCTAACAGAAATCATCTGCAACGCCTCTTAAGTCCTTGAAAATAGAGCGTCAATTTGGGCCGGGCCTGTTGGGCCGGCCCGCCCCTCAAGGTAAAAAGTGCGGGGCGTGCTTAGAGGTGTCAAAACGGGTCTGCGGGGCGAAACGGGCCGGCCCGCGCGGGCCCCCACGTTTTTGCGGGCTTGAACGGGGCGGGCCTATACGGGACGGGCTCTAAATACCTAGGCCCGACCCGCCCCACACGCGGGCCGCGGGTTATGCGGGCCAACCCGCGGGCCTTTTAGTAATTTTTAAAAAATTAAAATTTTAATATAAAAAAATAAAAAAGGGATATATTTTTTGTTGTATAAATTAAGAATGGGAAATAAGTATATATAATTGATATTTAAAATTATAAATAGTTAAAATGTGTATTTTTGGCATAATTATTTACTGTAATAATGGGTTGTTGAATAATTTTTTATAAAATTAAAGATTGATTAAAATTTGTAATACTAAAGATGTGTATTATATTCTAAAAATATAGTAATGTTGAAGATAAAAAATTTAAAAGTAATGATTGAGTTGATAAAAATATTGGGTCTTACGATTGGAGTATTTAGGAAGTTAAGTTGTTTTGGCATATAATTCAATATTTTATATTTTAAAAATAAGATAACTGACAAAATTATGAAATTTACTTGCATTTACAAATTTTAATAAATAAATAAAATAACCTAGCTAAAAAATTTAATAAATAAAATAATAAAGAATTTTAAAGTTAAAAAACCTAACACTAATAATATAGATAAGAAGATAAATATTAAAAAATATGACTATTTGTATTAAAATTTATAATTTTATAAGTAATCGAAACAATTATTTAAATATATATTTGGTGACTTTATGGTAGACTTTGAATTAATCAAACAATATTCACTAACATTAAATAAATAGAACAAGGAATAAAAAAGGGAAAAAAAACGGCTAAGCCCGCGGGTCGGCCCGCCCCGCAGCGGGCCCAACCCGCAAAAGCCCGCCCCACCGCGGGTCGAGCCCGCAAAAGCCCGCATCTAAATGGGCCTTAAAAATTCAAGCCCGCCCCGCATTTTTTACCTTGCGGGGCGGGCCGGCCCAAATTGACAGCTCTAGGCGTGCTTGAATTTTTAAAGCCCGTTTAAATGCGGGCCTAAACAGACCTGACCCGCGGCGGGCGGGCTTTTGCGGGTTGGGCCCGCAGCGGGTCGGCCCAGCCCGCGGGCTTCGCTCTTTTTTTTTTTTTTAAACTCCTTGTACTATTTATTTAATGTTAATTAATATTGTTTGGTTACTTCAAAGTCTCCCATAAAAGTCACCAAATATATATTTTTAAATTATTATTTTTGTTACTTATAAAATTGTAAATTGTAATATCAATCATCAATCTCTTTTAATATTTCTCTACTTATCTATATTATTAATGTTATTTATTTTTTACAGTTTAAAAATTCTTATTATTTTATTTATTAGGATTTTTTTTAGCTAGGTTATTTTATTTATTTGTTAAAATTTGTGAATGCAAATAAATTTAATAATTTATTGTTATCTTATTTTTAAGAAAAAAATTAATGAATTATCCCAAAACAGTTTAACTTCCTAGAGCCTCCAATTGCCAGATCCAAATTTTTTTATCAACCCAATCATTAATTATAAATCTTTTAGTACTATATTTTTAGAATATAACACACATCTTTAGTATTACAAATTTCAATAAATCTTTAATTTTTTAAATAATTATTCAACAAACCTATTATTAAAGTAAATAATTGTTCCAAAAAATACACACTTTAACTATGTATAATTTGAAATATCAGTTATAAATCTTTATTTTCCATTTTAAATTTTTACAACAAAGAATATATCCCAATTTTAATTTTTTACACAAAAAATTAAATTTAATAAAATTTTACAAAAAAGCCCGCGGATCGGCCCGCATAATGCGCGCCCGCGCGTGGGGCTGGTTTGGCTTAGGTATTTAGATCCCGCCCCGTAATAGGTCCGCCGTTCAAGCCTGCAAAAACATGGGGCCCGTACGGGCCGGCCCGTTTCGCCTTTTACCTTTCTCCAAATATCCCTACTGGTTCGTCTTTTAGCTACCAATCCACATTGCACAATCTTACTTTTACCTGCCGCTCTCCTCTACCGGTTCGTCTTCCTACGCCCCACCCTTTCCGCCGCCGATTAGGTTCCCCGCCTTCGTTGACATTTACGAGTGCGGATGTGGTCAACCCTTCCACTTCTCCACCTTTCCATTCGGGCGAATCTCACCGCGAAGTCAACGCAGTCGAGATTTAAGAGATCAGTGTTGTTTTCAAGTGTTGTGATAGTTTTCCAGAGTACTTTGTAGGAGACATTTTTCTGCTCCAGACCTTTGAACTTCCCTTCAATTTTTGTCTTTCTATACCAGCTAGCGTATAAATTTAATTAGCAATTCACTACCAAAATACTTCATACTTCACAAAACATCAGTCTAAGAGAAAGGAATAGTTTTATAAACCTGCATTTTCTTTATTAAACATGAATAAAATGAAGATTGCCATCCATCAGTTGGGCCACATTGTAATGTTGCTAGTAAATTAGCCTCTGCAATGAATAATTGAATTAGGTTTCACAGCTTTTATGAAACTGTTAACGCTGGAATTCGGAATAAAAGATTTCTCTTTTATTGAAGAACTTGGGGGAAGGATTACAAGAAAACTAGAAAAGCGAATACAGTAATTTAAAGAAAGCGGTAAAGGAATTTAAGAACAGAAAGCAGTAAAATGCAGGAAAGCAATAAAGAAAGTAAAAATAAAAGACGCTCTCTTGAGGAGTATTGGAGGTGTCCCGCAAGTCGGCCTAGGTTACACATATATAGTGGTGAGTGATGAGAGCCTTCAAGTTGCACCTCAATCTCTCGTGTTGATTTGTTTCCTTCTAGACCGCTCTCTCTGATTTGTTTCCTTAACTGAGGGCCTCCATCCTGATTCTGGGCCTCCATCCTTGATCTTGGCCTCCATCCTAGGGCTGGCCTCCATCCTACGTCTTGGCCTCCATCCTAGGGTTGGCCTCCATCCTAGGGTTGGTCTCCATCTTGTTTGGCCTCCATGGCCTCCACCCTTACAGACGGCCTCCACCATCTCTTTGGGCCTCCATGGCCTCCACCCATACAGACGGCCTCCATCCTTACGGACGGCCTCCACCATCTCTTTGGGCCTCCATCTACGCGGCCTCCCTCTTCTGGGCTGTCTACGCGGCCTCCCTTAAGAGGGCTGTGTCTACGCGGCCTCTCTCTTCCGGGCTGTGTCTACGCGGCCTCCCTCTTCCGGGCTGTGTCTACGCGGCCTCCCTCTTCCGGATATATTTTCACCAACTGGGCTTTTGGAGACGTGTCACTAACAGATATGGACCTTAGTATTTTTATTGGTGTTAACAGATGCCCCCCTCGCGCATTTTGTCTGATTAGCATTTTAAGACAAATTTGCGCGCTTCATTTCAGGTTTGGAGGCCCGGGCCCATTATGCCTCATCCTCTTCTCACCCCGACTGCCGCCGTCGGGCACCGCCACTCGACCGCCATCTTCATCGTTGTCGGAGACCTCGAATGCTGCCCATATACCGAGCCAGGCCGCCACCCTTTTCTGCACCGAAGGCCGCCACCCCTTTCTGCTCTGGAGGCTGCTGCCGCTGTCTTCATGGAGGCCGCCATTCATATCCCCGGAGGACCGCCATCTCCATCAATCGGAGGCCGCCACTGCCATCATCCGGAAGGCCGCCATCTCCATCCTTCGGAGGCCGCCACCCGCCAACAGCTCAAAGGCCGCCATCCCTTATTCCCTGGGGGCCGCCACTTGCTCGAGCTCGAGGGGCCGCCATCCCTTGTTCTCCAGAGGAGGCCGCCATCACCCGGAGACGCCGCCATTAACCCTTGAGAGGCCGCCATCCGTTTGCTAAAGGGCCGCCATCGTCTTCTCACTTGGAGGTCGCCATCAACGTTGCCATTTCCGAGTTGGGGAGCCGCCATCATCCGTCATGGAGGCCGCCATCTCCATTTGAGGCCTCCATCAACGTTGTCATGGAGGCCGCCATCAGCATCCGAGAGCCGCCATCCGCCGAGGGTGCTCGGGATCCAGATCCTCAAGCCGCCATCTCCAAACTTCAGTCCGACACCCAAGGGTCGCCATTCAGCTCCAGGCCGCCGTTCAGAGGCCGCCATCCAGCCTGAGCCGCCACCCTGAGTGCTAGGCCGCCACCTTGGTCTGTTAAAGGCCTCCATTAGCTTTTCTTCCCGGGTCGCCATTCGAGTATCAACCAGGGTGACATCCTCAGTCAGGCCGCCATACTCAGCCAGACGCCATCCTCAGTCACCGACTATTCGGCCTCCAAGGCCGCTGTCGACGGCGCCCCAGGGCTACTATCCAGGGTTTTTACCACCCAAGGTTATTACGTTGGCCAAAACCCTTGGTTCATCTACCTCTTTATCGTGTTTCAATTCCTCAAAACGAGTCCCGTGTGTAGGTAGACGCTTCTCATCTTGTTCATCAAGAAAATTTTCCAAGCGGGCCGCTTTCTCGGCCAGCTGGGCAAGATCAGATGAATCCTGCATAATTAAACGTTCTTTCAACTTTGGCAACATATTCGCCACCGCAATATTGACTACCTCCCTATTAGGGACTGCCATAGTGCATCGACTCTTAAGTCGTTGTAGTCTGTTAATAAATGTGCTTGCCGCCTCATCGGCAAATTGCTTTGCATTGGTAAGGTCTGCGAGACTCACTTGTGTCGACGGTATATAGAATCTGCCATGGAATGCTCGCTCCAGTTCGTCCCAATTTTGAATTGAGTTAGCCCGCAACGATACATACCACGCATAGGCAGGTCCAGTAAGGGATAAACTGAACAGTCTCAACTTCAGCCAATCGTTGGCCGCCGCTTCACCACACTGGGTGATGAACCTGCCCACATGCTCTATAGTAGACTTGCCATCGTCCCCTGAGAATGTGGTGAATTCGGGCATCTTGAAGCCCCTCGGATATGGTTGCATGGTGTCTACCCAATCAGGGTATGGTTTTCTATATGTAGGTCGCTCCATCGGCCTTAGTTGAATTCCAAAATGTTGTCGCATCATGTCTGCAAGCAACTCGGGTGAGACTGTCGGTGTCTGTGCAGGAGGCATGGCAACTGTGGGAGGTGTGGCAGGTGTCGAAGCCACTTCATTTGGCTGTGGCGCCTGCCCCCCTTGCGCTGGCGGTATCCAACTAGACTTCGGTACGGGCGCCAGTACTGGCATGGCGACTGCGGAAGATATAGCCGGTGTCGAAGCCCCATATGGTTGTGCTGCCACCTGCCCCCCTTGCGTTGGCGGCATCCAACTAGGGTTCGATAGTGCCGGTACTGGTGAGTAGTCAACCACATAAGGTGTGGTGAGAACGTTCGACACAAGGGGTGCCGCTTGACATGGTGGCATGCCAGATCCACCAGAGGCCGTTGGACAGCTTGGTGAAATGCTGGATGCCATCAAATATCCTGGTGATGCATAGATCGGCACTAGAGGTGCCGCATAACCAAAGTTCGACATGCTAGGTGCCGCTGGAGTGAAGGAATAAGCCGTCTGATGTGAAAGTGGGAACAGGGTGGCTAGGCTACTTCCGGACTCCGGGAGCGGCGACTGGCCATATGTGGTTCCCCAAACCCTCTGTTGGCCGTCTTCCGGCCTCGAGCATGGGAGACTGTCCGGCACATTCATGTTGTTTGAAGGAACAGTTCTATCTTGTTGAGTACGCAAGGAACTGCAAATTCTATCTGCTTGGTCGGCCATGACAGACCGCAACACATCCACTAAGTGCTTTGTGAATAAAGGCATGAACTCGGCCATCGATTCTGTCATCGATAGCCGCACTTGCTCGGACAATGCAGGGGTTTGGATGATCCCTTGTAGTGGTTGAGAGGTGCTCGCCATCTCAATGGCGTCCTCAAACGGCGTTCGCACCGATGTCTTCTCTTGTAGAGACATATCCTCAAATTGCTCTGTCAAATTAACAACTTTTCCGGATCTGAGACACATACACTATTCGGAGCGGATATGGTTTCCACTTCGTGTCCCACTGGGCGTGCCAATTTGTTAACGCTGGAATTCGGAATAAAAGATTTCTCTTTTATTGAAGAACTTGGGGGAAGGATTACAAGAAAACTAGAAAAGCGAATACAGTAATTTAAAGAAAGCGGTAAAGGAATTTAAGAACAGAAAGCAGTAAAATGCAGGAAAGCAATAAAGAAAGTAAAAATAAAAGACGCTCTCTTGAGGAGTATTGGAGGTGTCCCGCAAGTCGGCCTAGGTTACACATATATAGTGGTGAGTGATGAGAGCCTTCAAGTTGCACCTCAATCTCTCGTGTTGATTTGTTTCCTTCTAGACCGCTCTCTCTGATTTGTTTCCTTAACTGAGGGCCTCCATCCTGATTCTGGGCCTCCATCCTTGATCTTGGCCTCCATCCTAGGGCTGGCCTCCATCCTACGTCTTGGCCTCCATCCTAGGGTTGGCCTCCATCCTAGGGTTGGTCTCCATCTTGTTTGGCCTCCATGGCCTCCACCCTTACAGACGGCCTCCACCATCTCTTTGGGCCTCCATGGCCTCCACCCATACAGACGGCCTCCATCCTTACGGACGGCCTCCACCATCTCTTTGGGCCTCCATCTACGCGGCCTCCCTCTTCTGGGCTGTCTACGCGGCCTCCCTTAAGAGGGCTGTGTCTACGCGGCCTCTCTCTTCCGGGCTGTGTCTACGCGGCCTCCCTCTTCCGGGCTGTGTCTACGCGGCCTCCCTCTTCCGGGCTGTGTCTACGCGGCCTCCCTCTTCCGGATATATTTTCACCAACTGGGCTTTTGGAGACGTGTCACTAACAGATATGGACCTTAGTATTTTTATTGGTGTTAACAGAAACCAGTACCATTGCCGCCCTTGATAAATGAATCATGCGACTGTGTGAAGTGAATCTTGGATTATGTGCAAAAGAAACCAATTTATTCATGTATTGTTGCACTTGTGTGAAATCGAAAGTTGCAGCAGTTCTCGACAGAAAGTAAATTCTCGCGAGCATATAATTAGATAAAGATCCACCGGACTCCAGTCGTTTCAAAATTATGCCCAATGTGGATTTGTGACAATTTTTTACATGACTTCAACCAAAAAACTAATCCAAACCCAAGACTAAAGGTCAGATGAACGCTAATTGATCTATACTATTATAGTAGTACTTCATTCATTAATGAAGACGACAGTTATATTCATCTATACATTTACCTAATAAAAATATATAGTACGTAATTAGGGTGGAAATATGCTAGGCCGGACTAGGCTTAGGCTTGTACGGCCTAGGCCTACTTCGATTTTATACTGCCCGAGCCTGGCCTATTACCTGCGATAGGCCTATTTTATAAGCCTGAGCCTGGCCTATTTATTTAAATAGGCCAGGTTTTAAACCTTCTAATAGCCTATTTTTAAATTATTTTAAATATGTCCAGATATAATTATATGGTTGTAGGACATGAATTCATGCATTTGAGCAAGACTTTATCCACAGTTATTTACATACTGGGGAAAAATCTTTATATATTTTAAAAATTATGTAAGATCAAATAATAAAATAATAATATCACATACTTCATCTATTTTCATAAATTTGTAACATTTATTCTATTCAATAAACATAAACATACTACTAATAATTATAAGTAGGCCGGCCTGGTAGGCCTAATATGCTCTTTATTATAAGACCTTGGCTTGAGCCTATTTACTAAAGAGGCTTTCAAATTGGCCTGAGCATGGCCTATTTACGAAAAAGCCTAGTCTGGCCTGGCCTTGTCGTAAATAGACGAGGCCATAGACCCCTGTTGGATAACCTGAACTATTCCCACCCTATACGTAATAATTTAAAATAGAAGCCATAAAGATGAAAAGCCGTTTTATTTTAATAAGAAAAGCACAACTCGGATTAAGCCCAACAAAGTCTTACATTAAAAGGCCGGCCCACAAGTTTGGCCCAATTCATGAGTTTGGTGAATAGAGTATTGAACAGTGAAGTGAATTGCGCATCACGCTACCTCCGGCTGGCGGCTACGCGTAATTTATTGTGCATCTCGGTAGCCGGTAGGCCCCATGTAGTATTTCTACAAGTAGGAATTTCTTCGATCCTCTTTTTCATTCATCGTCTTCTCCACTCTCTAGATTCTTTCAGCTCCAAAATGGCGCTTCCATTTCTGTGGGCGGGTATCCTCCTCTACCTCAGCCGATTTTCCACGGGGCAAATATCTGGAATCGGAACGGCCGCTGCCTACCAATACGATCACCCCTACTACACAACGCGTACGTATTTCTTCCTTATCTTCTCAATTCCACTCAAAAATTGAAAATCGATTGAAAAATTGCAAAACCGAATGCAATCGCAGCTACAGCGTGCGTCGGCGTCGATTTCTCCATCATCCTCAAGAGCAATATGTATGCAGCCGCCGGGGAAGGGATCTGGGAAGGGGGCTCAATCTGCGGCCAGAAATACTCCCTCTCTTGCATCAACGGGCCGATTCCACGCGCGTGTGCATCTGGTGATACCGTTACGGTGACAGTTGTGGATCGCGCCGCCACTGTCACCGCGATCTCTCGATCATCATCGGGGGGGCGAAAGAATCATATACTTTTTCTTTCCAAGGCGGTTTACGAATCCATCGCCAACACCACTGCCCCATACGTGAACATCGAGTTTAAACCGTGAGTTTTTCTGTTCGTCTCTTGTTTAGAATTTGCACGTATCTTATTCAATCATCATCAGATTCTATTCAGTCAAGTTGTAATCTAGTCAAATCTTTGCTCAGGCTTTCAAATTCTATTCGATTGACCAGAAGAAAGCTTATTTATGTTCTTTTTATTATTTCCACTTGTTTTTGTTTGTTAAAGACAGTTTCTGTGCCCGTATTAGATTAGATTTTTCTTCCAACTCGGGTCCCACAAATTCGAAAGACGTGTGAAAAAAAGGGGAAAAAAAAAGACGTTTGTATGGTTTTACTCTCAATTTACAAGTAGTAGTAGTCATAGGCGGACGTATGCATAGGTCAGGTGGGGCCTGCCCCACCTCAAATTTAAAAAAATACTATAATATATATATATTATTATTAATTTTATATTTAATTATTTTAATTAAATTAGGACATCTCTATTTTATTGTTCCAATCCAAAATTAATACTTTTATTATTTTAATTTGACATATAAATTATACTTTTATTAAGGTACTTTTGAATTAGCTTGAATATTTTTTTTCCTTAAATTTTGATTTATTAAAGTAATAAATGAATAACCATTTATTTAAACAACTACGAAATTCTACTTTGTTATCTTGATCATATATAGTTCAATTCTCCAAGTTTGATAAAGGCTATTACTTTGTTATAATATAACTCGTGACTCATGACTTCCAATCTTATGGTTGGGGGTTCGATTCCCACCCGACCCCCTATCCCCCCTACCCCTTTGTAATTTGTGTGGCTTGGACTCACACATACATTTGCGACATTAGTGTCAATGTTTACCAAAAAAGATGTACAACCCACAATATCAATTAAGTAAATTTCTAATGCAAACAAATGATGAGAACTAATTTATACTTTTATATACTACTGTATTATTCTTCTTGTGGTTAACCCTTTTTCATATTTTGTACTCTTTTATTAACAATTATATATAATTATTTTGTATACTTAGGTTTTTTTTTTGAAATAAAAAAGAAAAAAAGATTCCGGCCCTACCGGCCAAAAATTCCTGGGTCCGCCACTGGAAGTATTATTATTTACTCTGGATACATTTGTATCAATTTTATGTTTCAGTTTGTAGCCGGAAGGAACTAAGGAAGATCAATATTTACTCTTACATGTTCGAATGCATAATTGATGAAAGCTCAAGGTGGTAGAAAGAAGCAGCCAAAGAAGTAGCCATCGTCTGCTGATAACGGTTGATGGGCTTAGTGGGCTTTTTGGGCCATAGTTCATTCTTTTATCTTGGGCTTACTACTTGTTTTTGGCCCATTTTATGTTAGCTTGTTATTTCTTGCCTCTGGATAGTATTTATTCGTCTCTGCTATTCCTTTGATCTGTAACTTGAACATTCATTCATTTTTGGTAATCAATACACAGAGACAGTTATTTACATTGTACTCAATTTCCTATCGATCTTGACAATAATACATCACCAATTGAATGTTTGAATGCATAATAGTGGTAATCTGTCGAACATTATTCTTTATTCAATTTAAAAAAAATAATAATGTTGATCGATTTGAAATTCAAAATTTTAAAAATAAAAATAAAAATAAAAACGAAGAAAAGTAAGGATGAATCACAAAGAAAGGGAAATAGCGATGATGCTATTAATGATTTTTGGCATGCAGTAGCAATCCACAACAAAAAGAGAATAGGGAATCGGACTTGACCCAAATAGCAATCCACAACAACACAATATGAAAGAGAATAGGGAATCGGACTTGACCCAGTGGTCGTCTCCCATGCCTTCCAACCATAGGTTAGGTTCGTTTCCCACCCGTCCCGTATCCCTTCCTTTATAAAAACATCAAATTAATACTTTGGCCAATTCATTCCGTGAAAGAATAATAAAAGAAAAATACTAGTAGAATAAATTTATTTAATAATACTTTTCTTTGTACTTGAGTTTATACTACTATACTATGTACACACAAATACAATGACACAAACCGCAGTACAAACTTTTTTTCTCCATAGTCAAATGACGAATTAATAGGCCAACACTTTCTTCTAATTCCCTCTTTACCCATCTAGAGTAGCCCTGCGGGGCAATGGTGCACCACAGCTGTTGTTGTTGTTTTTTTTCCTTGCTTTCTCTTTTTTTCTTTTTCTTTTTAAATTTTTTAAAATTCTAAATTAAAGAATTAATGAAAAAATAATAAAAAAGAGTTTTATTATGTTTTTTAAAAAGATTCTTTGCAATAAAAAAAATTTAGTGATGTAGAAAACATTAAGTTGCTTTAATAATAAAATGTACCAAGTAGTAGTTGATTGATGACGGGACAAAAAGAAAAGATGATATGGAAGGAAAAGTGGAGTTGCTTGGATTGTTTTGATGGAGATAGCATTGTGGAGATCAAATAGCCAACAAATTTGAATGAGTTCCATTCAAACATGCCCCGGCCCCTTCATTCAAACTTGTAGACACCAAATGAAAATATGTATGATATAGTTTTTTTTTTTTTTTTTTTCCAAAAATTTAAAATAGTCATTTTCTTACTTATTACGTAGCTTTAGCTAATTAATTATGTCTTATTTATTTATATTTGTAAATACATATTTATTTATCATTATAAATATATTTAATATTTATAATATATATATATATATATAAATATAAATAACTAGTGGGGATATTTTAGACCTTTAATATTTTAGCAGATACTTTAGCGAAGCACCCCAAGGTTGCTTATCCCAAAAACAATTTTTGGTTTTCAACGTGCTTTTATTTTTTCTAAAAAGTCCAAATAAACACATTTTTTTTCTATTGAAGTGCTTTTGGCAAAAACAAAAACAAAAATTACTACTCCAAAAGTCCATCCAAACGGGATCAAAATGTAGAAACCTAAAATATCCTATATATAGTATATATATAAGTATTATTTATTTATATAAATATAAATATAGTATTTATAAATATAAATATTAAATATATTTATATACATAACTAAATATAGACTTCGAAACATGTGATCACTGCCTTCTTTATTGCTCCTGGGCTAAGCAAATCTGGAAGGCTGTCCATATTCCTATCCCAAATGATTGTCAGAATATCCCTCGTGAGTACTGTTCATTCATGTAACTAAATAGTAGACTTTTCTTTTTAAATCCATGCATATGATAATGAGATCATAGGAGGAAAAGCGTTGGCAGTACATGTCCAATGATAGAGTGCTTGAAGGTGAAGTATTGATTCGCGAAAAAATGGAAAAAATATCCTGAAGGGTAAATTATTGACTCACAGTACATTGCTTCCGACCAGAATAGGAAAAAATGTCCTGGGGGAAGTGAAGTATTGACTCACGAAAGCAGTGGAGGGTGTTTATTCCACGAGTGAATTTGATCTAATATGATCATAGAATATCGTTTAAATTTTCAAGACGTCAGTTTCTACTAATTGTTTGTTATGCTATGACTATCAACAAGAGCCAAGGTCAATCTCTAAAGCATGTTGTAGCGTTCCTTGAAGAATCCAGTTTTCAGACGCTCTCAATTATATATTGCTGCATCAGTGTAATAAGGCGTTAGGGTAAATGGTAAATTGTTTTAAATGAGATATCATTTGACATATGCACATATTCTTGAAAATTCTTTTGTTTATATTATGTTGTCGTGTTTCATAACTTCTCTTGGTGATCTATAGAAAAGCATTTACAGTACATGTCTAATGATAGAGTCTTGGAGGGTGAAGTATTGCCTCGCGAAAAAATGAGAAAAAAATGTCCTAGAGGGTGAAGCATTGATTGAAAGTACATTGGTTCGAATGAGAGTGGGACATATTTTAGTACATTGAAAAAAATGACTTGGACTGCATCAATGCTTATATGATGCCACTCAACAAAGAAGAAAGCAGGACATATTTTAGTGCAGATGTTGCATCTCCTTCCGAAGGCGGTTTCTCAAGTTTCTCCGAGATCCATACTCAGGAATTCCTAAATTCCATTAATTGTTCGGGCATGCCTGCACATTCTCTCATGCTGAAAATTGGAACACCAGTAATGTTGCTCAGAAACATTGATTCAACTAATGGACTGTGCAATGGAACAAGATTGGTTCTCACAAGAATGGGGAAAAATGTACTTGAGGGAGAAGTATTGAATGGTGACCGTACTGGAGATAGAGTCTTGATTCCACGGAGCATGACGTCTTCTGATCGCAGTATACCTTTTAAATTTGTAAGACGACAATTTCCTCTAATTGTCTCTTATGCCATGACGATCAACAAGAGCCAAGGTCAGTCTTTACATCACGTTGGAGTTTTCTTGAATGAACCAGTTTTCACTCACGGACAATTATACGTTGCTGCTTCACGTGTTGTGAGGCGTTCCGGTTTGAAATTTTTATTGTCTAGAAGTCATAATCTTGATGAAAATAATCTGACATTGAATGTGGTGTATAGAGAAGTTCTTCAAAAGATTTGAACAGTTTGGTTTCATCATTTACCATCTCTAAACAATTTACTTTTCTTTAGTTATCAATACATCATTCATGAGTTTTATTTTTAGTTTAATGTATGAATCAAATTTCAATTCATATAAATATTTAATTATATTTGATGTTGGGATTGTAATTTTAATTAACATATATTTGAATTTAATTATACATTTTATAAACGAATTATTTTTACGTAATAATAAAAAGAACACAATGTTTTTTAGAATTATTTAAGATGATTTAATAATTTATGAGATGAATGGTTTAGTCTTTTTTACTCCCAAATACTGTTTTTGTATAGATTCATTGATTCCAAATTAATAGCAGACATGAATCCATGTGTGTATAATCATAATATTATTTATTACAAGCGAAATGTATCTATGCAAATTATCAGGATTTTTCTTGCAATATCATTTATTTAGATTATTCAACAGTTTATTTTTTTCTTTAGTTAACAATATTCTATTTATTTATGTTATGCATAAATAAGTTATATAATACAATATATCTCTATTATTTATACCAACAATAATATTCCTCACAAATATTATTACATTAAATACAATCTAAGTGTTATCTTACAATAATTTATCAATTCATGTCTCACTTCAATCCCCTACATATTATATCGTTTAATATACAACTTTGAATATATTATATACACTATTGTTATTTGTTATAGGACCAAAGTTGTAATTTTCCATTCAAAGTTGTTAAAAATGCTATAAAAAATAATATTATTTACGAATTCCATGTTTTTTGCCATCAAATTTGTTTTTTTTTTTTAAAATAAAATTTACATTGAACGGATAATTTGTAAAATTAATGAAGCAAATATAAGGACAATGTGTTGTTTATACAAAGAAATATTAAAATTATATTTTTTTTATTACTCTAACATATAAATTATATCTTAACTACAGGACCAAATAATACTATTAATCATATATTATTTTAAACATTAGCATATAAATATAAATAAATTACAATTTATTAAAAAATCCCGCGGGTACCGCGGGTGGTATGTCTAGTTTATATACATAACTAAATATAGACTTCGAAACATGTGATCACTGCCTTCTTTATTGCTCCTGGGCTAAGCAAATCTGGAAGGCTGTCCATATTCCTATCCCAAATGATTGTCAGAATATCCCTCGAATATCCCTCGTGAGTACATTCGTAGATTTGCCCAGACTTTGTTCATGGGAGTGGGACAGCATCTTTGTTCATGGGAGTTGGCCGCGGATGCTGTCGGCGTTTGGTTTCCCCAGGGCCGTCTCGAACATTTTAGAGACACTGAGCAAAAAATAAATAAATGAAAAATGGGCCCTATAAAAAGAATTATATTTTATTAATACATAAAATTAATTTAATATTTATTTTATTAAACTATATAAACTAGTAGTATTTCGTAGTATTTAATTTAATGTTGTCAAAAATATATGTTATTTTATTATAAGATTTTTCTTTCACCACAAGTTTGAATGAATTATTAAATTTTATAAGGACTAGCTAAAGTTTAAAAATTAAACTAAATTTACCAATAAAAATACAGTTGAAATATAATATAACTAATTAAATAATATGAAAATTTGATAATGACAAAAATAATTATTCATATATATATATATACACACATATATACCTCTAATATCCTATATTAAATACATAGATGTTTTTATAATGGAAGAAAAACAATAGCTACTAGAGTAGCAAATTTTAGTTTTAGAGTTATTAGTACTAATAGAAGTATATACTCCCTCCGTCCCGGTAATACTGTCCCAAAACTTTTGGGTTTAGGTATAATAGGTTATTTTGTTAAAGTAGAGTAATTAGTTGACGTGATGTTTATTTGAATTGAGAAAAAAATGAAGTAATTAGTTGATGTGATGTTTTAATTGATGTTTATGAAGTAAAAGTTTTCTAAAAAAGGAAATGTGACATTAGTATTCAGACCGACCAAAAAGGAAAGTGAGACAGAATTAGTGAGACGGATGAAGTATTTTTTTTGGAGGAGCCACTGAAAGCCTGGAAAGAGTGGTGGGAGCCCATACCACACAATAATAGAAGTATATATTTTGAATTTGAACAACAAATAAATAATGAAATAATATTACTAAAATAATAATTAATATTAATAATGATATAGATGGATGAAATATTAGGCTTAAACTCTATGTAAATTTGCATTGATATTAAATAATGAAATAATAAAAATTTTAAAAATATAATATCAAAAAAAAAAAATGGGGCCCTATGCAGAAGCTCCACTGGCTCCTGCCTTGGGACGACTCTGGGTTTCCCCGCTATTAGATTGTTTTTTATTTTGATCTCCGTTTTTATTTTTCCTTATTTTTTCTCTGACTTTGGCTTCTCCAAAAAAATATATGACTTACCCAAGCACGCAAGTCCATGACTTTCAACCTTAGGATTGAGGTTTCGATTCCCCACCCGGCCCCTATAAATGGTCATGTCCCATAATTTCCAACTTTTACTAAACGCAGTTGATCTAAATGGTATGAGGTTCGGATAGTTTAAGCGAAGATTTCAGGTTCGAGCCTTTGTGTATATACGCAAAAATATAAATAAATAGCAGGTGTATTTTAGACTTTATACATTTATACATAAATATTTATATTTATAATATACTCCATCCGTTTCTTTTTAAGTGTTACATTTTGACTTTTTTAACTGTTCATTGTAGCACTTTGACTTCTATTTTTGTTATACTAATACAAGAAAAAATATAGCCAAGTAATATCGTGTTGGATTCGTCTCATCTTGTATTTTTTAAATATCAAACTTTTAAAATTTTTACTTATACTAAATTTGAGTTATTAATTGTTTTAAATGTGCAAATGAGAAACGTTACACTTAAAAAGAAACGAAGGAAGTATATGTTTATAAATACATATCTAAAAATATACCTTTCTGGATATTTATATTTATAAATATATAGAAATTTCTATATTTATATTTATATATAAGTATACATGTTCAAATTTTGAAGCGGCAACGGGTGGATGATCAGGAGGATAATGCTTCTCAATCCTCGGATGAACATCATGTCATCGGCAGATATTCAGTGCTTTTAGAAGGTGGGGAGGATGAAAACTGGATTGACACGGATGATGCAAGTGTGCAATAGGTGTCTGGCTAGTCCTTTTATGTATATAATTTTTGTGAAGTTTAAGGATTTTTCTATTATTACATGGAATATTTGCGGTATTATGAGTCGCACTGTGCAACGTTGGGTGAGCGATCCGATCTTCTAAGAGATCAAAAACCCGACATTTTTTGTGTGCTTGAGCCTCAAGGTCAGTTTTCTCGGGTAAGTGCTTTCTTTAACAGAGTGGGGTACTTGCCTGTGTGCATCCAAGAAGCCATCGGCATGGATGGAGGATTATGGGTTTTGAGTTCTCGAACAGTTTCTTTCTGGATTGGTATTTTTGATCATAGGCCGCGTATGATCATCTTGGATTTTATGAAAGGATCTTGTAGATGGGCTGCCACTGCTCTCTATGCAGATCCCAATTATCAACGCCTAAAAGAAAATTGGGAATCTCTTTTACAGGTAGTAGCTGTGGTGGACGTGCCATGGGTTATCCTTGGCGATTGGAATGAGATTGTAAGTGAAGATGAAGTACAGGGGGGGTATGTTTCTCGTGCATAGGGCAGCTGAACTTAGAGGAGTTTTTGACAAGTGCCAACTGACTGGTATAACTATGCTTGGCCCGGCGTTCACGTGGTCTCGCATCGCGGGAGCGGACAGACGTAATAGTAAAAGACTTGACCGTGGTATGGTGAATTTAGCATGGATTAACTTGTTTGAGGATGGGAGAATCTCTCATCTACCACGCATTGGTTCGGATCATTGTCCGTTAAAGTTAATGTGCAGGGATCATCAACCTACTCGACCGGAGCGACCATTTAGATGGGAAAATATGTGGAAGGAACATACAAATTATAAAGAAGTGGTCATGGCTGGGCGGATTAAAGGGGGAGAGGATTTGCTCAATGTCTTGAATGAAGTTAAGGAGCAATCTATTGTTTTCAATAAGGAGTTTTTGGCAGTATTAGAGAGCGTAAAAGGAAACTTAAAAATCACCTCATTGGGGTGGAGAAACGTCTTGTTAGTGTTGACTCGGCCTGGCTTTGGCGTCTTGAGGCTGAGATTAGACATGAACTTGCTGAAATTCTTTTACAAGAAGAATTGCTTTGGCATCAAAAATCCCGCGATCATTGGGTTAAAACAGGAGACAGAAACACAAAGTATTTTCATGCGAGAACAAAGATTCACCGTAAAAAGAACGAGATTTATGGCTTGAAGTGACAGATGATGAATGGGTGACATATTAGGTCACTCTTCAAAGCCACGCTATTGATTATTTCTTGAGCATGTTTGCGGCTCCTCAGGCTGCTCCGGTTGGGGAAGCGCTGCCGCGGCTGTTACCACTCTCCGAAGACCAAAAATTATTGCTGGCGGACGTGGTAGAGGAGAAAGATGTAGAACAGGCCTTGAGTTCGATGAGATCCCTAGCTGCTCCGGGACTGGATGGGTTTCCTGCTGCTTTCTTCAAGGAATTTTGGGATATCCTTAAGCAGCCGATTATTAGGCTTGTTATGTCTGCCATGAGTGAGAGACGTCTTCCAGATGGATTAACTCGTACTTTCCTTTGCCTTTTGCCTAAGGTGGATATGCCTTGCACGCTCAAACAATTCCGGCCACTGACTTTATGTAATGTTTCATTCAAACTCATTACAAAAATATTGGTTAATCGACTTCGACCAATTCTGTGTCATGTGATCGGACCTTACCAGCCGACATTCCTTCCAGGAAGAGGGAATTCTGATAATGGTCTTCTGCTGCAAGAAATCACCTCCTCCTTAGAAAGTCCGCGCTCTGGGACTAGGGGTGTCTTCATTAAAATTGACCTTGCGAAGGCATTCGATATGGGGAGTTGGGATTTCCTTAGTGAATGCTTGCAAGATCTGGAGCTTCCGACTAGCTGCAGGGAACTTATTATGACTTGTGTTACTTCATCGAGCTTTTCAATTCTTTGGAATGGCTCCCTTACTGGTCATATTAAGGCGGAGAGAGGCTTAAGGCAGGGAGACCCATTGTCCCCTTATTTATTCGTTATTGTTATGGAGAAATTTTCACGGACAATTCTGGAAGAAGTGAATTTCGGCCACTGGAAGTACCTGAAGCTGTGCACCGGCGGTATTGGTCTCCCCCACCTCATGTTTGCTGACGATTTAATTTTCTATGCAGAGTTGTATGAAGGCAGTATTTGCTCGATGCCTCAGTCCTCTCGCTTTTTGGATCTCGTTCTAGACTGCATATGAATGCCTCCAAGTCGACTGCATTTTGTTCCTCTAATGCAACTCCCGCAGAACGTGCATGGCTGGAGCATCACTTAGGAATTTCAGTCCTTGGTAATGTCGGCTGCTATCCTGAATTTCCTATAATTCAAGGGCGGATGCATATTTCTCACTTTGATTACCTCCTGAAAAAGATCCAAGATCGGCTATCCTCTTGGTCTTCGATGTTGTTGAATAAAGCCGGAAGAATTACATTAGCTCGCTCAGTCTTAAACTCTCTTCCTGTATACGTTATGCAAGTCCACTTGTTTCCTATTGGGGTTTGCAATGAGATCGATACAATAGTAAGGCGTTGGATTTGGAAGGGTAATTATGGTCGTGGATTGCATTTGATTAATTGGGATGTGGTGACTCAACCAAGATCACATGGTGGTCTAGGTATCCGGAAGTGCTGGCAAATGAACTTGGCCTTGCTTGGTAAGAAGATTTGGGATTTTACTAGTGGGTCCGACAAACTTTGGGTGACTGCATTGCGAGAAAAGTATGGGGCGGATGAGGGTTTATTGCCGTCCAATCACTATCGAGCTACTAAAGTGTGGCGCTCGCTTGTGAAAGTTGCCAATGTATTCAGCGACGCGTGTGGCGTACCTATTGGTAATGGTTCTAGCTCATTATGGTTTGCCCCATGGTGGAAGGGTAAATGTTTAGCCCCTTAAGTTCCATTTGTAGATATTCACGACTTGAGTCTTTGCATCAGTGATATTGTGGATAATGGTAGGTGGAACTTGGATCATATATGTAGTTGGCTGCCTGAGGAAATAAAAAATGATATTGTATCTTCGCCAGCTCCTTTCTTGAACCATGCAACGCCTGATGTCATGCATTGCATGGCGATATCAAGGGTACATATAGTGTCAATTCCGGCTAACAGTGGTTGAGGCCTACCCAAACGTCGCCTAAGGGATGGTCTTGGATGTGGAAAGCTATTATTCCGGAGAATATTGGAGTTTTATTATGGACGATCGGTCGTGGTGCGCTGCCATGCAACACTCTTCATTACCAAAGAGGCCTTTGCGGCTTCGCCTCTTTGTGTTATTTGTGGTGAGGACGAAGAAGACTGGAAACATGTGCTATTCTTTTGCCCTTGGGCGGATCAGGTTTGGAGGCGTGGTGGCTTTGACTTCCATGCTATGGTTCCCACTTTGAATAAGGAGGACTGTCGACATTGGTTTGAATGGGCATGGGCCGCATGGCGTATGTGGGGATCTTGGTTTGTTGCTATATTATGGGTTGTTTGGTGCCAGCGGAATGAGAGAATATTTCGTGGCACTATTCTTAGCCGTGACAACATTTTGATGAAGGCAAGGCGGCTGCAACTTTCCCTTGATGTAGCGGCAGTGGTTCACAAAATAGATAAAGTGTTACAACCAAGGTTATCAAAATCTAGATCTTATGTAGGATCGTTTTTCTATTTGCAAGATCGGGATCATAGCATCGTATTCAGATCCTTAGATCCTATGAAATTAGGACAAAAAAAATATATATTCATATTGCATATTAGCAAATTATAATAACCAATATCAATAGACAATAATTTGTTTAGCAAAAAAAGGATAATAATTGAGCATTTAAGAAATGATGGTTGAGTTGGGTTGGATTTGTCACTAAAATTTTCCCCATTTTCGTCAGTCTCAACCACTGTCTCTTTGGATTCATCATCATCCATCTGGGTAGGGGGTTTAGGACTAAGATCTTCATCAGCAGGGGGTGCTGGAAGGGGATGCTATGGCAATGGCGGCGGTAGAAAGAGGAAGGGGATGCGAGGGCGATGATAGGAAGAGAAGGGGGATACGACGACGACGTCAACAACAGGAAGATGAAGGAGATACAAAGGCGACTGTTGGAAGAGGAAGATGAAGGGGATGCGAGGAAGATGGAGATGCAAACAAAAATCCCTAGATCTGAATTTTGGAAAAGAATGGAGGACTGAAAAATGAAAAAATTAGATGAAAAATAAGAGGGAGTGGGATCGGATCGTTAAAAAATTTAAGATCTTGTATAGATCCTATAGATCTTATCCAGATCTCACCCTAATTTAGATCCCATACAGATCGTGATCATTTTGGCTTTGTGGGATCGTAGGATCGTAAGATCCTAAGCTCTAGATCTAGATTTTAATAACCTTGGTTACAACCTGTTCGTTGGCTTGAAGATGGATGGGTCGGTCATGTTCTGCACACTGACGGATGCGTCTTGGAGGAGCAACACAGATCGGGTTTCGGGGCGGTGATTCGATCTCATGAAGGTCATTGGCAAGGATGTTGTGGTGGTATTCTTGGCAAGAGATCTATTCTGGAAGTTGAACTCCTGGCACTTCGATATGGTCTCATGCTCACCGGACAGCTTGGAGTGGTTCTAGTTGCTTGTTTTGTGGACTCAATTGAAGTTGTTCATTTGGTGACTGGAGCAGCTAATCGTTATCATTACCTTTAGCCTATGATTAAAGGGGTGCATGCTTTGATTGACAATATGGAAGGATGTGTGCTTCGGCATGTTTATAGAGAAGGTAATCAGGTTGCCGATGGGTTGGCTCGAAAAGCTGTGTCTGCTGAGGAGATCTATACTACTTGGGCTTTTCCACTAGATGAAGTTTGTGGATTAGTTGATCAAGATGCTCGCGTTGTTTCTTTTGCTAGATTGATTTAATTTTGATTTCACTCTTTTTCTTTTCTTTTTGCTCACATTCTTAGGCTATATCACCAAAAAAATATATAAAAATATATTTATATTATTTATATTTAAGTTTATAAATTAAGAAATATACTATATAGAAGGAAAAAAATACCAAAATGGTGCCGTAATTTTCCTAATTTTCCAGTTTAGTGCCTTAATTATTGAGTTTTGTAATTTAGTGACATAAAGTTGCCTCCAATTTTGTCTCTCGGGTCATTATTAATCAAGATAAATTAAATTGGACTTTTATAATCACATCCACGCAGGTGGTGATTAGATGGTCGAACATTAACTTTTATATAAAATAATATCATATACTCCCTCCGTTTTTAAATGATAGCTACGTTGGAGAATTTGGCACTATTCACACAATCACATTGACTTGAAGTTTTATCATATTTATTCAAGTTAAAATATAGTCAATTGAGATCTTGTTAGATTCATCTCGTCTTGTAGTTTTTAAATATCGAACTTTTAGAATTTTTACATGTACCGAACTTGAGTTATTACTGATTTAAAATGTACATTGGACTGCGTGCTGCGTAGGTCCGTAGCAAACAAAAAAAAAAACGGAGGGAGTATTAAATATAAGAAATAATATAAAATAATAACATTAAATAAGATAATACTATATTATAATATAATATTATTTTATAAAATATAAAGTAATACTTAATTAGTATATATTTAATTTAAATATAAATAAATTAATATAAAATTAAACTAAGTAAAATAAACATTAAATAAAACTATATAATTGAATTATATTCTAAATTAAATTTAAAAAGAAAATATAAGTAAATATTCTAAATTGAACTTATTAGATTAAATAGTTTTCCTTTTCCTCCTTGCAAGTCTTTGTGTCTTCTCCAATGCGTTCAAGTCTGTGCTAATTGTATTTGAAAATTTTATGCCAAACTGCGTGACTTGTCATTTAAAATAGAAATATCCACAGAAAATCATGCGATTGTTAGATTGAAGAAACAAGTGTAAATTTTCCACAAAAACTCAAAACACTCATTGTTTTGAAATTCTCATTATTTATTTGTGCTCTCCATTTCTCAAAGAAATGAGAGTTTGGTGGCCTTTCCAGGCACTGATTGACCGTCTCCAAATTTAACACTGGTGCAAAATATAATGATTGATCAATTACGTTTGAACATGTCTTAATCCAAACAGAATTACTCAGTCAAACAACATGATGATCATCCATAATTCAAGTACTCACAAAATTTTCACACGGGGCTCTAAAGTGAGGTTTTCCGAGGTTTATTTTAGGAACATCTCTACAATTGGACATCTCACTGCTCTTTAGCACCAAATTCAAGGGATTTTAGGTGCTTAAGAAAGACCCAATTAATTGAACACTAGAATTAGGAAAATCACTGGCTAAGAAATTAAAACACAAATAGTTTCAAAGAATGCTTGTAAATTTATTTGTTTTTTTAGGGAGCCATTAAAAGCCTGGGAAAGGGTGGTTGGAGAATGCTTATAAATTTGAATACTTAATTGGGATTAAAAACTGCTTAAATTGATTTTTGATAACTAAATTCCATGAGATGAAATAATAGAGGACCCAATGATTAATCCATTGGACTATTCACAAAATATCTTGTTTACCGAGCATTGCTTGCTTGCAACAACATTTTTTCTTTTTGGTGAATACCGCGTATGTCAGGCCTCAATAAGCTCAAACTAATCATTTGAGGATCGAGTGGGCATTGAAAGGTTGTCTCTCCCAAAGTAGAATTTTTCCCTTTAAAATATATGGTGGATTGGCTGTACTCAATTAGGTTAATTTAAAATAGAAATAAAATAGACAAAAGGATTATGTAATTATTGTACTATCTTTATAAATGTAGCAAGTATAATGAAATCCAAAAACAAGGCGATTATAATATAACTAATTTAATTATTATTCTCCAGACCGCGATTTGATTTTGTTGTTTACTTCATTTATTATTTAGCAATAGATGGATGGTATGGATTTGATTTGAGAAATATATTAATACTACTATTAAATTATTAAATTATATTGTCAAAACTCAAGTATCACAATCCATATATTTCAAATTTCCAATATGTGAATAGTTTTTTTTTTTTTTTTTTTTTTTTTTTTTTTTTTTTTTTTTTTTTTCGGAACAGCAGAGAGGAATAAGAGTTGGGTGGAGAATCCATGGCTCGGCCTAGAAATTGGTCACCAACCTATCTCCAAGCTGAAAATATTTATCGTCAAATACTCGGTAGCTAGAAGGCTAGCGACGAAAAAAGTTGTCATTATTTAAATTGCGACTGATTCCACGACTTAAATTACAACTTAATAAGTTGTTGCCACTTGCAGCAGTAACATCAGGTATCGAAATTCACAGAACCATCAATTTTCAAATCATAATGTACATAAACGTTCAACTAATAAAAACTATATTATTAATCATAAAAAACATGGATTACGTTGTTAAGCATCTATCAAAAGCCAAAATGCAAAACAAAAGTATCGACATCAGTAGATTTAACATTTTCAATATCATTTAATATTCAAAGTCAATTAAAAATATACTCCATATGAATAGAAATAGTTTTCTGGGGGGCGTACAATAAGTTGGGGAATAAAAGAAAACCAACGAATTAAAGTAAATAGTCGTTTTAATCAGGGATGAAAATTTGACCTAATGGTTAAGTTTCCGAGATACAAAAAGCACAAGCCATCAATATATCATAATGCCGACAATGGTGAGGATCACTCCACACTCTCCAAATGGTCGTTAAATAATCAGCTTGTTATGCTTCTTAAGAATATTGTAACCTCATTTCAACTCTAAGAATGTTGTGGTCAAAGCAATTTCCCTTATAACACATTGTATTTGCATTTCTTGCATGCCGAATACTTAATTAGGTATTCTAATTATTTTGTCCTAAGAAGACAAAGGAGTATTAAGATCAATTACAACATAGCATATTCAATACTGGAAAGTCAAAACGTATAGTAGATGATGCCAAGGACTCAAGATTAGGCATTTCACCTTCCAAATAATGAATCGTCTTTCTTTCAATGGTTATCAACCGCACAGATCAGCCTTCGAGATTATTACATTACATATATCCAACAAAGAACGGACAGAGTCAGGGCGAATCCAGATTTTTTATTTATTTATTTATTTATTTTTTGTGGTATCACAAAAGCGATGGAACTATGTTGAAATTAAGGATGGTAGTCAAATACAAAAATTATTGAAAAAACTAGGGTATAATTGATTTAGTGATATCACCACAAAAATTCAGTAGTTGCACAAAGCAAAATCAAGCAAAATCCAAAAATTTTTTAGCTTAAAATTGCAATTTTATCAATTTGTGTGGTATCCCGTGTCACCGTATCCTTCTTAGTGGAGCCGCCTATGGACAGAGTTGTCGAATTACAACTTTCATTACACAGGCTTCTCAGCCTAAACCGACGGATCGGAAGACCACCGTGAGGCTGAGGCTGAGGCTGAGGCGTGCGCCGTGGAACTCTTGGAATAAGCCGAGCAAATGGCTCTTCCAAGATTTTGTTAACCTACCAAGTTTTGAAGGCATCACATGACACAACACAATGCTGTAATTTGTTAAATTACAAATCAAATTTGCAAAATAAGTATAATCCAAACACAGTAAAGTATTTGCTTACTTCAAATCTAATGAGAATTGAAATTTTCCGGACATTATATACGTGTGTGTAATTGTGACCTATTTTTCACACTTCAATCAATTCATTCTTCAGCTAATCTTACCACAAAATGGTATGCCATCTATCTTCATACATCTTTGTAAGCACTTGTTAATTATTTCATGCATTGTCGTCAACAGTTGACATTGTAGCACTTGTTAATTATTTCAGGACAAAGTGGCCAGTATACTACTAATTTTATCACTTGTGGGAACAAGTAATACATTCACAGAAACATTGAGTGAACCTATTGAGGCATTCGATGTCACGAGCTTTGGAGCCGTTGGAGATGGAAACAGCGACGACACAAATGTAAGATTCGTTCTTTGGTAACAAAAACATCCCTTCGTGTATATGATGATTATATTGCACAAATAAAAGGATCATTAATTCAATATATGTTGATTGATAATAACATTTCCTGTTTGAAAAAATATTAATTAGGATCTGTTGTGTTATAGTATATGTTTGATGAGGCACAGTTATTGTTATTATCAAATAAATTTGAGAGCTAAATATTTTACTTATTGAAATAAATAATTTAAGAATTAACAAATTTAAATACCATAGCTGAGTTCAAATCGTCCACCCCAAACTCTAGCCTTTTTAGGCTGTTCCCAAAAAAAAAAAATCGTCCACCCCAAAGTTATTGCATATTTTATTGAAACATCTATATTACAGGCTTTCCAATCAACATGGAAAGCCGCTTGCAAAGCAGGACACAGTGTCACAATCATCGTACCTGGTGGCAAGAGCTTCTTGATATTTCCGACCAAATTCGGAGGCCCGTGCAAGGCTTCTGCCATTACATTGGAGGTAATAACTTCTTGTTGGATTATTAATTATTTAATAATAAAATACATTCTTTTTAATAAAATAGGGTTCTAGATACCACCGGGGAAAAAAAAAAGAAAAAAGGGTTCTAGATATTGCAATTCTTGTAGTATTTTAATTTCATCCGATCCGATCTCCTTATGCCTTCGGATATATTATAAATCAGTAAACTATATATCATGATGACAAAAGGTTATTAAAAATCCAAACAACCGAGTTCTTCAATACAATGATATTTTTGGAGTAGGGTTTTCCTCTTTCTTTCTTCTTATCATAATTTTTATTCTCGGCTGATCAGAGTGGCTTTTTTCATTTTTGGTCCTACAGAAAAGTGAAGATTCTTAGTTTCATGCCTTAAAAAGTTTGAACTGGATGTCAGAATTGCGTTAAGTTTTTTAATTAATCCCCAACGCATCTGGGACAAAAACATCCATGTGTGATTAGATAACAATGAGAATATATAATGGTGACCGATCATCTTCATTCCCCAAATAAAATAATTAACTTTAAAACATGGATATGATAAAGATCCTAGGGACTATTGTGGCACCTCCAAAATCAGCTTGGACCAAGAAATTGCCCGTATGGATCACCTTTATTGGCATCAATGGGCTTTCAATTGATGGGAAGGGACAAGGATTGATCGATGGTAATGGAGAGACATGGACCGATGTTGTGAGTACTTTCTTCTTCTTTATTACCAATCTCTTTGATTTGTTCATGGACAAAAATATACATTTCTCCTTCATGTCTAACCACCTCTCTATTGCTTCTTTTTTTGTGGGTATTATTAGAATCCTCCAGAATCGCGTCCTGATGTAAGTAATTTAATTAGTAGTTATATATATATATATATATATATATATTTAGACTTACCAAACAAATTGAAAATTTTCATGTACGTGCGTTCTCATTTATGAAAATTATGTATGGTGTTTTAAAGGCAATACATTATTACAAATGCAACAACCTTCGACTCAAAGGATTGAAGCATAGGAACAGCCAAAAGGTCCATAACACGATAAACTCTTGTAATGATGTTGTTGTTGAGGGATTGGACATCCAAGCGCCTTTAGATAGAGCCAACACCGATGGAATTTCGGTTGCTTCAACCAATGTTCAAATTCGAAATTCAAGCATATACACTGGTATGTTCATTCAAATTTAAACCCTTCCCTTTGCTCGCGCCTTCTTCTGCTTATCCTAGAGATTTCACAATCCGCGGATAAAATTGTTTAATAGTTTACTTTTTTTTTTTCGCAATAAATAATAGGCGATGATTGCATAGCCATAAAGGGTGATTCTAAATATATCAATATATCTGATATTGTCTGCAACGGGCATGGAATAAGGTAGGTTGCTCGAAACAAATTTATTTATTTATTTTTTGGGAAAATGACCCATATAGTCCAATAATCTAGCAAAATTTCCCAAACAGTCGAAAAAAAATTGAATTAGATGAACCCATCCACTAAATACCCTAATCATTGCTGAACCGGTCCATGAACCGGTTTTTCGACTAATCATTGCCGAACCCGTCCATTAAACTACCCTAATGGAGGGACCGGTTCGGCGATGAGCCGATGAGTAGGTATTTAATGGATGGGTTCGGCAATTATTAGCGGAAAAACCAGGTTCAAGGTTCATAGACCGGTTCGGCGATGATCAGAGTATTTAGTGGATGGGTTCATCTAATTCAATTTTTTTTTTTTGACTGTTTGGAAAATTTTGCTAGATTATCGGACTATATGGGTTATTTTTCCTTTATTTTTTCATCAAATGTAAATGATCATGCTCTAATAGTATTTGGAGATATAACATCGATGATCCTCGATGACATATAACCAACCTTCCCCCATTTTGTAGCGTCGGGAGTTTGGGGATGGACGGGAGCAATCAAAAAGTAGAAGAAGTATACGTTCAAGATGTCACTTTCGACAAAAGTTATATTGGAGTGAGGATCAAAACATGGCAGGTAAGAAAAGCTTTATAGGCAATGCAAAACATGTAATGAATAAATGGATTGAAGTTGTGCAGCAATAATGAAAGGACCAATTATATTTGTTCTTGCAGGGTGGTTCGGGATATGCCAAGAAGATCACCTTCAAAAACATAACATTCATAGAGACCAAGGATCCACTCATCATCGACCAGTATTATTGTCCCCGCGGCAAATGTGATCTCCAGGTATGCAGAAATATTTTCCCATTTCTGAGCTTTTATCAGCAGTGCATGCTGCTGCTTTCAGATCTTCTCAACAATAAGTCTGCAGTCAATCATTTAGTACTAAATTGTGTCGGCGGTTGTTTTGTTTTCTTTTTTTTTTTTTTTTTTTTTTCGACAGGATTCTGCAGTGAAAATTAGCTATGTGAACTACCTTGAATTTCGTGGAACGACAGTATCCAAGGTAGCTATCAATTTGAGATGCAGCAAGGCTGTCCCCTGCACCCACATCGTCCTGAATGATATCGACATAGAACCAGCAGCTTCGGCTGACTTTCAGACAGAATCCTTAGCCGAAAACGCTTTTGGAAAAGTTAATTTAACAAAGCCGATCATCACATTGATAGAGCAATAATTGGGAGTTTTGATCCATTTGCTTGTGTCCCTAAAATAATGGCTTCTTGTTATTGTTTTAACATGTTAAAGTACGGTCGATCTGTTTGAAATCACTGGCGGATGTGGTAAGGGGCATAAGGAAAAGAATAAATTTGTATTAATAAATTGATAATGCATTTAGGCCTAATAAAAATTTTAATAGTTTGTTTACCAAAAAAAAATGTTAATAGTTTCATCCATATTTTCTTAATCTTTCATCCTTATAATATTTTCTTTTTCTATTGATAAAAAGAAATTACGAAGATTTGAATAATTCTATCCAAATAATTTTTAAAAAGGAAGGTATAGTTTTTTAATATTCACCGGAGAATATCATTCGCATTCAAAATTATTTTAGATTTCTCTATTAAATTTTTTGGGACAAAGAAGTATGAAACACATTAGAGAGTATATATACTTGCTTTTGAAATTGATATTACTTCTTCCTATGCCATCGAGAATAGAATTTTTTTAACAATAACCACGATAAACAATAAATTGTCATAGGAGATTAATTGTTGAATAATTGTTTGGTTACTAATTTATCATAAAAGATTGTTCATGAATGTTCGACTGCGTTTGATAAATTTTAAGTCTGAAGCATGAAATCTGAAGTCTAGAATCTAAAAGTAAAATGCAATATTAATCATGTAATCTTATTTGGCTGATACATTTTCTGAGTCTACATGTCAAAATTGGGCCAGGTTTCTTCATTTTATTTTACAAGTGTTGGGGCATAACTGTTAGGCCCAATAAGGTTAGGTTTTCTATTCTCTTTTACACCTCCATCTCTACGCCTCCATCATCCCCTTGTTGAAAAACGGCATAAACATCAAATGCCGTAAAAGTAACAGGAATCGCCGAAGTCCAAGAAGGAGGCTCATCTACCTCGCCGAAAAGCTTGAAGCCACAATAAGAACAGTATTAGCATGTGTCCATTGTCTGTTGTTTATTTTCGATTCTATAAATAGGTACTTCCATTGTTGTAAAACTCAGAGCGAAGCAAAGCAAGAAATCTAAAGAAAGCTTTAGCTAAACAACTCTCCGCTTTTGGTTATCCTTTTTAGATATCAAAAGTGTAAAGTGTTCTTGTGTGTGTGAGATATCAAAATCTACAAATTGGTATCAGAGCCTGAGTGATCCGAACTCAGAGCAAAAATAAATTGAGTATAAACACTCAAATTTAAAAGAATTAAGAAGTTGAGAACAACTTAACTGTTGTATCTCATATCGAATCCAGTGTCCCATTTCCGGTCGATCCAACTCCATTTCTGGCGAACCCGCACCCTCACAGCGCCGCCCAGTCCAAGCCGCTCTGTCCCAGCCTTCTCTGAGCCCCGGTTAGTCCCCTTCGAGCTGCTGCCACCGTGAGCCTAGCCTGCTCTCCGCCGTGAGCACCTCCCGCTACCGCCGCCGACCACAGCCTAGTGAACTGCTGATGCATTAGCTGGATGACAATCGTTATAAGAAGACAGATCCAACTTGGATTCTGAAGCCTGCTCTTGGAACTGAGAAGTGCAAATTTCTAAAGACCAAGTCAAAAATTAAAGGCTCTTGGAGACAAAACATTAAAGTGGGCGTTGGACATCAATTCAAAGCAACCAAAAATTTATTATTGCCGTGGAAGGTGGTGGAGTTGGTCATCAATTTATTGTCCAACTCAAAAGCTCTGCCAAATTCTATATATTAATATATATATATATATATAGAAATATATATATATTATTAAAAAAAATTTATACATGTCAAATGGCGAATATCACGGGACAAATGTCACTGCCGCAGCTCACAAAAGCAAATTACGAGAAATGGAGTATTCAAATGAAAGCCCTTCTCGGAGCTCAAGATGCGTGGGACGTGGTTCAAAATGGTTTTGTAGAACCAGAAAATACCGGGAAATTAACTGCAGCAGAACAAAAGGCGTTGAAAGATGCGCGATCCAAAGATAACGGAGCCCTTTACATGGTATTCCGAGCCGTTGACGAATCAGGCTTCGAAAAAATATCCGGTGCCACTACCTCAAAAGAAGCGTGGGACATCCTTGAAAAATCATTCAAAGGAGCCGACCGGGTAAAGCAAGTGCGTCTCCAAACCCTTCGTGGAGAGCTTGAAAGCATGAAAATGAAGGAGTCAGAAAACGTGTCCGACTACATCACACGTGTCCAGACCGTGGCAAACCAACTCAATCGGAACGGAGAAGAATTGTCCGACGCCAGAATTGTGGAGAAAATATTGAGATCATTAACTAATGATTTCGAAAATGTTGTGTGCACGATTGAAGAATCGAAAGACCTCAAAGTGCTCACTGTTGAAGAGCTCGCTGGATCTCTCGAAGCACACGAACAAAGAAAAAAGAAAAAGAAAGATGAGTCACTCGACCAGGCACTCCAGACCAAGGCATCAATTAAAGATGAAAAGGTTCTCTACTCTCGAAATTTTCGGGGGAGAGGACAAGACCGTGGAAATCGTGGACACGGTCGTAGTATCCAAAGCAATAATTATGAAAGGTACCAGAGGGACAGATTCGAATCAAGCCAAGCAAACTGGCGTGGAAGAGGATGCGCTCGAGGAAGAGGCGGTCGATCAAATTTCTCCAACGTCAAATGCCAAAAGTGCCACAAATATGGTCATCATTCCGACGACTGCAACAAAGAGGGTTGTTACAATTGTGGCAAGATGGGACACTTTGCAAAAGAGTGTCGGGCCAACAGACGAGTGGAAGAGACAACCAACCTAGTCGTGGAAGACAAAGCAAATGGAGGTGTTCTCATGATGGCGCACAACGATGTCAACGATGACACATGCTGGTACCTCGATTCTGGAGCAAGCAACCACATGTGCTATGATGAGCATCTATTCAAAGAAATGCAGAAAGTTGACAATGGTCATGTATCATTCGGAAATGCATCAAAAGTGCAAGTCAAAGGCCGTGGTACGATATGTTTCACACAGAATGATGGCTTGATAGGGACAATCCAAGATGTTTACTATGTCCCAGACCTCAAAAACAACATTTTGAGTCTTGGCCAGCTCGCAGAGAAAGGATACTCAACCTTTCTAAAAGATCAGTTGCTGCATCTGAAAGACAAGCAAGGACGTCTGATAGCTCGAGTCGAAATGGAGAGAAATCGAATGTACAAGTTGAACCTGCGAAGCTTGCAAGGGAAATGCTTACAAGTCAAAGAAGTAGATAAAGCATCACTATGGCATCACCGCTTTGGCCACTTACATTATGATGGCCTGAAAAAGCTAGTGAAGATGAAGATGGTGAAAGGACTGCCTAGCATGGATTTTGGAGGAGAATTTTGTGAAGATTGTGTACTCGGGAAGCAAACAAGATCCTCATTTCAAAAGAAGGCCGAATATGAAGCGAAGCATCCGCTTGAGCTGATACACACCGATATATGTGGACCAATTACTCCCGAATCTTTCAGCGGAAAGAGATACTTCATCTCTTTCATCGATGATTTCTCCCAAAGGACGTGGGTCTATTTGCTGAAAGAAAAATCCGAGGCATTCAAGGTGTTCAAAATATTCAAGGCGAGTGTTGAAAAAGAAACTGGCAGATCCATCAAAGCAATTCGATCTGATAGAGGAGGCGAATACACCTCGATAGCCTTCCGAGAGTACTGTGAACGAGAAGGCATAAGAAGATTTCTGACAGCACCATACTCGCCCCAACAGAATGGCGTAGCTGAAAGGAAGAATAGGACCATCCTAGATATGGTTCGGTCGATGTTGAAAAGCAAAAAGATGCCCAAAGAATTCTGGGCAGAAGCTGTGATGTGTGCTGTCTACATACAGAATCGGTGCCCACACATGAAGTTGAAGAATCGAACACCACTGGAAGCATGGAGTGGTAAGAAGCCTACCGTCTCTCATCTAAAAATATTCGGTAGTGTAGCCTATGCACATGTACCAGATCCGCGAAGGATGAAGCTGGAAGATAAAAGCAAAGCATATGTTTTTATCGGATATGATGGACTCACAAAAGGGTATAAGCTGTATGACCCGATAAGCAAGAAGGTGATAACGAGTCGAGATGTGCGAGTGAATGAAGCAAATGAATGGGACTGGAATAACTCAAAGGAAGTTACCAACGAAGTCGCAGAATCGTCAGCCGTTGTTCCGACAGTTCTATCAACAAATCCTGAAATTGTTGAAGAAAATGAAGAAGAAGAAGAAGATGAGCCACGACAACCCCGGATGAGAAGTCTACAAGATTTGTACGACTCTACAGAGGTACATCTTGTATGTTTGTTGGCAGATTCTGAAAATATCAAATATGAAGATGCCGTACTAGATGAAAAATGAAAAGCAGCCATGAATGAGGAAATTGAAGCAATCGAACGCAACAACACATGGGAGCTCATTGAATTGCCCAAAGGAAGACAGGCCATTGGAGTGAAATGGGTCTATAAGAAAAAGATGAATGCACAAGGGGAGATTGAACGATACAAAGCTCGACTTGTTGCAAAGGGATACAAGCAAAAGGAAGGAATCGATTATGATGAAGTCTTTGCCCCTGTCGCAAGAATGGAGACAATCCGGCTACTCATTTCTCAAGCTGCTCAGTACAAATGGCCAATATTCCAAATGGATGTCAAGACAGCGTTCTTAAATGGTGTACTCGAAGAAGAAGTCTACATTGAGCAACCACCAGGTTATCTGAAACTTGGAGGAGAAACGAAGGTGTTGAAGTTGAAGAAAGCGCTTTACGGGCTAAAGCAAGCACCACGAGCGTGGAATACTCGCATTGATGCATATCTCAAGGAGAATGAGTTTGAGCAATGTCCCTACGAGCATGCCCTCTACATCAAGAAAAATGGAGGTAACATTTTGTTTGTTGCTCTTTATGTTGATGACCTCATTTTCATGGGTAACAGTGATGAGATGATAGAAGACTTCAAGAGAAGAATGAAACAGGAGTTTGAGATGACTGATTTAGGCTTGATGAAGTTCTTCCTTGGTCTAGAAGTTAGACAAACCAAAAGAGGCATCTTTGTATCACAGGAGACATATGCGAAGAAGATCTTGAAAGAATTCAAGATGGAGAAGTGCAACCCCGTATTAACACCTATGGAACCTGGAGCAAAACTTTCAAAGTTTGATGAAGGAGAACAAGTTGATCCAGGAAGGTACAGAAGCTTGGTTGGAAGCCTTCGTTACCTCACATGCACAAGGCCAGATATTGCACTAAGTGTTGGCGTTTGAGTCGGTTCATGGAGAACCCAACTTACTCACACTGGAAGGCGTTAAAGAGAATCCTCAGGTACATTCAAGGAACAGCGTCACATGGATTGTTCTACTCGAGGACAGAAGATTACAAGTTGATTGGATACTCTGACAGTGATTGGTGTGGAGATATTGATGATCGGAAAAGTACTGCAGGGTATGTGTTCTTTATGGGAAATACTGCTTTCACTTGGCTTTCAAAGAAGCAACCGATCGTGACGCTCTCAACATGTGAAGCTGAATATGTAGCAGCATCTTGGTGTATGTCATGCTGTATGGCTCAGAAATCTACTAAGCAAGATGGAGATGAAGCAGTCAAGCGGAATAGTGATTCACATAGACAACAAATCCGCAATTGAATTGGCGAAGAATCCAGTGAATCATGAAAGAAGCAAACACATTGATGTTCGTTTCCACTTTATCCGAGATCATGTGAAAAATGGAAATGTGGAACTAATGCATGTGGCAAGCCAAGAACAAGTGGCAGACATATTTACAAAGCCATTGCCAAAGGTACTGCTCGACAAGTTCAAGAAGATGATAGGGATGATAGATGGCAGAAGCATTTGAAGTTTACGGGGGAGTTTTGTTGAAAAACGGCATAAACATCAAATGCCGTAAAAGTAACAGGAATCGCCGAAGTCCAAGAAGGAGGCTCATCTACCTCGCCGAAAAGCTTGAAGCCACAATAAGAACAGTATTAGCATGTGTCCATTGTCTGTTGTTTATTTTCGATTCTATAAATAGGTACTTCCATTGTTGTAAAACTCAGAGCGAAGCAAAGCAAGAAATCTAAAGAAAGCTTTAGCTAAACAACTCTCCGCTTTTGGTTATCCTTTTTAGATATCAAAAGTGTAAAGTGTTCTTGTGTGTGTGAGATATCAAAATCTACACCCCTCTCGATCCTTAATTCTTTCTCAATCTGGATTCTTCCGTCTGCTTTTCACCGTGGTAAACCTCTGGTTTCACACACTCATCCATATTCTATCTCACCGTTCGCTGCCCTCGATCTCTACATCCGCTGCTCTGCTCATTGCTAATTCTCAATTGATCATCCTGTTGTTGCTGGAGTGCATCTGAAGAGCATATTGGCGGTTCGTCGCCTCGGCTGTTCTAACAACCTCCTCTCCTAATCTCCGTCGGTTCCTCAATGGGTTGAATAAGGCGGTGACACACCTTTTAAGCTTTTGTAGTTTATAAAGTTGATTGTAACTCTCCCTTGTGAGAGCAGGTGTGTCAAATGCTCTTCGTGTTATTGAACGATGTTTCTGTTATTGCTAATAAGTAAAAGCACTCCAGTTTCCTTCTCTTTTGTGTTCATGTTGTGTTCGATCTATGCAATTTTCTATTTCTGACATGGTATCAGAGCAGGACACATAGCATGTATTAGGTTTGGCTCTCTTAGTTCGTGTTCAATCTCCTTATAATTGCTTACATTTGTTGCTTTGGTTACCTGTAGGTGTTTCCGTGGCTCAAGAATGTTGCTGCTCTCAAAACTGTTAAAACACATCTCATTGAGCAAGTAACTGGCCAGTCCGAAAGAGACTGTGTAGCTGACCACTGCTTTTTGACTCTTGTGTGTGTTCAGATCTAAGTTCAGCAGCCTGTGAGTTTTGTGGTTGAGTTAGTATTTTTTTTTGTTCTTAACTATGTCAGGTACTAAATCATCAGGTACATCCTCTACCTCTACCTCTACCTCTACCCATACTACTTCAGTATTTGGTGATTACACTTATCCACTCTATTTGCATCCTTCAGATTCATCAAATACTGCCTTAATATCATTTGTTTTAACTGGATCTGAAAACTATGCTGTGTGGTCTAGAGCTATGTGTTTCTCTCTTGAGGGTAAAAATAAACTTGGTTTTGTGGAAGGGCAGGTGCCCTTGCCCACCGACCCTCTGTTAGCAGAAAAATGGCACAGGTGCAACTCAGTAGTTATGACCTGGCTGTTGAATGCTGTTGACAAGTCAATTTATACTAATGCAGTTTATTACAAGTATGTGTCTGATGCTTGGGCAGATTTGAAGAGAACATACAGCAAAGTTGATGGTATGAAAAAATTTGGGTTAATGCAAGAAATTTCTAGGATTTCTCAAGGAAATGAATCTGTGTCTGACTATTACATGAGATTGAAGCATTTGCGTGATGAGTTATGTGCCTTAAGAGTTGGAACAAGATGTGTATGTGCTGCTGGTGCAGAGAACATGAAAACTGAATCTGAAACTTGGCTTATTCAATTTTTGATGGGTTTAAATGAGTCATTTTCCACTGTTAGGTCAAATATTCTGATGAGATCACCCTTGCCAACTGTCATGGAAGCTTTTAATATAATATCTCAAGAAGAATCACAGAGAAAAATTACTAGTCAATGTGTAGAAAAAATCCCTGCTGCATTTTCAGTATCTGATAACAATTCTGCTACAATTAACAATAAAAAACCTTTTAAATCAAAATCTAAAAAATCCTAATTTGAAGTGCACTCATTGTGGTAGAACTGGACATCTTGCTGAGAGATGCTATCAGCTAATTCGTTATCCTAAGAAAAAGTTTTTTAACAGTGGATCTGTTTCTAATGCTGTTGAATCAAGTGTGTTTGAAAATAAATCTGAAAATGTTGCTCAATCATCCTCTCTAACTCCTGAGATGGTTGAACAACTTGTCAAACTCCTTAATATGAATAAGATGGATTCCTCAGCAAGTGTGAACATGGCAGGTCTGTCTGCTACTGCACTTACTACTTTTAATAAGTACACAGATTGGATTGTTGATTCTGGTGCAACGGATCACATGGTTTGTAATTTTGATATGTTAACATCTGTCATACCTATTGATCCAAATTAATGTGCACGTGTAAGTTTACTCAATGGTTCAACTTCACAAATTAAATTCATGGGTTGTTGCAAGCTTACAGAAAAATTATGTCTTAAAAATGTGTTGTTTGTGCCTGAGTTCAAATTCAATCTTATCTCTCTTTCTAAACTTATCAGCAGTGGCTCTTACCTTCCAAGATTTACTGTTAATTCTTGTTCTATCCAGGACATACAGAGTGGTGATGTGCTCGCCACGGCAGAGCTGAGGAATGGCCTATACTATTTGTACGTACCCTCAGGTTACACTCAATCAGTTTCTCTGAATGCTTCTTCTAATTCTTGGTTTTTATGGCATAAAAGACTAGGACATCCTGCTAGTCCTACTATAAAACTTCTAAGTGATTCACTGCATTTAGATGTACACACTGAAGATATCATATGTGATGTGTGTCATAAAGCAAAACAGTGTAGAAGTGTTTTTCCTGATAGTAAAACTAGCACTAAAAATCTGTTTGATCTTGTGCATGTTGATGTTTGGGGTCCTTATAGTGTAGTTAGTCATGATGGTTCAAGATTTTTCTTAACCATTGTAGATGACTATTCTAGGGCCACATGGTTATATCTTTTGAAATCTAAAACACAAGTGTCACATATTTTAAAAAGTTTCTTTGCTTTGGTGAAAACTCAGTTTAAAGGAGTGGTTAAAATTGTTAGAAGTGATAATGGGACAGAGTTTGTTAATGCCACTGTTAGGGATCTTTTTGATACCTGGGGAATAATACATCAAACCACTTGTGTTGAGACACCTCAACAAAATGGTGTGGTGGAAAGGAAGCATAGGCATTTACTCAATGTGGCTAGGGCTCTGTTGTTTCAGAGCAATTGTCCACTTGAATTTTGGTCTGAATGTATCATGTCTGCTGTGTTTGTCATCAACAGAACGCCTAGTTCAGTTTTGGGTGGGAGATGTCCCTTTGAAGTTGTCTTTGGTCATAAACCTGATTACAAAGTGTTGAAAGTTTTTGGATGTTTGTGCTTTTGTGCTGTTGTCAGTCCTATGCATAAGTTTAGTGAACGTGCTTCTGTATGTGTGTTTTTGGGATATGGTGACCACAAGAAGGCTTATCAGGTGCTTGATATTAAAACTGGAAAGTTGTTTTACTCACGAGATGTCAAGTTTTATGAAACAGTGTTTCCCTTCAAATTAAAACAGAAAAATAACAAGGTTGCATCTGACCAAGTAGACAGGTTTATAGCTCAATTTCCTGCCTATGAAGAATATGTCCAGGATATTGATTGTGAAGGTGTATCTCAAGTAGTTTCTGATGTGACTCCTCTGGATTGTCCGTTAGAAACTAATGAGGTAGACAACACAATCGGTTCTGAAATTGATCTTAATCAGACAGATCCTGCATCTACTGATTTGAATCTCATGTCTGAGACATCTTCTCTGGTTGTTGAGCTTAGACAGTCTACCCGAGTTAGAAAACCACCTGCTAGGTTTCAGGACTATGTCACTGGTCTTACTACTTCAAGTGTGAAATATCCCATCTCTGGATATTGTTCTTTGCCTGATTATGCTAAGTGTTTTGCCAGTGAACTAGATAAGCATAAGGAACCTTCCAGTGTGAAGGAGGCCATTCTAGATCCAGCTTGGAAACAAGCTATGGATTTAGAAATGAAAGCCCTACTTGATAATCACACCTGGTCTCTTAGTGATTTACCAAGAGATCGATCTCCTGTAGGATGTAAATGGGTGTTTAGAATCAAGTACAAGTCTGATGGAAGTGTCGAAAGATACAAAGCCAGACTTGTTGCTAAAGGGTTCAGTCAAAGGAAGGGATTGGACTTTCATGAAACTTTCTCTCCTGTTGTAAAGATGGTTACTGTTCGCACAGTGATTGGACTTGCTGTTCATAATAATTGGAATATTTTCCACCTTGATGTTAATAATGCCTTCTTGCATGGTGAATTAAAAGAATGTGTTTATATGACTCCTCCTGAAGGCTATGGACACTTGTTTGGCACTAAAGTATGCAAGTTGGAAAAATCTTTGTATGGCTTAAAACAAGCCCCAAGGCAATGGAATGAGAAGTTAACATGTGCTATGAATGAGTTTGGGTTTGTTCAGTCCATTAATGATTATTCATTGTTTGTGTTTGAGAAAACTGATGTTCATATGTTTGCATTGGTATATGTTGATGATATCCTGATTATTGGAAATAATGATTCTATTGTCACTGACTTTAAATGTTTTCTTGACAGAAAGTTTAAAATCAAGGACTTGGGTATGCTACAGTACTTTCTCGGTATTGAGGTCATTCATAATAGTGAAGGGTTGCACTTGTGTCAGCGCAAGTACACCCTTGAACTACTTTCAGAGTTTGGTTTGCTAGGTTGTAAACCTGCTGTTGTGCCAATGGAGCAAGGTGCTCACCTCAATAATCTTGAGACGAACACTGACAAATTGTTGTCTGATCGTAGTTTCTATCAGAAATTAGTTGGAAAACTAATTTATCTGACATTGACTCGGCCAGATATATGTTTTCCAGTGCAAGTTCTTAGTCAGTTCATGCACAAACCAAAAAATTCACATCTAACAGCTGCCTTCAAAGTTTTGAAATATCTTAAAGGTAGTCCAGGTAAAGGCATTCAATTTTACAAAAATAATTCCTTGTGTTTAACTGCTTATTGTGATTCTGATTGGGCTACATGTCCGATGACTCGAAGATCAGTTACTGGCTACTGCATCTTCCTTGGTAGAAACTTGATTTCTTATAAGAGCAAAAAACAGTCCACTGTGGCCATGTCCTCAGCTGAGGCAGAGTATAGAGCAATGGCTCAAACTTGTAAAGAGGTTGTATGGATTCTTAAAGTGTTTAAGGATCTAAAGATTGATGTCTTGGGTCCTGTTTCTTTGTTTTGTGACAACACAGCTGCAATCCAAATTGCAGCGAATCCTGTGTTTCATGAACGTACTAAGCATATAGAAGTTGATTGTCATAAAGTTCGAGATTATGTTGCTGATGGTATAGTTCAGACTGTATATGTTCCTTCTGCTTCTCAGCGTGCTGATCTTTTTACAAAGGCTCTTAACAGTAAATCTATCAAGAAACTCTGCACTGACATAGGTTTAGTTGATCTTTCTGTTTCAAGTGTTTCAGGTGATTCTTGATGGCCCTTCACTTGAGGGAGGGTGTCAAAATTGGGCCAGGTTTCTTCATTTTATTTTACAAGTGTTGGGCCATAACTGTTAGGCCCCAATAAGGTTAGGTTTTCTATTCTCTTTTACACCTCCATCTCTACGCCTCCATCATCCCCTCTCGATCCTTAATTCTTTCTCAATCTGGATTCTTCCATCTGCTCTTCACCGTGGTAAACCTCTGGTTTCACACACTCATCCATATTCTATCTCACCGTTCGTTGCCCTCGATCTCTACATCCGCTGCTCTGCTCATTGTTAATTCTCAATTGATCATCCTGTTGTTGCTGGAGTGCATCTGAAGAGCATATTGGCGGTACGTCGCCTCGGCTGTTCTAACAGCCTTCTCTACTAATCTCCGTCCGTTCCTCAATGGGTTGAATAAGGCGGTGACACATCTTTTAAGCTTTTGTAGTTTATAAAGTTGATTGTAACTCTCCCTTGTGAGAGCAGGTGTGTCAAATGCTCTTCGTGTTATTGAACGATGTTGCTGTTATTGCGAATAAGTAAAAGCACTCCAGTTTCCTTCTCTTTTGTGTTCATGCTGTGTTCGATCTATGCAATTTTCTATTTCTGACAAACCAAGCAAATTATATTATTACTCCATTTTCAAAACGTAATATTCATATAATCTGATAATTGTATTTTCAAAATGCTCATCAAAACACCCACTTAATTTTTATATAAACCGCCAATTTCTACTTGCTCAAGGATTGGTTTGAAGCTTTAATTATTTTATTTTATTTTATTTTTTTTGAGGAGCCATTAAAGGCCTAGGAAAGGGGTGATGAGAGCTTATGCCACACAAATTACAAAGGAAACAAAGAAGAAGGATAGGGGGCCGGGTGGGGATTCGAACCCCCAACCTATAGGTTGGGAGTAGAGGACTTGACCACTAAAGTAAGTCCCTGTTTGAAGCATTAATTTGAGGAATATTCTGATATTTACAAGAAATTGATATTGATATTGGGCCAAGGGTTAGGTTTACTTGGGGATTGGGCCTTACCATCAGGGTCGTTCCTGACATTTTATGGACCCCGGCGAAATGAATTAGTAGGCCCCAAATAAATTTAACATATCTATATAATAAATCCTGAATACTTTTTGGCATGTTCAGACTGTATTGCCCTTATTAAATATAGTTCATCTTTTTTTAATTTTAAGGGTTAAACAGTAATTTTGCCCTAAGTTTCCACGTAGGCGCTAATTAATCATCCAAAAAAGTACAGTCATTCACACATCACCGCTGAATCATCCTCGTTACCACGTCATCAACATTTTAAATCTTTTATTTAGATACTAAATCTATTTATTAGTATATGAAAATCTTGAGAAATCTTTTTATATATTTTACAAATATATAAATTGGAAACAAATTATAATATACTCACTCTGTCCCATTTAACTTGTCTTGTTTGACTTTTGCACACAATCCAATGCACGTTTTCAATCGTTAATATCTCAAAATATATACAATAAAAAATTATATAAAATATATATTCTTAAACTACGTGATCATACGAATCTATCAAGATCCAACTCGACTATTTTTTCTAAATATATACTTACAATAAAATTGAGTCAAAGCTGAATAATGAACAGTGTCAAAAAGTCAAATAAGACACATTACATGGGACGGAGGGAGTATTTGATGTTTATGACAAATTTAGTAAAACCAATATATTATAAATCCTTTAATTTAATATGCTATATTTTTCAAATATATTATATTGATTATATGTAAATATGAACCTAAAATATTATCCACAATCAATAATAAATAAAAAATTTAATCTATATAATAAATCCTGAAAACTTTTTAGCATATGCAGAATGTATTGCCTCTTTTCAAAATAACTCAATCTTTTTAATTTTAAGGGTTCATCAATCATTATACCATCATTTTATGATCAATGGCTACAATTTATCCACGTAAGCACTGATTAGTCATACATGATACACGTCAGCATTGATTAGTTATACTTGACATATCATCAACTTTTTATATCCTATATTTAGATCATTAATATATCTACTAATTTAAAAAGATGTTGAAAAAATCTTTCTATATATTTTCAAAGATATAAAATGTAAAAAAAATTATAATATACTTTTTTTGCTAGAGAATTTGTAATATACTTCTTTAATTAAATATATTATAATGTAAAAAAATTATAATACGTAGTATTTGATTTTTAATAAATATTTACATATATCTATATATTATAAGTTCTTTAATTAAATAATTATATCTTATTACTAAAAATTTAATTAAACCTATATATTATAAATTTTTAATTGAATATAGTAGATTCAATATATATTAAAATTTGAAATTTGATGCTAAAACATTAACCTAACTCAATATAATAAATTAAAAAATTATAACCATATTTTAGTTAATTTATCAAAATGTATATTTAAAATAAATTATTAGGGATGAGGACTTAACCAAGTGGTTAAGCCCTTGGGCTTCCAACGGAAGGTTGGAGGTTCGATCCCCACGGGCCCCCTATTCCTCCCTTTTATTCTTCTTTCTCAGGCCTTCAATGGCTCCTAAAAAAAATTATTAATTCAGTTATTAAAATATTTATCAAATATTAATCTTAATTTTTAGTATCACGTTTAATAAATAATAGCATATCATAAATATAATATATAGCATAATATTATATATTCAAACAAAAAGGGGATGAGGACTTAATATTAATCTTAATTTTTAGTATCACGTTTAATAGATAATAGCATATCATAAATATAATATATAGCATAATATCACGTGGTTTTATAAGTCCTTTAACTTCCAACGGAAGGTTGGAGGTTCGATTCCCACCGCCCCTATGCCTCCCTTTTATTCCCATTTGTAATTGTGTGGCATGGGCTCCCACCACCCCTTTCTCAAGCCTTCAATGGCTCCTCAAAAAAAAAATATAATAATAGAATTATATTAATCTCTATAAATACTATACCAACTCACCTAAAATCAAAACCAAACTTCGCTAATTAATTTTTTTAATCTCTCTATTATAGCTTATCACAATTCAGATGTTCTATCATGATAATATACAAAATTCATCTGCTCTATCATAATTAATATAAAATTAAGAGCACCGAGGCTACCAACAAATTCCCTCTTCAAACATAACAGATCTTTCAGGATGTAATGAGTCTTAAAAATAATTTATAGGCATAAAATATCTCTAACTACTACCAATCAAAATCAAGACCATAAAATGGTCAAGTTTTCCATAAAACAATCAAATTCAAAACTTCATTTCTAATTTAGTTTTTTTAGGAAAATATTATTTTCAGCCTACTAGCTATTTGTATAACACATTAAATTCCACCATGGCTACTGCTTTACCGAACTAAATTATCATAATTGTTAGTAATAATCAACAAAATGATTCTTCACTAATCTATATAATAAATCCTGAATACTTTTTGGCATGTTTTGACTGTATTGCCCTTATTAAACATACTTCATCCTATTTTAATTTTAAGGGTTAAACAGTAATTATGCACTAGGTTTCCACGTAGGCGCTGATTAATCATCCAAAAATGTACAGTTATTCACACATCACCGCTGAATCATCCTCCTTACCACGTCATCAACCTTTTAAATCTTTTATTTAGATACTAAATCTATTTATTAGTATATGAAAATCTTGAGAAATCTTTTCATATATTTTACAAAGATATAAATTGGAAACAAATTATAATATATGATGTTTATGACAAATTTAGTAAAACCAGTATATTATAAATCCTTTAATTGAATATGTTATATTTTAAAATATATTATATTAATTCTTATCTTAATAAAATAATTCTTGGAAAAACCGGGTATCCCCAAGCCACACGGACAATTAAGGGCGCCTCTTCTAAATCAATTTTTTTGTATACACAAAGCTCTAACCGAGATCTTGCTTAGCAACTAGAGCTCCAATCAACTCAATCCAACTATTGTTGGTCATTAGAAAATAATTTTAATAAACCATATAATATAAAGAAAAAAATAATTATTCAAAAATTAATTAAAGAGGAAGTAAAATGTAAGAATGAGGAGATATGAAATGTGATCAACTAATCAAGTTGTATTGGAATCCAATGCCATGATGGTACTGAGGTTCATTGGATAAATGTAATCCTAGAGGCTGTAAATATTGATTGAACTATAATTCTGCTAGCCCTTTCTGTAGGATAGTAATTATTCCAAAATCCATAGGTATTTCTGTTTTCACACAAATTTAATGCTGCAATTCAAAGCCTAGCTCCATTATATAGATTTATTCAAATTAGAATCCAAATATGCATTGCAGTATTGGAATAATTTTATTCAATTCAAATTTATAAAGAAGTAAGATAAAGGGAAAATCCAATTTTTAATGTTGGACATAAAAGATACCGCTAGGGCTGGGAAAAATACCGAATATACTATATACCGCACATACCGTACCGAAAAAATGTCGAGAATACCGAAATTTTCGGTATACCGTAATTTTCGGTACGGTATCATATCGTATCATACCGTACCGTAAGTTTTCGGTACGGTAACAGTATAAATTTTTTGATACCGCGGTATATCGTTACTATACCAAACTTCCGTATATACCGCGATATTGATATATCTGTATGTACCGATTGTTCGGTATATCGGTATATACCGCGATACCGGTATATACCACAATACCGGTATGTCCGTATATATCGCCATACCGGTGTGTCGGTATATAGTGAATGTTCGGTAGGTCGGTATATACTGAGATACCGGTATGTGGTATGTACCGAAGGTTTAGTATATCGGTACATACTGAACTTACCGAAATGTCGGTATGACAACTATATGGAAATATTTCATACCGAACCTTTCGGTATACCGAATGGTTCGGTACGGCAACGGTATGAAATTTTCATACCTTAAAGTTCGGTTCGGTAGACGGTAGGCGAAATTTTTTTTGGTATACCGTACCGACCCACCCCTAGATACCACCCACTTACTGAATCTTTTACTACTTCTGGAACTCTACCAATTCACTGCTGCTTTATTAGTTTTTATTATACATTAACTAGTAATCACCACAAGTTATAATATTAGCTTAAAATTTGATGCTAAGAAAAAGAACTCACGCTTTTTTTTATCTCTTTTAACGGCATTGAAAAAGAATAAATTTAAGTCTCTACATTGTTGATCAAATCATGTTCTATCTTCATTGTTTTGCTACTTTTGTGGAATTGTGTATATCTCAAACTTTAATTTTTTAGACTTCTGGTGTTTTGTCGGTGTATGTTCTAATTTTTTTGTTGTTCTGCTACTTTTTCTTGGTTATTATAATTTATTACTTCCTCCATATTCAAATAACTCTAACATTTCATATTTTCACGCAATACAATACACATTTTTAAAGAGTAATATTTCAAATTTTACAAAATAAAAAATTATAAAAATTTAATATTATAAAACTATGTGATTAGACGAATCTAACAAGATCTCACTTGACTATGTTTTATCTTGTGTAACTGTATTAAAAAGTCGAATCAAAGTTACTCAATGATTAGTGTTTACTATGCCAATGTTAATATTTTTCAAATACGGAGGGAGTATTAACCAGATATAGTTTTCTTATTTCGATTTTGATCATCTTGCAGAAGACATTATACTCCAGTTTCTATTGTTGGCCTTACTCTTAAAAACTACAGGTTCGGTTTCGAATGCTTGTTGTACCCAGGTGTGATTAACTTTAATCTATTTGTATCACTTTGGCCTTGTGGTAATTAATATTTATTAATACTTGGATATAACTTTTATTTTCCCTTTTTTCTCCATTCTCGATTTTTATCATCTTGAATAACACATTTTGATTGACTATGGATGATCTTACTTGGATTTTGATCACACTTTTTGATTTATGGTTGTCAAGAAAGAATTTTATTTATAGTTGATCTGTTCTCCATCTCTATTAGCTGCCAATTTACTATTATTTTTTTTGTTTGTATTTGTATCTAAAGTGAAGGTGATTTAAACCTAGAAATTGATATGATGATCTATGTTGTGTATCACACCTCTGTGTTATAAATTGAATTGAATAAAAAGCCAGAAATCTCGAGCAAAGGAAAAATTGTATTGATTTATCCATAATCCCGAATAAATGAACAATTGCATTTTATTAATGAATAAACATCACCTTATTATAGTAAAAATTTATTTTGAATGTTATATGTGTAGTTGTTTTATAGTCAATACCATTGTTGTTATATACAAAATGAAGGATTTTTCTAAAGGTAACCGGAACCTAATTCTAAATTTAGGGCTTAATGGTTTTATGAAGAAATTAGTGGTGCTCTATCATGTTCCATACCATGTAAGAGGACATTGAAGCTAAGTGACATATTTGTTGCCTTTAAACTGCAAGAAGAGATGCAAACAAAGGGGTTCCCACCTGATATGATTATGTACAATATCTTTGTTGAAGGTATTTCTAAATTGAGCAATTTAGGGGAAGCTTATGATCCGCTGCAGAAAATGATTTGGGATTGAATTGTGCCTGATCATGTTTCCTGTACAAACATTATCCATGATTGCTTGAAATTTGGGTACCTTATGAAAGCCAGATAGGTGTTTCGATAAATGGTGAGAAAAGGGTATTCTCTGACATTTGTGGCATACAATATATTAATTCATGCACATGATGCTGAAGAATCACTAGAACAAGCATTTATATATTTCTTAAAAATGCTAGAGAAAGGTATTTCCCCGAATGTGATCACATATAATGCTATATTGAATGACCTGTGCAAAATTGGAAAAATAGATGACGGTTATAAGAAATTTTCTGAAATGTAAATGAAAGGAATTAGTTAGCCATGACTTGAAATGAAAGAATTTGTCTTGAAGGAATTATAACCCTTCAAGTACACACACACCATTTTAATGAATGTGTGCTGTCATCAGGAGCTTTTCAAGTTGTACAAGGAATTGTTCGATCGAGGAATTGAACGTGATTCCTTCACATATAGTACATTGTTCAAGCATTTGAGAAAAGACTATCCACCATTGGCAGTTAAAGTGTTTGAATTTATAATTCTAGAAGATGGAAAGTCCAGCTGAATTAGATAGTTGACATGCTATTAGCTTGATAAATAATAAATGTTTTCTATTTTAACAATGAAATTCTAAACTCCATTGTTAAACTCTAAACTCTATTGCTCCTCTACTTTTAACTTTCGAACTCTAAAGTTTAAACCATTGCTCAAAACTATCACAATTTAAAACTTTCATTTATTATGAATTATAAATTCTAAACTCTAAACTTCTACGTATTTATTTTATTCGTCCAATTTTTTTTAAAAATATTAGTTCTATTCATAATAAGAAAGACGCCCGTGCGCAACGCGCGGGTCAAAAAAGCTAGTACTAATAAAGATTAATTGTTTTTAAACACACTTAAACTATTTAGAATTTGAACATCGAAGAAAAATATTCCTACCTTCAAGCACATGATTCAAAAGCACATGAAAGAAATTCTGTTAATCTACACTCAACACAAAGAACCAAAAAATGTTCAAAAGATCTGAAATTCAATAAATATCAAAGTCTAAAAGCCATTACAGAAAGAAATGTCAATAAAACAAGAGAAATGGTTTTTTCTTAATTAGCAGACAAAGCATATCCAGCAATGACATAAATGACACAACTTTGATACTTTATCATTCTCATTGATCTCATCTTGAACGTTTTTGTGGTTATTGCACTCATCAACCAGATTATGAATAACATTTAAGTTTACTCCATCAACCAAATTTTCATTCAGATAATCAACCAAACTCTCATCTCATTCACATTATTATGAAATTGTCATCTGTACTCAAATTTTCAGTAGAATTCCCTATTCTAAAAACAAATTTCTCAAGAGCTCCGTGTTGTGATTTTTATTTTCTTCATCACGCTTTTTCCTTTTTCTTTTTTAAAATCCAAACATATTTTTTGGGCAACATAACTTTTCAATATACTCCATCCATCATCATCTGATATTAACATTCCATGTTTTCACGCAATCCAATGAAAATATTTAACGATTAATATCTTAAATTGTATAAAAGTAAAAATTATAAAAATTTAATATTCTAAAACTATGTGATTAGACTAATCTAACAAGATCTCACTTGACTATATTTTATCTTGTGACTATGTTAAAAAGTCGAATTAAAGTTACTCAATGAATAGTGTTTACTATGCAACGTTAATATGATTAAATGACGGAGGGAGTAAAAAATAAAGCAAATGAAAAAACAAAGCTTGTCAAAAACAATGTCACCTGATAAAATAGTTGGTTATATTACCAAATATCTCAAAAAGCTTGTCAGAACCAAAAAATTCATGGATATTCCTGTAAACCAAACAAGAAGAGATTGGACACTATATGTTAAAGGCTTTATATAGAAGAAGCAGACCAAAAAAATCAAATACCGGTAGCATAAAAAACCAAAATCGCCCAAAAGAAAGAAGCAGAATAGCAGATTGAACAGAGTAGCAAATTAATACTTTATATTTGAAGAACTGAATAGAGTAGCAGCTTGTTGAAACAAAAATTGACCAATATGTTAAAGCCGTTAACCATGATTATATATTTGAACAATTGAATAGAGTAGCATACCAAAATCGCCCAAAAAAAGGCTGCCAAGCAGTCACTTACCAAACTATTTCAACGACGCCGGCGTCGGAAAGAGGGAGCCACCATCACAGCAATTCAAGCTTCAGTTAGTCAAGCCAGTAGACAACTTTCTCACGGGATTGATTATGGATAGTTGTTTCCTTCAGTTCATTGGTAACTTTTCAACCCTATTTTTTTTCCCCCTTCCACTCAATTAGAAATTGATAAAGTTCCCCAATTGAATGAGAAGAATTGGAAAGAGAACCATAATTTTTTGGCTTATTAACGAGGAGAACGCGCAATTTTCTAAAAGAACGAGCAAATTTCATTCAGGAAGACGAAACCACAACGCTGGCGAGATTTCAGAAAAGAGTAGAAGATGATTCTTGAAATGGGCCCTGAAGGAATGGACATATCTAGACCTAGAGTAACAATATTACATGTATATATGGGGGCCCTAAAATTTCAATGGGCCCTGTGCAATGGCACCTTGGGCCTATGCCTAGGGCCGGTCTTGCTTACCCTAATGGTAAGTCCTCTGTCCCCAACCTATTCGTTGGGGATTTAATTCCCCAACCGGGCCCCTATTTCTCCTCTTTATCCCTTTGTAATTGGTGTGGCTTTGGCTCCTATACACTTTTGCCGACACAGGAATGTCAATATTTACCAAAAAAAAAATGTTGGGTTTACTTTCAAATAATGGTTTTCATTTTCAGATTTATTTAAGTCAGCAACATTTCAGATTTATTTAGGCAGAACGGTGTGAACTTTTTACTAGCTTACGTTTTGGAGTCAATATAAGAGGGTCTTGGCGTGGATTATCTTATGTACCTTAGTACCTTATTGGCAAACTTTGGTGGAACATTTGGGGGGTAAGAAGCTAAGTGTGAATTATACGGATTTTAGTTCTCAAGAAAATTTGATATTGATGTTGATGAAGCTTGAGGATTAGAATTGAAGGAGCAATCAAGAACAATGGAAGCTTGGTATTTGTTGTCAATTATATTTGGACTTATATTTAGGCAAGTAAATTTTTTTACGGGAGGTCTAAGATCGTGGCTTGTGAGAATATATATCACACAAATTATAAAGGGGAATAAACTAAATAAATAAGAGTCTGTTTGTTTTGACTTATTTTTTATCCTTTTAACTTTTGCTTCACCAAAAAGTCATTTCGAATTTTTTTGACTGTTTGTTTTGACTTTTTTTAAAAGGAAAAGAAGAAGTAAAAGTTAAAATTCAACTTTTTTAAAAGTAGGTACAGGGTTACTTTTTTTAAAAGAAAAATCATTTGGAATAAAAATACAAAAATATCCCTATTTAAAAAGGAAATAAAATACTTCCCTTACAATATTTATGTCCATTTTAGTAGTTTTAATATATCAAAAGTCGCTCTACGTACAATTCATCCAAACATGTTTCTGTTGAAAAGTAACTTTAATAATATCAATCCAAACAATTATTTGAGCTGCTTTTTGCCTTTGAATTCTCCTGCCCTTCTCCTTTTAGTACTGACTTCTCCTTTTTTCAAAAGTCAAAACAAACAGGCCCTTTGGGCACGGAATATGCGAAGAGTTATATCCGAGAGCTCTTTAACTTCTAACAAATCCGCCTCCAACAAGCCACAACTAATTTTGATGAAACAAAGAAAAAAATGGAGCTCCTAAATTTGATGGAATTTTTATAATAGAGTTAGTGTACGGACTCCATTGAAGACTGCATGTGCAGTGGTGACGGCAAAAAAACATTTATGTGATGCACTGGTTATTAAAGTACACGCAGTTCATACACAAATTATGTATGTCATGCGTAATATCCGAAGTATGATGGATATATAATTTTCTATGATGTTTGACATCTTTTTATGTCATGTATAGAGAGCTAACGGTGATTTTTCTAACTTCATACATCACAAAAATTATCGTGGTCGCCACATTATCCGGAGACATCACAAAATCCCACCTTACAACGTGCACGGACATGCAGTGGACTGCATAATAACCCCTTCTGAATTTTTAATATATTGGTCAAATTCTTGCAAAGCCGTTGTTATTTGCAAGAATAAATTATTTAAATATTTTTTTTATTTTGAACAAATAATAATGATGATACACTATAATTAGAACATCAGACAATCAGACTAAACATTAGACAAATTACATTTTTCTGAATACCAATAAATATGATTGAGTTTAATTTATACGAAAACTCGACTCGATTTGAAAAGAACCAAAAAAAAAAAAAAAAAAAAAATAATAATAATAATAATAATAATAATAATAATAATAATAATAATAATCAAGATATTCGAGTAGCTCAATCTTGAGATTGAATTCAGTGATACTCGAGTTCGAGCATTTGAGAAATAATGCCCGATTCGAGCTAGAGTTGGAGTATAATATGGTCGACACTACTTGAGTTTTGATGACTAGACTCAAAATCACCCAGGTAGGTCTAGCATTTAGATTGGGCATCATATCATTACCGCAAATATATAATATTATACTCCTTCTCCCACTTGAGATGTTCTATTTCATTTCTGTATACAATCTAATGTACTTTTTTAATCGTTTTTTTTTTTTTGAGGTGAATGTATTTTATTCCATCAAAAGAAAACACAAGTTGACTTACACAGTTTTGCATCATCTACCAAGCTCGCCATAAGGCTTTGGCAAGACATCAAAAGGAAAGACAAACTCTAACACAACAATATATCGAAGCCATATGAGCTGAAAACTAGACAAGTGAAACCAGGACACATTCCACCAAGCAATCTTCCAATGATCAACTGCAAGCAGCAGAAGTCGGCAGCAAGCATTCTTCCGAAATCACTAACTTATGAATCTTCCAATGATCTTTGTATTAGCTATCGGATTTTCATATACGTCAATAAGCCTCACATGTAGAGTGTCACAATGACAAATCCATTAAAATTGCTATCACTCCACATCTCCCTTGCAATATAGTCCTACCAAAGTAATAGTACAATCAAAGGGCGAAATCTAGGAAGTGATGGTGACCAGGGTATGAGACAAAAGACTGCTGGCTAGAGGAGTTGGGAAGCCATCGATAAAGATGTCGAAAGAATCCAAGAGTAGGTAGCACAGCTCAAAAAAAATCAAGGAGCACTCAGTCCCTCACAATAAACTGCTAATCTCAAGAGCAAAACCCCATTCAATAAAATTTTCTTAAGCAATAAAAACTCAATGAGAACTACCCCAGGACACATAAACTTTCTATCTCTCTTTTCTTTCGATATTACTTCTTTTTTTTTTTTTTTTTTTTCTTTTTTTTTTTTTTTTTCATCTTCTTTTTCTTCCTGAATTTCGTGTACTACCCAGGGGCTGTCCAACCACCTTCTCCAGAAAAGAATCAAAACACAATTCTACCATTCGAATCCTATTATATGTCCTCCCGGATCATTGATACAAAATCGCCACCCCTCTCCTCTAAACCAAAAACAAACTGGCGCCTTAAAATTTTCAGAACAAAAACTTAAAGCATCGAAGGGGTGTTTATATGAAACAAGTTTAAAAGGGTCTTGGCTCCCACTGGTGGACAGAGGCTAAAGAACTGGGACCGGTTGGAACGCTATATATGAAAAAAAAGTTGGGAAAGCGGAAGGATAGGGTATCCGATAGGTGCAAGACATGGCTCGGTTAGGCTATGGATCTGTAACAGAACGGCTTGAGAGGAGAATTTGCAAGAGAAATCATCCTAGTGCCCTTTTCATCTACATTACATTGGTATGGAATATAAGCAAGCTCAAATGAAAGCTTTAGCAATTTCAAAGAACCAGAGTTGTCACCACAAAAGCGTGTATCAATGAGTGGCTTAAAATCAATTCTCACCGAGTATTGCTGCCAATCTGCTTAGTGTGTTTGATGCGTAGTTCATCAATTCTACCAATTGTTCCTCTCGCTCCTCGAGTTGAGTAACCAGGGACTTGCTTCTAAGTAACTTTCCTCGTGCGGCCTGATGAAACAACCAAAAACATCCGATGCAGCAACAACTTTAGACTACATCAGATGCTCCGTTCGCTCGCAAGAGGTTGAAACAGCAATGGGAACATCCTCTGCGCCTTGGTGACAGCATCACTCCGCAACGTATCCTCAGCAACAGCATAGGAGATCAGCATTGCCAGGTCTCGACCTATTCTCCCATACTAAATCAACAGTCATCAAATTCAAGACTCAGCATCCCCTTTACAGCCTCCGCTTCCCTTGACAGCATCTACCTGCACAAATACCATACAAAAACTATACCACACACAAGTTGCATTCTTTTTTTTTTTTTTCTACTTTTTTTTTTTTTTTTAGTTCACAACCTATTCTGTCTATCAGTATCATCCGAAGCCAATAACTTCGAAAACATGTTCGACTGTCACTCAGGAGAATTAATAGACACAAATAGACTCCAACAAGCATCCCTAGAAGTCGAACCACCACCTCAAAATCACCAGTTTCCTTTATTTGGAGCATCAACAGTGGTCTGGTTTAGCAGCTGCATCATCGCCATGTACAAAAAACATCAGCAACACTTTATCCAATTACCCATTTTCTCTGCATACTTCTAGCGGCACAATGAATTGGCAAAGTGTGATTATTCAGGCCAACACTAGGGACGAAGTGAACCAGCATTCAATTACGTAGAGCCCCTCCGAACCCTCCTACTACAGCCATACCTCAAACCTATCACCATTTGTTGCCCCTCTCTTCGCCCAAAAATCAGCAAGGCTATTTCTTTCTCGCAGTATGTGTTGAACCTTAACACTTCCAGCATGCTTCAGCAATACAATAATGGTTGCCATCAATTTATGGAAGCGCCATGGTGCCTTCTGCGGTTCTTGAATCCATCGAACGACATTGATCGAATCACATTCAAAAATTAATTTTTGAAGTGGGAAGCCATGAGCTTGCATAAGTGCGTCACAAACTCTATATACAGCTGTCATTTCTGCCTCCACCGAATCCGTGGTACCAATGAAATCTGATAATATGTAAATCACCGTTCCCTCATCATCCCTGATCACACACCCAATCCCAGCTGCCCCGGGGTTCCCTAAAGATGACCCGTCTGTGTTTATTTTCCACCAACCCTTTTCCGGGCGTTCCCATACTAATCCTTGTCGTTGTAGTTTTACGCCCCTCCTTCGCACATGCGATAAAATCATAGGGAAATTTTCCTCCATACATGACAGGCTCACATCTACATATCCCTCGGCCGCCTTCCACCATGTACTAACCCTCCATTTTATTTCCTCCACAGCCCCCTTTTTGTCAAAATGCATTCCCTGGAATACCACTTTATTTCTCCAACTCCAAACTGTCCAAACTATTGCCATACATGTCAACATCCAAAATATATATGAATAAAAATTATATAAAATATATATTCTAAAACAATAGGATTAGACGAATCTAACAAGACCAAACTCGGCTATTTTTTTCAAATATATAATTACAATAATATTGAGTCAAAGTTGAACAATGAACACTGTCAAAAAGTCAAACGAGATAATTCAAGTGGGACGGAGGGAGTAGTATATATGGAGTACAATCTTATACTAGTATTCATTTTAATTTTTTTACTTATTAACTATAGTTTTTAGGAAAAAGCCGTGAGTCTGATCTGTCTAGCTCTAAACACTCAAGGCCTAAACCCTCTCCATTATGGCCCCAACCTTATACGTTAGTTCCAAACCGGCCAGTGAAAAACCCTAATTATTTTTTTACGAAATTAAACTAATAAAAATTCCCAAGTTTGAAATTTGTGATCGCAAGTGAAAATGCCAACAAATATTCGCACGCACACGAGTCTTGCGTGTTTCAGTGGCAGAATCGGCTTGATCTCTAACTCGAATATTCATTGAACCAATTGGAAATCAAATTTAAAACTATATATTCGATTATTTGATTTACTGCAAAATCCCTCAACGGCATGCATTGCAATAATATAATACCACAGTGTCAGCCTTCATGCAAACTTCTGCAGGTGCATCCGACAATGTTGTCCCATTGCAATAAATTTATTATTCTCGTGTTAAAGAAAAATCATAAACAATGTAGAAGTACATAACAACCCAAGGATTATCATTGTTATGTTTTATTTTTTTTAAAGAAAATTCATTTGGATACTAATATGGAGTATGATTTTATTTCTCTAATTGATCAAAGAGCAATCAACTACAGTTGGCTTGAATGGATTGAGACTTTATCACTTAATTAAATATTTGGGTTCGAACCTTGTGTATGCAACAAAAATTGCTTAGGGAGAGACATCATTCATTGCCCATGCAAATCCTCAGTGGATTAGTCGTTGGTTCAATGTAGCTCTGGGATACCCGAGTATTCATCAAAGTGAGCAAAATCAAAAGAACAAGAAAATATATTGATAGGAGGATGTATTTTAAACCCTCAAAATAGCCTCAAGAGACACCTTAATTCTTGGCCTTCCCAATTACATCCTAAAAAGCCAATGCAATTCCACCTCAAGGGACACTCAGATCAGGCACTTAATAAGAAAGTTTAATCATAAAAAATTATGTCACTTTTGTACCTTCTAACATTTAATTTGAAGGTAATTAACAACTTTATTAATTTAACTTTGGCCTCCAGTAGCACTCGTAAAGTTATTACTACTATAATTCAATGATCCGGTATCACTACATAATAGTAGTATATGTAGATTAATTGTGTTGCCAGATCAATTGTTGTATATTCAACTTTGATCGAAGTTTACTCTATACTTGTATATATAATCAACCATCACTGCCGGCTATGAGGCAGTGCATCCAGACCTCCCGCACAGGCCCAATTTTTTGGGCCCATTATTTATTTTACTTTTCTTTTATGTTTTCATGTAATAAATTAAAATAAATTTAATTTAATTTGTTTAATATGGTAATTAGATGCTCATTTACTAAATTTAATAAATAATCTGCTCATCCAAAAAAATGTTAAAAGCTCATCCAAAAAAATTTAATAAATAATCCAGAATAATGTGGTTCTTCTACAAGATTGAAGGAGAGACTTGCCTAGATAGCAATTATGAATAATCTTTTAGAGAAAATAGTAAAATATGAAAACTTAGTTGATGAATTTACTTTTTAAAATGTTAGAATAATTTTTTTCTAAAGAAGAAGGTTTTTTTTTTGTCCTTTGTACTTTCTTTTATTGTTATTCATTTGTAAAGAACTACCATCATTAATTGACAACCTTTCAGGTTAAACTTTATATGTTTTAATCTTTTTTAGTGTTAGTTTTACAAATAATTTTTAAAATTTGTAATTAATTTTAAGATACGATAAGGGCCTAAATATTTTATGAGAACAGGGCCATCGAAAATGATTAGACGGCCCTGTCAACCATATATGTGAAAATTTTTGTGTTTTGTAACCTATCAATTTGCAAGTATATACTACCTCCGTCTCATTGTTTTTGTCACGGACCCACCTGACACGTATGTCAATACTTATTTTTAATGGTTAGTAACTTAAATTGTGTACAATAAAAAATTATAAAAATTTGATTGTCTAAAACTACAAGATTAGACGAATCTAACGAGATCTCAATTGACTATGTTTTTTCTTACATAACTATGATACAAATTTGAATCAAACTTAAACAGTGAATAGTGTCAAAAAATCAAACGTAACAATTATACCGAGACGGAGGAAGTATTGATTGTAATCGTAGATATTTATGTTTTTTATGACTGCTTTTCATGTAGTTTTTATTTAAATTATTTCATGTTACGCAAGTATTGCTTTTTCCATATCCACCCAAAAAAGTACTACTCCCTCCGTCCCATTCCAAATGTCATACTTACTATTTTTGGATGTCCCATTACAAATGTTTTCTTTTTATAAATAGAAATAATTTTCCCCTCCAACAACTATATGGACCCCACCATATACTCACAAACCAATTCTACCTTAATTCTTGTGCCCAACAGTAACAAGACACTTGGAGTGGGACAGAGGGAGTACTACTCATCGGGGTTTTCTTTTTGGTCACGATCCAAACCAGAGTTGATTTCAAACATTACCCCTTCCGGACCAAACCGCCCAAAGAGGCTTATTACAACAGAGTACGGACGCAAACTTACACGAGGAAGAAGTTGGGACAAAAAAACAGAAGTAAAAAAACTGAAAAGTCTACAGAAGACAAAGGCAGATACAGCTCGGTGGTCCCCTGCAGATCGGACGGCTGTGGGTCGCCGACGTGCGGACGTATCTACGGCTGTACAACGGGGAGATGGATATGCTGCTGCGGTTGTTGCTGCACCACCATCTGCATATTGACCCTGGAGCATGAGCGTACCATCTCCTCAGCCAAAGGTACAACCGGGAGGTTGTCGCAGTTGCAGATCTCAATCATGAACCCGTCTGGATCGTGGAAAAACAATTGGTCCACGTACACCCCGCTTTCCTCCACCCGCTGCCGCACCCAATCAATCCCCATTTCCGTCAGCTTCTTCTCCACCATGCCCATGCTCTCGCACTGTACCACCCCAATTTTTTTATTTTTAAAACAAAAATCAATTGAGGAAGATCAAAGGTGATTATTTTATGAAATTCAATTTACTTGAAATTGAATTTACCTGGAATGAAATGTGGTTATCTTTCGGGTTAATCTCGGTTTTCCGAATCATATCTTGAGGATTCTCCGACTGCAGCAGATGAATGCCGATTCCATGACCAAACAGCCTGCAAATTCCCAAAAATTAGGGCTTTTGTAATTTCTTTCCTCTTTCAAATACAGTGCAGAATTGAATATAATTGGGTGGGTCGGGCGTACCATGCTCCGTCGAATTTGAGCGATCCCGGGCGTCGGACGCGGCCGAATCCGAGAAGATTCTGGTAGAAGGTGATGGATTTTTCGACTGATTTGCAGACGAGGGAGATATGGTTCACAGAGGACAGCTGCAGGGGATTATTATTATTCCCTGATTTGTTCTCCTTCATTTTCTGCGGAATAATCTCAAGAATGGCGTCGGGAAAAAATGAAAAAAATCTGGGCAAAAGAATTAAAGAAATTTACTATATTTGGGAATGCGTAATAATGATCCAAATCCAAATGGATGGGTAGGCTGAATGGGAGGAAACCCGAAGAAGCTGAAACCGATATTTATAGAGGATTTGGAGATATTAATTCCATTCATTCCCGTGACGTTTGTCACTGTTTTGGACACATCAGATCCTAACCATGTCGATGCTGACTGGGATTTTAATTTGATCTTATTGCTTATACAGGTAATGTTTCCTCTCCATCATTTTCAATTTCTGAGTTAAGTGGATTTTGTATCGTTATTGGATTCATGCTCGGGTCGGGATGAATTTCCACCGTTGGTTGTGGTGATTAAAGGACTATTTTTTATCGATCTGGTGCTGAAATCCAAGGAGCTTTTTAGGTTTACACGTCAGCTACACACACATCTTTCTCAACTTGGCCAAGTCGTCGCTTGAAAATCCGTCGGCGGTCCATTAATTAATTAATTCATTGCACAGTGGTGTCGCCGAATATGAGATTGCTTATTACTTCCTCCGTTTTTTTTGTTAGCTACGTTTGACAAATTGGTACTGTTCACTCATATACTTTGACTTAAAGTTTTATCATGATTATATAAGTTAAAATATAGCCAAGTGAGATCTTATTAGATTTGTCTCGTCTTGTAGTTTTTAAATATCGAATATTTAGAATTTTTACTTGTACCGAATTTGAGTTATTAATGGTTTAAAATGTGCATTGGACTGCGTGCTGGGTGAGTTCGTAGCTATCTTTAAAAAACGGAGGAAGTATTATCCATCACAAGTCCTGAAGTCCATGTATTATAAAATATACTAGTAGTAGATCAATTTGTTGAAGTAGATCTTTCTGTGAACTGTATTGAATTTTATGTCAACATTATCCAGTATTTCTAGGTGTACATATATACGACCTTGCTTTGAGTCGCATATATCATTGGAAAATACAGAGAGTACGTAATGGATAAGATATCCATAAATTTTGGTTACATTAATATACATATACACTAAAATATAATATTCCTACTATATACGATATAAACTGGGGCGAAATTATGTCTGAATGAACAAGAAACAATGGGGAGGGGTTTGGATCATGTGTAGTTTGTATATTTATCATAAAATGGGTGTTTCGCCTGTGTGATAGAAGAATATGAGATGATAATGTTTGTAATGAGATAAATAACTTTTGTGATGTCCGCGTAGTATATAAATTTTTATATGGGTTGCATCGTAACTAGATTGCATGGGATGGGAGGGACTAACGTAACGTTTTCTTCGTACTTATCTTAGGATTTGAGAATTTAATGACATTTGCAGTCGCGTAAATGAAAGCGTGTTGTCGGTTTAATACAGAAGCGCGTGCTTACACGTTGGCATGAGTTATACTTTTAGTATATAATTTATCTTATTAGGATAAGAGTATTTGACTACAGATCAAGTCTATCATCATAATTTATGATGTAGGAATCGATCAATAGAAACTAGCTTGTTTGGTCTATCGGTTCTACACAATTATAAATAATGTTTTAACTGAATGACTTGGCAATAATTAATACAGTAGATCATTAAAGTTAAAAATGCATATATATGTAGTGATCACAAATATTACAATGGGTTTGGATAGCCTGTTGAATCGGGAAAGTTCAGCAGGTACTGCTGTATTGACCCGATAGGTACATTGTAATTAATGCTAATAACCAATAAGTGATAATATTATAAAGAAAGAAAAAGAAAAACAAACAGAGGAAAAAGAGTAAAGCCACAGGAGGCAAACCACCAAAATACACGGCGGGAAAAGAAAATGGCCAGTGACCAAGGCCGAAAAGGTAGCCGGGCAAGAGCCCAAAGTTCTCCCCGCCGGCCTCGTTAAAACCCTTTCATGGTAAAACCCAATGGGAAAAACCCATGAAAGGGAAAAAGAGTACCAAAGCAGAAAAGGAGAAAAAAACTACCGTACACGATCACATGAAAAAGCTAATGAAATCTATAGTACTCAGTGTGCATATCTTGAAAGATGTGTTTAGTCAGGAACTGAGGTGAATAAGTATACCAAGTAAAATCACCGCCAATTGAGGAGAGAGCATCCGCTGCAGCATTGCCTTCCCGGAATATGTGAGATATGCGAAAATTGAGATCCTTAATGAAGTCCTTGGCCGCCCTCCATCGCCCATAAACACGCCAGGGGATGTCTGGGGTAGGATGAGTGAGAGCATGCACCACAAAGGTCGAATCTGTCTCCAGCCAAAGGTTGGTCCAGCCGTTCAAGTGAGCCATTTCTATACCAAGGCAAGCAGTGAGTAGTTCCGCTTCAAAAGCGAAGCCAGGCCCGTAGCCGCACGTGAAGCATCCCTTGACGAAGCCTCTAGAGTTGCGAAAGAGTCCCCCACCAGAAATGACGCCAGGTGAGCCCGAGGCATGTCCATCAACATTACATTTGGTCCATCCTGGGAGCGGCGGTCTCCAACGAACGCTAGACACCTTAGGCGCCTTTCCCACCGATGCATGAAGGCCAAAAAATTTAATAATACGGAGATCATCCAAAGTGTTGTGCATGTGACCCAGGGAGAGAGTGTCCGCCTCCTTCATCAAAGCCAAGATAGTCGCCATAAGTTTGGATGTCCGGAGTGGCGTGACAGAATCAGTAGCAGGACCCTCAGCATGTACGAGCGCATTTCGCGTGGTCCAGACAAGCCAGATGTAGGTCACCACGAACAACCGCTAGAGTGATCGAACTTGATTGCTGGCTTTGATGGCAATGCATTGTAAAAGGAAATCCATAAAGCTACCCGAAAAATGCAGCCTGTTAATAAATCCAAAAGCTTGAACAAAATGGAGCAAAATCTTGGAAGAAACCTCGCACTGGAGAAAGAGATGATCAATGCTTTCAGCAGCGGCATGACACAGATAACACATCGAGGGACCGTAAATCCCTTTGGACTGAAGTACCTCCCAAGTGAGTAAAACACCCCTGATGGCTTTCCATACCACAATAGATCGACGACTAGGAATGAAACTATCCCATAGCCACGACCCCCAGGAAGTCATCGGAAAGGAAGGCCTCAAATGTCTGTACGCAATCCGAGAAGAAACCTTACCATGAGTCGTTTTAGTCCACACCCGTTGATCAACCGAGCTTTCCGGGATACGAACACCCATAATCGCCTGAATTAGAGCCGGAAAGTTGCCAACAAAGTTAGCAGTGAAATGCCATGCACCATTGAAGAAATAATCGCTTATGGGCTGTTCAAAGAATTCCCTAAGCGCCACTGGAATTTCTAGCACGTCCGCAATAATGCAGCCTGCCCAGTTATCAAGCCAAAATCTAACATTGGAGTGGAAGCCGACGATCCATGCTTCATCCTCGATGAGTCTCCTAGCGTGCCCCAGACAAGGAGAGCGGATGGAGGAAAGAAGATAAGTAGTCCGCGGGACACTCTTCGTAAACCATCTATCCTTCAGAAAATTTACGAAACGTCTTGTTCGAGCGATCTATCTAAACCCTACACGTTATAACAGAAAATGGCGCCTAGGAGGAAACCAAGGAAGGTGAGTCCAAACGGCACTGACGCTAACCTTTCCAACACGCCCAACAACAGTGAAAGTCCTCAGAACCTAGGAGAGCAAGTGCCTCAAGCGCCCAATAATATGGAAGCACGTTTAAAAACGATAGAGGGATTCCTAGTAGCATTAGGAAATGCGGAGGTGCATAGGACATCTGCAGCAGTAACTCCGCCCGTAGCTCAAACCAACTATCTAGCGTTGGTGAATCCCTATCAACCACCACGTTATGATGGGCAGGAGGATCCCGCCAAACTAGAGGGGTGGATCCGTACATTTGATAAGCTCTTGGATGCTATCAAATGTCCTGATGAGGCAAAGACACGAGTAGCAACCTACTACTTAGGAGGCGAAGCCGATGAGTGGTGGCAAGACCTCCAGAGGAATTTAGAGGAAGCTGAAGAAGCTTATTCGTGGACTAAACTTAAGGAGGATTTAAGGGACCGATTCTATCCCATGAGCACCAAGGCGGCAATGTACGAAGAGTTTTTATCACTGAAGCAAGAGGGACGGACGGTGCAGGAATATTACACCCGGTTTAAGGAGTTAGTACGATTTGCTACGAGGATAGTACCAACCGACTCTGACAAGGCTCAGAAATTCGAGATGGGTCTGAACCTTAGTATCCGGGAGATACTTGCAGTAGGACAATTCACGAACCTGCAGACGGTTTATGATCGAGCTGTAGCAATTGATCGAGTCCAGCAACTGAAGCGTAAGGAAAATGGGGAGACGAGCAAGGACTCGCAAGGAGTTGAGAAGAAGAATCGGAGCAATAACGGTGGACAAGATAGGAACGATAACAAGGATTTCTATAATGGGAGAAATGGCATACGTCGTACAGTCGTACCACGTTGCCCACAGTGCCACCAAGCCCACCTGGTGCGCGAGTGCCCAAGGCGCGGGACTTGTTATAGATGTGGTGGGGAAGACCACATGATTAGAGAATGTAATGTTCGTGAGGAGATGATTGAGAAGAGGATAGAATTGGTAAACCCTCAACAAGGAGATCAAGGAAGAGAATAAAAAGTAGGCAGTTATGGGGACATAACTGAAGTCCTAAGAGGGAGAGGATGTAATACCCCGTAAAATAGACATTTATTTTTGACGATATGTATTCCGAATGAATAAATAAACATATTCAACTTGTTTTGAACTACGTTATGGCTTGATCCCTTCACCGGGTACGTAGGCAGCTTAGAAGTTTTAATTCTAAGTTCAGTCACAAAATAATAAAACAAACAAAAGACTTTAGCACGAGAAAAGCCGAAACACAACTTCGAGGACGAAGTTGATTCTTAAGGAGGGTAGACTGTAATACCCGAGAATTTTCCAACAAAAAATAAATGCAATAAATAAAATAAATAAATAAATAAATATAATAAACATGATAAAGGGATAAAGAATCATAAAAGATGAGAAATGAAATTTAAATTAAAAAGGAATCAAAATTCCAAGAACCCGGGAAGCCGGAGACAATTTAATTGAATAAATGGTTACACGGAAACCCAACACCGATGGACTCAATAACTCGAGTCCAAACATAAATTTAGATCCGAGTAAAATTAAGATAGGAAATCGGAGCCGAAAGATACCCCGGAAATCCGAATCCGGGAACATAGGGGGATAGAAGTCCGAAAGAGAGGAGGAAACGCCCGACGGATCGCACGACCCGGCCCAGACCGAAGTCCAGGCCAGGACGGCGCGGTGGCCGCGCGCCCAATGGGGAAAACCGCGCCAAGAGCGCGCCACATGACAGATTTGTTTGTTGCGTGAATCTCTCGCCCGATTCCGGATTTTTCGACTTTCGGTTGAACATATCTCGACTCAAGACGCTTGGGGTCAGATCTTGGACGCCCTAGGTCTTAAATATCTATAAATAAACCCTCTTGGGAGCCCCGAACATCTTTACAAAACCCTACGAAATCTCTCTACACACAAAACCCTAATTCCGGAGTCGTCGGAGGCAAAAAACCGAATCAAGGGACTGACTTGGACGAAAATTAGGAGTCTTCGATCATCGGGGTAAGATTCGAACCATTCTTGTCCATTCTTTTCCATTCAAGATTCGAAAACGAATCCTAATTAAATCTCTTTCCTATTCTAAACCCCGATCCGGACGCGTTGAGGAAAAACGAAGGATCTCGGAGGGAGAACGAAGAACGTGGAAGCCACGCCTCCGAATCATCGAGCCGAGACATCCGTAAATCAGTAAGTTAACGCTTACACGGTTTTGGGAGTAGTAAATATATTCAAATCTAGAAACTTGAGCAAATCTTTCGTAAATCTGTCCATATGTGATTTTTAACGGCGCAACAGTTTTATCTAATTTTTTCGAACCTTAAAACGACTTCAAACGGAAAAACTTAAAACACGAAAAACGTTCCTAAGACATAGATCTATGTACTGTAAAATTTTCATAATTTTTCATCGTGTTTTGATATCCGAAAACGACCACAAACAGATCTGCCTTGAGTTTAGATCTTGAAACGGTGACAGAACTTTAGTTCGAACTTGTTGGTGATTTCTACCTTGGATCTAGACCGATCTAGGCTTAGCGTTGAACATAAGAGTTGTAGATCTATGCGTTAAGAACACCTCCGTAAATTTTCAGAGTTTTTCGTGATGATTTGATATATGAAATCCACCGAAAACCGAACTGCTAGGATGTGGATCTTGAAATCTTGACAGATTCTTGGCCCGAACTTGTTGGCGTTTTTGACAATAGAAATAGGATGAATTAAGTGTGGTGTGTATTTAATGGCGAATGGGTTGTATAAAAAACACTAATCACATACATAGAATCAGTACTTCAGCACTTCCGCAGGAACTAATTCAACTCTCAAATTAAATTTTTTTACTGCCACAAACATCACGAAACTTATACACATTGTGGATATATATAATATGTATTTTATATATATATATATATAATTGAAATTTTGTAGGAGAGAAATTAAGTAAACGAATGTAATATGACGGAGTGTATCCTCCGAAACACGTAGGTCAACACATTGCATGCATGCAATTGTGTTCTTGTAGAAAGAAACAAACTGTACAACATAATGACTCTCTCAAATGGTTTTGCCCAAGAGTTTAGAGAAGCTTTAATTAGGTAATTAGGTTGTCTTTTCTTTTAATATGGTTAACTAATGTAATAGTAATACCTATTATAACGCACAATGCTAGACTGTTTGCTCACTTGCGGTTAAGATACCTAATTAGGTTGTCTTTTCTTTTAATATGGTTAACTAATGTAATAGTAATACCTATCATATCGTTGCATAATTTTTAAAAAAAAATACAAAATAGTCCCACATATATCGAATTACACAAATCCGTCTCATAACTACTCTAATCATCGCCTAACCCCTTCCATAACTATGTGCATATATACATATAATAATATTGGTAAATTAACATATATATAGGTAGTATTTTTTTAATGAGGGGGGCCACCACTGCCACCGTATCTGCTACCACCTTTAATTTGAAACACACCTAAAACCGTCATCTTCCCTAAGATAATCTCTGAAACCCACCCGTCGGCAATCATTCTCTCCGACTATTCTCCGACAACCGTTTGATGGCCGAAATTATAGATTTTATTATCCCAAAACATATGAAGAACATACGGAAGAAGCCACATTGGAAACTTGCTGGGAAATCACATCCAAGGAGTTCGTGAGTAATCCCAATAGTGAAACTTGCATCGTAATTATTAATGCCAAAAAACCGTCAACTCGGACACACCATTAAAAACATCACCATTTCTAATGGTGACATCACATGGAGTGTTGCACCTCAAGGTGCCTGCACAATATCCTGTTCTGCTCACTTGTACTACATGTTAGATAGACTTGGTAGTCTTGTATTATAACTTTCTCCTTAACATTGTAAGGTTATTGTCTCTATTGAATTTGAATCTTGATGTTTTGAGCATATATGCATGTTTAATTCAGTCTTTGAATTATATATACTAGCGTCAGGCGTCGAATTCATAATCTATTAAATAAGTAAGTAATTTCTTTATTGCATGTTATTGCTAAAGACCGACTAAAATTGATTGCCTATTATAATACTTACAGAAACAAACTTGCGGAATATATACCCAAATAGTCAGGTAAGTTTCACTATAATCTAATTTGGTCCATAAACTATTTGATTATCTCAAATGGTCCTATAACTTTCATATTTTAGCCGAAATAGTCCCAAATGCATTTAATATTTAATTTTAGATCCCTAAACTTTTAAGTTATACACTTTTACCACCAAAAAGTTTTTATTTTTTCAATTTAGTCCTTATTACATATTTATATTTTTTAAAATGAGGACAAAATTGAAAAATTTAGAAACTTTTTGGGGATAAAAGTGAACAATATAAAAGTTTAGGGACCTAAGCTTTTATGAAAGTATTTGAGATAATCAAATACTAAATGAGACTATTTCGGTTAAAATATGAAAGTTAAGGACCATTTGGGATAATCAAATACTTTATGGACCAAATTGGATAATAAAAAAAACTTACAGAACTATTTGGATATTTATTCCACAAACTTACATATTGTAGGTGTAATGTCACATCAGTTGAAGAAGACAAGAAGAATACCTTGTATGGATATGGATCTGTCCCACTTATAGCCGCGTTTTAAAGCATGGCGCATTTTAAAGCTTATGGGGAGTAACTCAAAGCTAACAATATCTATAAGTAAGGCCCTATTCTTTAGGCTTTAATTTGTCTAGTCTGATCTGAATTTTATAAGATCTGGTTTGGTCTGAATATTACTAATTTGATCTGATTCCATCTGGTCTGGTCTGCTCTGATCTGAATTGATCTGGTCTAGTCTGATTTTTTTATTTATATTTTGATACTAATTAAAATTATGGTAATAATAATAATGATAATAATAAAAATTAATAATTAATTTATAATAATAATAATAATACTAATAATAATTAATTAGTAATTATTAATAAATTAATTAATAATAACAATATACTAGTATTAATTATTATAATTAATTAATTAATAATATTTTATTGATTATTATTATTATAATTTATATATTATTATTATAAAATATTTTATTGATCTCCGCACGCATGCATTAATATAAAAATATAAATAATACAGTATTAAAAATATTTATAATATAAATATATTAAGAACGTGACTAGTTAGTATATTTAAATAATATTTTAATTAGAAAAAAATTCTAAAAATATTTTTGAATTTCTATAATGAAAGTATTTAAAACTACATTTTGAAAGTATTTATAAGATAAAATCTATTAAGAACGTGACTAGTATATTTCTTTTTTTTTTTGAGGGTAGACTAGTATATTTCAATAATATTTTGATGAGCAAAAAAATATTTTTAAATAATTACAATATAAATAATCTTTGTATTGCTATATTTTTTTTTACTAGTATATTAAAAAAAAATTATATATAATTATATAATTTTATTATAATGATCTAATCTGGTCTGATATGGTCTGATCTGAATGTTTCTGGTCTGGTCTAATCTAGTCTGATATGATGATTTTGAAAAAAACAAGTAATAAGACCTGAAAATGAATTCTAGAGAACGGGTCCTAAGAACGATTGAGACCTTACAAAAAGTGACAATTTATATATTCCACAAAACGATAGATAGTTCATGTTATAATTTACATAAACTAGTGAAATCACAATCTTTTATTGAAATAATAATAAATTATTAATAAAGAAATATACGTATCTAATAAGTTTAAAATATAAAAATTTTAAAATATTCAGACGATCACCACTGGTTGCATTACAATAATTAATTTCCAGTTAAGCTTGTATAATAATTGTATATTCATAAAGTTCAGCCTCCGTTATCATATCACTATTATAATACCCACATGTAGGATTGCATCCAATAATGAACTGAACAAATTTGCTTGATTTGCAATTCAAATTTTGGTTGATTCGGTATTCGATTAAATATTCGGGTCATATTCAATATATATAAACATTAACTTTAATTTGTTATGTATAAAAAAACTTTAAATTTTATTTTATTTTTTTGGCGGAGATTTTTATTTTTTGACTATATATACAAATTATAAAAATATATTATATGTAATATTTAGTTAGTAAGTTTGATAAATAATCGAATTAAATATTCGAGTGTAATAATTAAAAAAATATTTATAAGATATTAAATTGTTACCACTCATCTAGGGTTAGTCTTTCTTCTGGTGTGCTTTCGAGACAGAAAACGGGATGAGGATATATATATATCATGCCTTGCGTGAAGTCAAGGGCTTTGATTTGCCTTGAATGGCTCAAGGGCTTTCTTTGTTTTGCCTTAACTAAAGGGCTTCTACATATTTAGGAAAGTCATAAAGAAAGCGATAAAGAAAGCAAAATGAAGAAAATAATTTGTATTTGATTGATGTTGTGTGTGTTGTTTACAAATACAAGGAGTCTTATATATAGGTGTGCAAGAGGTGCGGTGAATAGTCATGTCCATTCGCTTGGGAATCCAGGCCCAAATGGATTATGTGGAGTCGTTGTCGGGGATGTTGAAGCCGCTGGCTTGAGGACTTCTCTGGCTTCGTGGGTACTATGTCCAACCTTGTTGTTGAACCCCATGGGATCTGGAATAGATTACGTAAGGTTGCCAGTTTGGGGATCACGGCTACTTGTTGCTTCTCTTACTCTATGGAGGCGTTGCGGCTCATTTAACTGGGGGACTTTTCGTGGTTATTGGTTTTTCCCATTGGTATGTTCAATATTTGTGATATTTTGGACGAACATCCGGGATTCCAGTGGTTTCAAATTATGACGGAAGAGATGTTGTTGATTCTTTGGCCAAGCGGGGCTCTATCTCTAGATTTATTTTACGACGTTGGTATTCCCTCTCGATGAAGTTCGGCCACTCGTGGCTTGTGAATGGCTGGAGTTCGGTTTTTTCACTATTAATTTATTGTTTTCCATTCCTTCAACCTTCTATCAAATAATTTTTAGTTTTTCCTTTCGCCGATGCTATCGTGTCACTATTTATTCAAAAAAAGATACCCACGTTGGAAATTGACATATACTATAATTCAATTTGGAAAGAAAAATCTGCGAATGTTGTGGTCACTACATCTTGATGAGTCAGTCCCTCAATTATTTTACAGAATATATATATGGATAAATCAAAATGATGCATGAGACGGCCCACGAAAACAAAAAGTTAAAGGACAAGCATTCCAAGTCGAAAAGATACGCCCCTTGTTTTGAGAGTGAGACAGACGACAGTATGGGGACTGTGAGTTCGTCATTGTGTCAATTAGGCTTTCATACGCTTTCACAACTAAAAAATTAATTGGTCACATCATGTGTGGACATGCATTATTAATTTATTATAAATTCAATGTATGTGGCCAATCATAACATATACGAAGTATTATCCTTGGGAAAATGACCCATTTGGTCCGATAATGTTGAAAAAAATTTCAAATAGTTCAAAAAAGTTCGAATTAAATGAACCTGTCCATTAAATACACTAATCATTGTCGAACCCGTCCATTAACCCGATTTATTTACTAATCATTGTCAAACCCGTCCATTAAATACCTACTCATCACCGAACCGCTCCCTCCAGTAGGGTAGTTTAGTGGATGGGTTCGGCAATGATTAGTAAAAACCAGTTATTAGGGTATTTAATGGATGAATTCATTTAATTCGAATTTTTTTGGACTGTTTGAAAAAAAAAATCAACATTATCGGACCAAATGGGTCATTTTCCCTATTGCCCTTCATAACAATTAAGCCAATTAATATGAAAACTTCATTCTTGTTTTTTTTTTTTTTTCCCATGCATGCAAATGTGATCGAACTGGATTATTTCAACAATTTGGTAGCGATTTCTCATCGTTGATTAACTTTTTCAATCAACGGTTGAGATTAACTCGAAGATTCAAAAAGTAATTTTGTCATTACTCCAAAATGTATTTTAGTACATTTCAACGACAACGTATGTACATTTCAGCGATGTTGAGTAATGTGACGCGCAATAATATATTTCAGCGACAGGCATAGTGTTTTCAGCGACGTCTTCTATGTATTCAGCGACATCTTATAGTATATTTCAGCGACATGCTATAGTATATTTCAGCGACTTGATAATTTGCATTCCAGCAACTTCATAAAAGTTGTAACCCCAATTCTTTGTTTTAATATATTTCAGCGACGACCTATGTGTATTTCAGCGAGGAACTGTGTGTAGTTCAGCGATAGACTATAGAGTATTTCAGGGACATGCCATAGTATTTTTCAGCGGTAACCTTGTGTGTATTTCAGCGAGAAGCTGTGTGTATTTCAGCAATAGACTATAGAGTATGTTAGTGACATGCCATAGTATTTTTCAGCGATAACCTTATGTGTATTTTTCAGCGAATTGATGTTATATATTTTTTTGAACAATTTTACCTTTTTCATTTTGAACCGTGGGATTAAAATGAACGGTTAGATTTATGTGCCTTGATGTGCCGCGGAATTTTTTATTGCACCGTAACCATACCCTATTCACGTTAGCTTGCATCGTAAACATATATATACTCAAACTTATGAGTAATATAAAAACAACAATAGGATATTTAATGTGATTAAGCATGGCCTATTAATTAGTTAATCTCTTTCTCCCTTTCATTTTAAAATTTTTGTACTTGCTATAATAATAATAATAAAGAATAGTTTAATTTGATTTTGTTAAATTCTTTTAATTACATAATTTTAAAATATATACTTCTACATTCTAAGTTATTAATTATATTATATATGTGGATTAAATTATACGTTTAGGTCGAATAAAATGCTTAACGCGTTAAAAAGACAACTATCATGACTTTGACTAATTAAAAGGAATTTATAAAATAAACATACAACTCAAAGCATGTTTATTAAAAGAATATGAATTTGATCGAGTGATGAAATTTTTTTACTTTCAACTTTTATATTTGGGATTTGACTCCCCACATTGTAAATAAATCAAATATAGCGGAAATTGAAACGGAGGGGACTATTTTGATAAATTTTAGAATTTAACGGACTACTTTGTTGATTTTACCGTTGCATGCATGCAGTATCATTTTTATTCGACTTTCAGATGGGAAAAAAAATTAAAAAGAAATAACGCTTTGCATGTACTCCCTCCATTTTTTTTAAAGGTTACATTTTGACTTTTTTTACTGTTTATTGTAGCACTTTGGCTTCTATTTTTGTTATAGTTATAGAAGACAAAATATAGTCAAGTGAGATCTTGTTGGATTCGTTTCATCTTGTACGTAGTTTTTAAATATCAAATTTTTAGAATATTTACTTGTACCGAATTTGAGTTATTAATCATTGAAAATGTGCATTGGCATACGTGCAGATGAGAAGTGTAACCTTAAAAATAAAAAAAATAAAAAAATAAAAAAGAGGGGAGGAAGTAATAAATAATTTTGAAGTGGCAAACTAGCTAAATGATTTTTCAGTCACGAAATCTATGGAACTCAAGTTTACTTTTCTAAATATAAAAATAAAATAAAATTATCACTACAAAAAATTGTCCTAGCTCTAGTTCATTTACTTGATTAATTCTCTGCCTAGTAAGATATTTCATCGCCGCATGATTCTTCGCTTGGAAATTTCTCACATGGTTCCTTGTCTCTGGGAGTCGATATGTTTTTTTTACAGTGTGTTAATTTCAGAATACTACTCCAATGATTCTTTTCTAAATGTCTTTTTAATTAGTCATCAAATATATTGTTCAGCCATAAATAATATTTTTAAAACACCAATGTAGAAATATTCACGACTACTTTCAAGTTTCAACTTCATCCTTAATAATCATTACATTGCTTCACTTACTTTTTCATCACATATTTTTCCTCTAATTCCATTATTACTTATTTAAGGTTATTTTAATAAATTCATATTCTTCTTTGGTAGTACAAGGGGTGTGATTGACAAATTTAATCACATCCTATAGGATTATATTAATCTCAGTTAATTATATTCAATAAGATTTGGCCCAATTTCGCAAAACAACTAAATGACCCTATTTGGCATTATTTGACAATTAGAAATAAATTAGCTTATTTAAAAAGAGAAAATAACTCACATCTTAGCTTACGCTTTCATGTGTCCTTGTATAAAAAATAAAAAAGACAAAATAACTTAAAATAGTGTTCAATCAACTCTTTTTGAAACCGCTGCAAATAGCAGTATTTTGGAATTAACTTATTTTAAGCAAAAATTTGGCCTTGAAATTGCCAAACAGCTAATTTTTATTAATTTATTATTTACATAATCAGTTAACAACTAATAGCTAATTCCCACACAGACGCTATTTTTCTTTTTTTCTGAACAACTGAACGGCTTATACAGACTAGGAAATAGGTGGTGGGAGTCCATGCCACACAAATTACAAATGGACAAGGGGGAATGATAGGGCAGGGTGGGAAATCGAACCCCAACCTAAAGATTGGGAGTCAGGGGACTTGATGTATAAGCAAAGTCCCCATCCTCAATTCAATAAGATTATTGTTCTAGTAAGTTAGTTCATTATTATAATCCCTAGCTCAAAGTAAACATATAATTATGTAATACCCCGTAAAATGGTTTGAATATAGTGAAATAAACTACTCATACAAATAAGGTATATTTCTTTCTGGGTATTCATTCAATAAAAACTCCAAAGTTAAGTGTGCTTGTCTTGGAGTGACTTAAGGATTGATGACCTCCTGGAAAGTCTTCCAGGTGTGCATGAGTGGAGCCAAAATGCACTGGAAAGAGTTCATGTTAGTTTGTGGGGTCAGTCTTCACTCCCAAGTCAGCAACATCTAAAGTAATACTTTGTTTTATCGCTGCCCCAAAATGGGGGTGTTACAAATTAATACTACCTCCGTTCCTTAATATTTACCACGGACCCACATTTCACACAATCCAATACACATTTTTAATCCGTAATAACTCAAATTGCATACAAGAAAAAAAAATTTGAAAATTTGATATTCTAAATCTATGCGATTAAACGAATCCAACAAGATCTCACTTGACTATATTTTATCTTATATAAATGTATTGAAAAGTCGAATTAAAGTTACTCAATGAACAGTGACAAAACTTTCAACGTGTCAATAATTTAGGAACGGAGGAAGTATTAATAAAAAAAAAAAACATTATCAAAATTAATCATCCTAAAATGAGGCGGTAAAATGTTCCTTAATCATCCTAAGGAAATCACCATCATTTAAGTGACTATATCGAACATAGTTACTTGTAGTCTTGTAGTACTATGTATACATCAGTATATATGTACCTATTCTTCAAGATATAGCACGTGATTGAATTACTGTTTGAGTCGAGTATATTAATACTCCAATGGTAGTTTATGCGTCATCAGCTATTTATATATAGTCTGTAAGGGCTATGGTTATCGTGCAATTGCCTGCAAGTGCGGACATGGGATGAGAGGTCATTTCTATGACGTGTGCTTACAATACATTCAGTGATGATAGGTCGTTGTTATGTGGTATTTGATTTATTAATGTGATGGATACGATCATTTTTGTTATGCTATGTGATATTTAGTAGTGTTGGGTGTGGTTTCCAAGATTTTTGAACAATTTTCATGTTGTACTTTATCTGTTTTTAAATGTTTGCTCTATTTCACTTCACACACACTCCAATTATTTTAAAAAATCAATAACTCAAATTACACATAAGTAAAAATTATAAAGTTTTATATTTTAAAATTATGTGATTAGACGAATCTAGAATCATCTTACTTGACTATATTTTTTTATATATAAATATGATAAAAAGTTCAGTCAAAGGCTCAAAGCTATATACTAATTAATAGTGGTAAAATCAAAATGAAGCAAATATTTGAGAACCGTGGAAGTATACTAATGGACCACACCACTTCACAAACCGGATGGTGAGCATGACCACAAGTCCACAACAAATGCAATCAAAAATGAAGTTTGTACATAAATTATATTGGTCTGTAAGTATTTGAGGATAATGTGTTTGTCTTTAATTTGAGCTTCCACGTCTGACGGTCCCAATACCCAATTAGTTGATGACCATTGGCCCTTGTCCTAATATTGGTGTGGATGCAACTTGGAAGACATGATCAATCTCTTACAACTAATTAATCATTTGGATTCCCAGTTTTTTTTTTTTTTTTTTTTTTTTATATTTTCGCCTCGGCACAATTCTCACTTGTAAGATATTTTTTTCTCCAGATATTTTGCCCCCTATAATTTCAGTACACTTTTATGATATTTATTGGAGTTAACTCTATCCAATAGGAGTAATTTATAGTGTATAATAGTAGAATATAAATGCCAAATATATGGGTTCTTTGCTTTGAATATAAAATACATGCTGCGTTCGGTAAAAACACGTTAATGTTTAGCGTTTGGAATTTAAAAATTATTAAATAATAAATATTTTACAATAGTCAAATTGTAAACTCGACTCTTTCCCAATTTTTAACTTTTCAAACTCTAATCTCTTAAATCTAATTTTAAATTCAAACACTAAACATTATTGTTCGACATTATCCCAATTTAAAATTAATTTTCTCCATTAATTTCAAATTTTAAACTTTAAACTCTAAACTCTGCTTATTCCCAAACATAGCCTTAAATTTACGAGTCCCAAATTCCATCAGACCTATTCGATTTTTTTATGGCGGGTGTATATACAGCAACTAATTTTTTATTTATTTATTTATTTTGGTACATGTAGTGCATCTTCTTATTAAAGGATGATGGTAGGTCGTGTCATATACTCCCTCCCTAATTTAAAATTATTAACAATCTATATTTTCACGTAATCCAATGCAAAGTTTTAACATTTAAAATTTTAAATTGTGTAAAAGTAAAAATTATAAAAATTCAATATTCTAAAATTATGTGATTAAATGAATCTAACAACATCTCAATTGACTATGTTTTATTTTATATAACTGTGTTAAAAAGTTGAATCAAAGTTACTACATGAAGAGTGTTTACTATGCTAACGTTAATATTATTAGATAACGGAGGAAGTAATTCCTATGTTTTGTATTTTTACTTGTTTTTTTTTTGAGAGTAAAAAAGGTTTATAAATACTGATCAAAAAAGCAATTACAGAAATGATAATGCTCAACTGTGTTCACTCTAACGCACAGACACCCAACTCAAAACACACGAAGGAGTAACTCAGAAACAACAAATGAGCCTTACTCCTACCAGCAAAGCATTATCACATAAATAACATATAACATATTAGCCTACATACAGCAGCAGCAAACGAATGTTCCCATCGTCACAGGTATGCCTCAAAACCACACTTCCATCTTGCCAGCTTGACCAGCCCCCATCTTTGCCCAATGATCCGCGGCATCATTACGCTCCCTCAAGTTGTGTTCCACACGAACTTCTCCTGCACAACTAATCAGCTCCAAAATAGGACCAACCAGGTTTATAAATCGCCACGGAAGCTTATCCGGAGCAGCAAGCCATTTCACAACATTACTCGAATCACATTCAAAAATCAATCTAGGAGGGGGGGTAGCCTTGGTCACGAACAAGAGCCATACATCCCAATGTAGTCCGATAGAATAAATAGAACATCTCCCTCATCGTTTCTAATTATCCCACGAATCCCTGCCGGCCCCGGATTCCCAAAGGACGATCCGTCCGTATTGATTTTCCACCACCCTTTCAACGAGCGATCCCACACCAGCCCAAATCTAACTTGACACTTACTACGGCTCCTGGACTGAAGCAGTCCTTCCGGGAAAGATACCACTTCATCACCCACGTTGATGATCACTCTATTATACCCCACAGACCACCACATTCTGACCAACCAGGTAAGTTCTCCCACTGCCAAATTGTAATCAAACTTAATCCCTTTGAATACTTCTCCATTCCTGCTCTTCCATATTATCCAAATGATGGCCACTCCCATAACAAGCCAAATCTTCTTCTGCTCTACCTTAAACTTGATATCAATCCATTCTACAACCAGGATGCTAATGTTCCCAGGTACCGCCCCATGAATACCAAACCACGAGGCCCCCTTATACCACAGCTTCCCCAAAACTTCACTTTACAAAACAAGTGGTCTGCTGTCTCCACTTCTTTCTTGCATAATTGGCATAAGGCCTCAGAAGACTGAATACACCCCCTATTCAGTAGCAAATCCCGAGTGGGAAGTGCATTATTTAGCACTTTCCAGGCCAACAGTCTAGCCTTCATAGGGACTTTAATGTTCCAAAGTTTATTCCAGTGTAAGCTCCCCAAAATTGCTTCCTCCGATTCACCCCATCGCCAGCATGACTTGGTAGTAAACACACTGTTACCTTCCTTTCTCCACACAACCCGGTCCGGGATGAAACGACAAAGTTCTGTTCTTCTCAGCTCCCCCATCATCTCCTCCCACACCTCCAATTCCCACTCAAATAATCTCCTCCTAAACGAAATATTCCACTCCCATACTGTACCGAGCCAACTCCCATACTCCCGCGACCTTCCCACCCTTATTACATGCTAACACAAATATCCTGGGGAATAAGTCCTTCAAAGGTAATCCCCTCTCCACCCATACATCTTGCCAAAAAAGAGTTCTTTCCCCGTTCCCGACGATAATAAAGAAATCATCCTGGTCACTGGAAGGCTTCTCTCCCCATGTCTACTAATATAACCCCACAGTGATCTTCCAGTTTTAGGATCCAGAACCAAGCACTCCTCACCCCCATAGTGTTTGGCAACAATAACATCCTTCCATAGCGTTTTTTCTCTCCCAAATCTCCACCTCCATTTGGTCAATAGTGCTTCATTAAACTGCTTAACATTCCATATTTGTAGACCCCCTTGTTCTTTATGGTGTCACACTCTCTCCCAGATAATCGTATGCATTTTCCTAGCTCCATCCCACTCATTCCAAAAGAAGCGCCGCTTCAATAATTCCAATCTGTCCGCCACCGCCCGAGGCACCTTGAATAATGACATAAAATAAACCGGAAGGCCACCCAACACTGATTTAATGAGACATAGCCGGCCAGCTTGGGACAATAGTTTTCCTTGGCAACACAGGATACGCCGTTCCATATTATCTAAACATGTCTTCCAAATATCAATCTCACTCACTCTCCCACCCACAGGCAACCCCAAATACTTCATTGGCCAACTACCCACCCCACACCCAAACAAGGCAGCAACCTGTTGAACCAATTCATCATGACAGTTGATACCAAACACCCTGCACTTCCCAAACAAGGCAGCAGCCTGTTGTATTTTTACTTGTTACATACCTTACTTTTTCATGCATTCCAATGCATATTTTAAATTATTAATATATAACTCAATTTTGGTACAACTAAAAATTCTAAAAGTTCGATATTTAAAAATTACTAGACGAGACGAATCTAACAAGATCCTATTTGGTTATATTTTAACTCGTATAACTATAATAAAATTTAAGTCAAAATTCTACAATGAACATTAGCAAAAGTCAAACTGTGAGTTGCTTTGATAAATATATATTGTGTTATTTAATAAAGTAATTTAATGTCACCAAAAAATCTAACTAATTTAAAATATAATATTCAAATAAAAATAAAAAATAGTAATAAGTACACAATTAGTATTATTTAATCTAATATAGATTTTAAAAACATTGAACTATAAACCACTAAACCACTAACAAAATAAAAAGACATCTGACAAGCCAAGATGGACCAAAATAATATTAAAACCCAATAGTAGCCCAACAAGAATTGTATGACAAGTGGGCCGAGAGAAGGAATAAATCTACGTCTAACGCATATGACATCTGGAAATATTTTGGCAAGAAGCCTCAAAGCCCGGGAGAGAAGCTTCCTCCCGAAAAATTTCAAGTTTCTATATTTAGAAATCTTCTTTAAATAATTTCAATAATTCCATGTACGTTGAATAATTTCAAATTTAATAAAATTGAGCAGTTGTTAGTTGTAACCATATTTAACAACAATATAAGTAATTGGATATGGCTTGGCTGGCACAACATGTACAGGTGGTGTTGTGATGTCCAGCAACCAAAAATGATGTAAATATATCGAAGGAAAAAAAAATTCATTTAGTCCTATAAGTTTTTTCAATTTCTAAAACTATTCTACATATATCGAATTAGACGAATCCGTCCCATAACTACTCTAATCATCGCCGAACTCATCCATGAACCGATTTTTTCGCTAATCATCGCCGAACCCGTCCCATAGCTTCCCTAATGGAGGGATGGGTTCGACGGTGATTAGGGTAGTTATGGGACGGGTTTGGCGATGATTAGTGAAAAAATCGAGTTTCATGGACGGATTCGGCTATGAAAAGGGTAGTTATGGGACGGATTCGTCTAATTCGATATTTGTGGAACTGTTTTGAAAATTTTTCTAAATTATGAGACGATATGAGTTTTTTTTTCAGATATGAAATGATGGGCCCACTTGAAAAATTAGATCTTCAATATTCAATAAAATAACTAACATGCATCACCTAACATTATTCTATAAAACGCAACATCACTTTTTATTGAGGAGACTTAATTATATACCAAAAATTAATGCCATGGATCATGAAGTGTCTAAAATCGAAAAGGAGAGTTCGAGCAAACCAAAAACAAAGAAATGGTCAAGTGGCCGATTGCACATCAAAGAAAAGGAAAATGGAAGAATTACTTGGATGATGATAAGGGAGAATGTGTCTTGATCATCCAAAGAGGGACTCGATGCGACCCCGACCCTTCTACGCCGGAACCGTACGCCGCCACGCCTTGAACGCCCAAGTTGGACCCCGTAAGCCTCCTCCGAGCCTCCCGTGTCACGACCCCTTGAACCTAAGTCCAAAGAACCGATTTGCCTTCCTTTCTCTCGAATGTCGCGGCCATGGGTGGTGGTGGATGGTGGTCGGCCGATGGCTTGGAAGAGATTGGTGGTGGTTACCTCTTTTTTGTGAGAACTAACTTTCTCTCAAAAAGTAAAACAAGTATAAGAGATCATCTCTTTACTCTCAAAAGGAACACTACAAAAAAAATTGTATTTAGTGATAAATATTTTTGTCACTGTATAACAGAAAATTGTCACTATAACACTCTAGTGACGAAAAAATTAATTGTCACTAGGTTGTCACTATATAAGTTGTGACTAAAAGTTTAGTCGCGAATTTTAATGTTGACACTGTTACTAATCATTTAGTTACAAATAAACTCTATCACAGTTACTCGGGGCTATAGTCACAGAGTAATATTGTCTCTAAATGTTTAATTCTAGTGACTTCAACTTTGTATCACTATAAATTAATATTTTTAGTTGCACAATTTTTTAGTAACTAAATCTATTTTGTAGAGACATTTAATATTTGTCACAATAATTTATCAATTACTTTTTAGTGACGTTTTCAAGTACTATAACTAAAAGTCAAAATATTTATTTGAACGAAATTAATTATTATTTTTAATTATTGACCCATATAAATTGTTTAATATATATATATGTATATATATATATATGAGTACAGAATTATATAAAATATTGTTTTCTATGATGTAAATATAAAAAATAAAGTAATTTCATTAATCCAAATATTAAATTACATAGAAAAATTTACAATGATGATACTAGAATAAAATGGTGTATTAAATTACAACATAAAAGACTACTTGAATCTAAGAAAGACAAGCACCCTCCAGCTTGAGTCAAGGTCGTAGGGGTTCCTCCGAAATGTTTGAGGTGTTACAGCAATGCCAAGTTCATAATTTGGAAGGTTTTGCATCATGTACATTTCTGCCGCAGCTTCTTTCCCCATTGCGTGATCATCTCAATCAAAAGGCTCTACTAGAATCTGGTAGTAACAACTCCACATATTGCAAAAATCCATCTAACACCAACTGTATTGCAACACAAGAAAAATTTAAATAAAATGCAAATAAAAATCAAATTAGTTTATGAACAAATTAAAGCAGGGTATAGAATGCGGATCTGAATTCCAATTAAACAACACAAACTATCAATAATTCCATTTGCACATTCGACAGTACATTGAGAAAACAAGATTCATTCAACCCAAACTATCAATAATTGCAGGAAAAATAATTATTGCACCCCAAACCTGGTGATTAAATTATTGCAATTAATCAAACTAATTACCTCTGGCTCTTCAAGCAGTATAAATTAATCAAACTAATTACCTCCCGGCTCTTCAAGCAGTAGAATAGGCTTTGCGTTATCTGCCTGACCTTTTAATCACTCACAACAACAAATCTTTTGAGAAGAAGAGAAAAGTAGATGGAGAAGCATGGAACGGACGTAGAAGAAAAATTGATTTTGCTGCCTATTATACCTTTGAATATATATAATTAGATAGGTTCAGGGAATTCACTATATTGCGTCAAAAAAAAAAGGCAGAGTGATGGAGATCGTGCAAGAGAATTGTGGTAGTTAATCTCTTTATATTTTATTTATAAACCAATTTTCCCCACCACTCCTCCCATTAATTTTTCTAGATCCATATCTCCGTTTTTTTCTCTTAAATTGTTTCAGATTTTTTATGTTTTCATACAAGTCTTTTGACCTGCTATGAATCTTTATAGTTATGTTTAACTTATATCCAATTCATTGGATACAAAATTATCACCAAAAACTAATGCCTATAATATATTTATTACTTATTCGGTCATTTCTAATAATACAATATGTGTGTAGATTAATGACTAATAAAAATATATAAACGATAAATTATTATGATATTGGTTTTATGTATATAAAATAAATGGTGGAGAAGAATAGATTTGCAATCATACTACGGTCATGAATTTTTTAATAAATTTTAGTATGATGTAATTTTATTTTCTAGATCTTTTATTTGTATTTTATAATCGATACGCATATCTTTGAACTAAAATTACAGTTTGAACCCATAATATATAATTTTTATAAAGAGATTAATTATAACTTAAAATGTTATATATGCAGCATAATAAAAATATGGTTCCAGAATATATTATATAGATTAAGATTCCGTGACGGATATTTTTACTTAGTGATTTTACTTTGATAAGTAACTTTATGATAGATATGCATATTTTTAGGATAAAATTATTGTTTGAATCCATAATATATAATTTTTATAAAGAGATTAATTATAACTTAAAAGATTAGTATAGACATCACAATTAAAATATGGTTGCAGGATTTAGGTGGAGATCAATAGATTGTATCGTAGGTAATTGAATTTTAAAATGAAGTGATTTTACCTTCCAAACCTTTGATATGCATCTTTATGATAGTATGCATATCTTTGAGCTTAAATTACTTTTTGAACCCATAATATGTAATTCTTATAATTAGAATAATTATTATAACTTAAAAGGATAATATAGGTAGCACAACAAAAATATTTTGTGTTGGAGGATTTAGGTGGTGATCAATAGATTGCAATATTAAGGTCATTGAATTTTAAGATGAAATAATTACTCTTTCTGGACCTTGACATGCATCTTTATGATAGTGTGCATATCTTTGAGGTTAAATTACTTTTTGAACCCATAATATATAATTTTTATAAATAGATTAATTATAACTGAAAAGGATAATATATGCGGCATAATAATATAGTTTCGATTTATTATAGTATTGATGATAGATTAAATTCAAAATTATACTTGATACTAAAAATTATGATTAAAATTTTCTGTAGCAGAATAATTTCTTTTAAATATATATTTTAATAAATTAACAAAATTATGGTTAGAATTAATTAATTTTTTAATTTATTGTATTGATTTAGATTATTACTTATTATTTATTAATACTTTAGGCTTTTTCTAACCTGTATAGGTTATACCTAGCAAATAAAAAATAAAAATACTTTAAGCTCAAAATTTAATACAACTAATATAATATATATTGGATATATATATATATATTCAATTAAAGAATTTATAATATATAGAAGATTTAATTAAGTATTTATTAATCATCAAGTATATTATAATTTTTTTTATAATTTATATCTTTTGAAAATATATAGAAAAGTTTTTGAAAGATTTGTTTATAAATATAGATTTATAGATTTATGATTTAAAAATATTATTAAAAGTTGATGACATGGCATCGATAGAATTAATCAGTGGTGAGGTGTATCTTGATGATTAATCAGCGCTTATGTGTCTTTTTTAGGTCCGTTGATCTATAAGATGATGGTATAATTACTGATTAACCCTTAAAATTAAAAAGATTGAGTTATTTAGAAAAGGACAATATAGTCTGTGCATGCCAAAAAGTATTAAGGATTTATTATATAGATAGATTATGGGTTCAAAACAATACTTTTATTTTAAAGATATGCATATCTATCATAAAATACATAACAAAGTAAAATCATATACTATTTTCACTAAAAATATATATAACTACTAAAATTTAACTTTTTATTTAAAAAAATAATTTTGAAAAATGACATAATATGGGAAAAAAATAAGTACTCCATCAGTAAGAAAATTTCAATATACTATTTTATGACTCCCGGGGTTCGAATTCCCACCCGACCCCCTATTCCTTCTCTTTGTTTCCTTTGTAATTTGTGTGACATGGACTCCCACCAACCCTTTCACAGGCCTTCAATGGCTCCTAAAAATATTTTATTATCACATAAAGTATAGTATCCAAAATTTTGGGATAGTATTCGCAGGATAAAGAGAGTAACTTAAAAATAGAATATATATTATATAAAATATATCATAAATAAAAATAAAATAAAAAATAAATTATAAAATACAAAGTTGAATAAATAATATTAAAGTAAACAATAAAAGAAAAAAATAAAATTTAGAATAATAATAAATAAAATTAATCATATTAATAATAACATCAATAATTAAATTATATCTTAAAATAAAAATTAAATAAGTTAAATCTAAAAATAAATTGGACTGAAATAAATTATTTATAATAATAAGATAACAATAAAATAAATGGCATTACAAACAATGAGAGCTTAAAATTAATACTATTTCATTTTGTTTTTTTTTTCTTTAGTTTAATGTATTTTATTCTATGTATTTGCTTAATTTTAATTTTAATTTCATGTTACTACTTGAATATATTGTTGTTATATATATAATATATACATCCATATCAGACGCACAAACGGATTTAGTAAAAGTGGTAACAATCACTTTAGGCTTGTTTTCCATGTTTAGTGTTCGAATCTAATAACAAATTTGAGAGCTAGTTCTGATTTTACTAACAACTTATTTTCATATATGTTTTTAGAATTTAAAATTATATCATATTGGAGTTTAATAAAAATTTATAGTTATAAATTTCACTATAATTATAGTAAATAATTATTTACTCAAAAAAAATATAACTAATTAATTTATATATATTAATGAAAAATGAAAAGTTCAAAATTAAAATTACTCGTAATTAGTCACAAATATAGTGATAAGTATTAGTGTTGTAACTAATAATTGTAATTAGTCACAAAATTTAGTGATAAGTATTAGTACCGTAACTAATAATGGTTGTGTAAATAAATTAGTGACAATAATTTTTCTAATCACAATACTTACATTTATTGTGATAATATTATCATCGTCACTTTGAATTTCGTCACAAAAGAAGCATTTTTTTGTAGTGGAAATTCCATTCAATCAAAGTCTTCGAATTTCAACAATCAAGGCAATTTCATCAATTCAACAAAAAGGAAGGAAATCAACAACAACTAACATGGAATTCAAAATCCAAAAAAGCAAGAAGACATGGATTTCAACAAAATAGCACAAATTCAACAATGATCATAAAACCGCCACTAGAAGATGCAAAATGGCGTGGATCACTAAACTAACATGGAAATTTTCGAGATTAGACTATGGCTTTGATACCAAAAATTAATGCCATGGATCTATGTGCCTAATTCCGAAAGATCAAAACAATGGAACAAAAAAGAAAAGAAAGGCCAAGTGGCCGAGGCAAGAAAAGAAGAAGAAGAAGATCAAAACAAGAGAAAATGGAAGATTTACTTGGAAATGGAAAGGATGAATGTCTTGACACTTCCAATGACTCGTAAGACCCGGAGCCCTTGTTGAATGCCGTTGGTGCTAGTTTTCACTTCTTCCTATTCGTGATTATGTGGAATTACATATTTTAGCATCTCAGAGCAATTGTTGAAAATCTTCCAAATTGTTGAGTGGGGCCGAGAGTTGGGATTCACATTAGGGGCGGTTTTGTTGAATTTTGAACATTGGTGAATTTAGTGATAGGGAGGTTATCTAGCACATTCTTTGCACATGGATTAGTTTGGAAGTTAGGGAAATTAGGACAAACTAGGATGTTTCCCCAAAATTAGGACATCCCTAGATGTTTCCCCAATTCCCTTACATAGTTAGTTTTTGATTTCTTTTCCATTTCATACATGCAAGCTTAGTTTCTTGATTTTTCTTCTTTTCACTAGTTGGATAATCGGGATTGTTGAATTTGCTTGTTGGCTTGTTGAATTGTGTAGAAGGCCTAGTAAAAGTGCATTGTTGAAAATTCTTGTAAAAGGCATTCTCTCACATCTAATAAGAGCTGAGAGTTTTTTTTTAAAAAAAAAGAAGCCGAGAGCTTAGTAAAAAAAAAAAGAGGAAAACAACTGTAACACCCCGATTTAATTAACGCATAATTAATTTGATTAATTATGGTTAATTGACTAAATACTCATTGCATGGATTAATTGTAGGTGAGAATAAGATTGAAGTGGAAGAATAAGTGGGCTCAAACCCACAATAAAATAATAGCTCAAGTGCTCAAGTGAGTGCATTATAGTGGCGATGGCTCAAAACAAGTGAATCAAGTCAATAACCCATCTTCCAACCTTTCCCATTTTTCCACCCGGGTCGACCCATATCCCAGTAAAACCCCCAAATCAGGCAACTCATGCACATTTGCAACTCACACTTCCAAAATTAGGGTCATTCCCGTTTTTGGGAGAAGGGGGTGAAGAAATGGTGTCTTTGGGAAGGATTTGGCAATTTTGAGCTTAAGGAAGGTTGGGGGACTGACTAAACATCCTTTGGTGAGTATTTTCCTTACCTTGTTTCACATTATTGATGAGTTTTGAGGTGGTTTTGGTGGGTGCTCATGGGGGTGACGGGAATGAAGGTTTTGGTGAATCTTTTTGTAGATTTGTGTGCTTTGGAGGCTTGGAATCTTGCTAGGGGAGCTAGATTGGTGTTGTGAGGGCTTGGGTAAGTTCTCTAACTCATTTTGATTTTGTGAAATCAGATTGTGGCTCTCTTTTGTTGCATGTTGGAAAATCCCCAAATTTGTGATGAGTTTTGATGATTTGGTTGATTTCTTGCAATGTAGACTTGAATTTGTTGATTTGGAGCTTGGAGGTTGAAGGGGGAGGCTTGTGGACTCATCTAATCTAAGGCAAGAGTAGGATTTAGCTCAAAGTGGGGGAAAATGGGAGAAGAATCGAAGGGGAACGCAGAACAGCGTTCTGTTCTGTTTGCGCTCAGACGGGGCGCCACCAAGCCTTGGCGGCGCCCAGAAATGACCCGGAGCGCCAATTCGGCGCCCCTGTTCACTGGGACTCAGACCCAGGCGCCACCATGCCTGGGTGGCGCCTAAATGTGGTCTGAGGCGCCACCCTTGGCGCCTCCTGTGCACCCCAAAAACTCACAAACTTGAATCGGCTCTAACTTACTCGTTTTTAATCCGATTTTCGCAAACCATATATGAATCTGACCCTAATCGGAACAAGAATTTCAAATATGCAATCGGAATTAAGATATAATGTCTCCTTCAAAAATTTAATATAGAAATTTATAACCCGAGGGTGTCCCCTGCGTGCCGATTCACTGTTTTCTTCCATTTTTCGTTCCCTTTCGTATTTTATCATTTCTTACTTGTTGCTAGACCTCGGAAATGTTTTAAATTGGTTGTGATAGACCTACCATGTCTTAGAAATTAAGAAACTCGTTTGAGGTTGAATCTAACTCTTGTAACCGAGTTGCGAGCCGATATGTGGGGTTTGGCTAACCGGGAAACTGAATCTTAGTCTTTGGACTTGGGAAATATTTAATTATGCTTTCGAATCTTGGGATTGAGCATGCGAATTAAATTATATGATATATGTGATCTTATGCGTTCGAAGATACAATTATCATGTTATGCTTTCGAGTTATTAACTAGGCATACCTGATTAGTTGATTATCTTGCGCATGTTATTGTGATATTTATGTGTTTATGCTTTCGAGAACTATGTTCGGGGCATGTAGGCTTTCGAGAGCGAGATGCTCTGGGCCAATACCCGCTAGATGTGATTCGATCCTTGGGGATGCCACTCCGTAAGTCCACTTGAGCCTTTATGCATGTAGTGCTCGCGGCGGGGGCACTGTAGGTATCTCTTCCGACCATTAAGGTGAGGTGGAGCCTTAATGGGGAAGAATGCCAACCATGGTATTAGGATGCGCGCTAGACATCTTATGTGCTGCATTTAGGATATATAGGAACTTAGGTCATTGCATTTCATTCATTATTCATCTCATCATCTGTTTTGTTTTGCAGTGTATGACGTGGTTGAAGCACTGGTATGGGACGGTGTGATGTTTTAATTATGTAACACCTCCGTTTCCACGCTCAAAATGACAGCGGAAGTTACTAACGGGAACCCGGGGTTGTTACCGCCACGCCTTCCGATTAAGCTCGCATTTGTCTTGCATTTGCTAACTTAATCGAAAAGCGCTAAGGCAAATTTTAAACTTAAGTCTAAACATACTTTAAACTGACTTGTTATTTATAACTAAAATTTATACTTTAAAAATAATATAACCTAGTTTTGCAAAATATAGCGATTGAGGCTTGCCGCCACCAAACAAATTTTTTTTATATTAACTAAAGTTTAAAAAAAATACTTTTACTAACTAATTTCCGAAAGCACAGTTAAATAAGTTTAAAATAGTACATTTAATTCGGGCAAAACTATCAGAGTTTACAAAATACGATAACTATGATTTACTATTCAAAAGACAAGTTTATGACTAGTAAAACATAATTTATTTTTCGAAAAGCAAAAACATAATTTAAAATAACCACTATAAAAGTGACACCGATACCCATGCCCGTGCCCATGCCTTTTTGTGGGGTCCACACATGTCAAACCCTGTAAATGTGAGTAAGTAAAGTTTATCAGCCCACTGGCTGAGCAAGTAAATTATTGTCCCTTGGACAAAAATAATTTAATATTACTCAATAGTAAATGGCATGTCAAACCAGTTTCAATAATTCAATCCACATGTAGCTCGACTATGATGCCTACACCCGGGGTATCTCATAGGACCTAGCATGCCCTCATAATGACCGAAGTCAAAATATGAGTACACAAGGATGGCCCTACCTTGCGATCTAGAAAATGACTGTGAGACCCTTGGTCAAACACAATCCTGTTCATGGGACTCCGGATCCCTTGGATAATCCCACGAAATATCTCACGAAGATATCCACCTCTGGGGTATATCTCGCATATTACTAATTCAATAATTCACATGCCATACACTGAAATTTAATTTTTTACATGCATGGCCTGGCCCAAAATATTTAAACACATAATGGGACATAACCTCTGCATAAATCACTTGCATGAATAAACCCTAGAATTATTAAAACACAAAGGAATTTAGACATGCAAAAATACTCTTGGGACAAAGCCCGCAGAACAAAAATTTACTTACAGTTTCTTCCGTCGATAACTATTTTAACCATTAGAACCCGGCATGCGCTACACTCTCCTCTCACTTGCTCGTTCTAGCTGATTTTCTTTATATGCCTTTCACAAACTATTTGCCCGTATTTATAGCCGAGAAGGGCAGTTGATTCATGAATTCTTTATTCAAGTAGCTATGCTGATTTACCTAGCCTTTGTGTAGACTTGAAAGGTTGTACATCCTATTGCCATTACACGTGTTCATGCATGTTACCATGCAAGTCTGATGAGCTCTTCGTGGACTTTGTTGCCTTTCTGCGTATGACTCCTTTAAATTTCCTTTTAATTTATTCATTTCTTTATTTATCTATTTATTATTATAACTATTAGTTTTATCTACTATGGACACTAATTCTTCTTGTCTTAACATAGCTGCTCTATTTCTTTTACTGAATAATCCTCGTGTGGGTATCTGTGTGTATCCATTTTACTTCAGTTGGAATTGATTTCTTGTACCACTTATTTAATTTAATTATTTTGGTTCATTGAACCACTTATACTCTTTTTATTTATTATCCTACAAAAAAATATTTTGTAGATAGCGGGATTCGAACTTATAATCTACAAAACAAGAGTCTAACATTATTATCAATAAGATATTGACGATTTAATTAAATTAACTATACTTAATTTAAAAGTTGTTAGAAGATAATACATAACTAGTATTATTATCAAATATTTAATCTTTATTTGATAAAGTATTTTCTTTTTTTTTTTTTGAAAAATATGCTTCTTATTTAAGTTATTTTTCCCTTGGAAGACTAGTTGGGATAATAGTTTTAATATCTCCATCGGAAACATGTATTTCTATTTGACTAAATCATTTTTCCTTGAAAAATAGTTAATTTCTTTAAAATAATCTCTGTCTTGGAAAATATTAATCTATTTCCCAATTCAATTTATTTCTTAAGAAATAAATCCGAAATTATTACTTTAGAAAAATATTATCAACATAGTTAATTTTTCAGGGTATTACAATCTATCATCCTTAAAAATAAACTTCGTCCTCGAAGTTTACTCAAGTAACTATTGCAACACTAAAAATAAGGCTCGCACATAATTAAACTTTTCTTACCTTAATTATAATTATTCCCTGTAAGGTTATGACATCTCCTCACCCACTTGTTTTCACAGCTATGTCCCTATAGCTGAATCGATTTCAAGATATAGCTTTAGATATATGGCTTGTATTTCTACCTCAGTTTCCCACGTGGTATTATTCTCGTCATAATTTGACCATTGGACTTTGACTATGCGAATGACTTGGCGCCTATGGCTCGCTCTTTAATATCTAGGATCTTAACTGGTCTCTCTTCGTAAGTAAGGTCATTATCTAATTGAATAATCTCTGATAGAATCACTCCCCGAAGGTTATGATGGTACTTATTAACTTAAGATAATTCTTATGGTATGTCCAATCGATATGCCACTGCACCGACTTTGGCAATGATATCGAATGATCTAGTGTAACAAGGACTTAGCTCATCGAGTTTATCGAATCGCATCACCCTTTTCATAGATGATCCATTCAATAATATTTTATCACTTATTTCATATTTGGCTTATCGCCTATTCTGGTTGGTGTTCGTCTTTTGTCAATATTGGGTAGATTTCACTTTGAACTAGGTTTGGTCAATAATCTATTTTGTCTCTTCAATCAGTTGTGGTCCAACAGGAATTCAATTATTGCCTTTAGTCCAACAAAGTGGACTTCTACACTTCCTACCATGTAGTGCCTCAAATGGGGCCATGTCAATATTAGTATGATAACTATTATTATGACTAAGCTGTACTTATGTTAGGTGAGTTTCTCAGCTTAATTTGATTTCTAAAGCGCAAACTCTTGACATGTTTTCAAGAGACCGGATTGTTCTCTCTATTTGTCCATCGGTTGATGGGTGAAATGTTGTGCTCATAATTGTTTTAGTACTTATGGCTTCTTGTAAATTAGTCCAGAAATTCGAGATGAATTGATGAAAATAATACCTTAAGGAATCCCATGCCTTCGTACAACATTCTTGATATGAGTCTTGGCTAGTTGATCTATATTCAACGTCTCTTTCATGGGTATGAATATAGTTGTTCTAATTAATCGGTTAGCAATAACCAATATCTTATCACTACCTTTGGGGGTCTACGGAAATCCTGATACAAAGTTCACTGAAATACTATCAAGTTAGCAATCACTGATTTTGGGACACCAATTGGTTTTAAGAATTCAGATGGTTTCTTCCGCTTTGCCTTGACCTTTGATAGATCATGCACTTTTATGTGAATTTGCTACCTCTCACTTCATTACAGGCCACCAAAAGATTTGTTTCTCAAGTCTTAAGTTATCTCCTCCACGGTGCACCAGATAAGGAGTTTCGTGTCCCTCTTCGAGGATATGTCTTTTAAGGTCCCCGCATGCTTTTGGAACGCACAAACGATCTTTAAATTGAATACTGCCATCGTCATGAATTTAAAAGTCTGTAGCTTCACCTTGAGCTAAATTTATTTGACCCTTTCAAATTTGACGTCACCAGCCTGTCGTTTCGGATTTCGTCAGAAATAGTCGGTCGAATGTGATAACATTGATTAGTTGAGTGAGCGTACTTTTTTTATACCCACTCAATGTCTAAGCGGGCCAATTATATATAATTCGGGCGGTAAGATTCTTGTAGTAGTAAGATGTTTTGACCTTCGGCTAAGTGCAACAACCACAATTTTTTTTTTTGGCTTTTCCCTCGTGATACGTGATGCCGAAGTTGTAATCCTTCATCAATTCTAAAATCGCCTTTGGCACTTGTTGAGCGCTTTTGACTATAGATATATGTTAGACTGTTGTAGTTAGTGTATATTTGACAACTTTGGTCATACAAATAACGTCTTCGTATCTTCAGAGCGAATGCAACTGTGGCTAACTCCAAATCATGATTTGGATAATTCTCCTCATTTGGCCTTTGTTGTATAGAAGCATATGCTATGACCTTCCCTTTCTGCCCCCACACGCATTCTGTTCTAAATTTGAAAGCGTCATTATATATTTCAAAATTGTCATTTTCATTGGGTAAGGTTAGTACTGGTGTCGTAGTTAACCTTTCCTTTAACGTTTGGAATGCAGTTTTGCATTCGGATGTTCATATAACCTTTGATCATTCTTCCATTTTTGTGTTAGTATTCTTGCAATTTTCGAGAAGTCTTTGACGAATCTCTTATAGTAGCCTGCCAAACCGAGGGAATCTTTTATCTCACTTTGCGAAGTTGGTATAGGCCATTCCTTCACCGCTGCTACTTTAGCGGGGTCAACTGATATTCCATCGGTAAAGACAATGTGACCGAGGAATGCAACCTTATTTAGCCAAAAGTCACATTTTAACTATTTGGCATACGATTGATGGCTTTTTAGTGTTTGCAGGACTTGTATAGATATTGCTCGTGTTCTTCCTCATTCTCGAAGTAGACTAGTATGTCGTTAATGAAGACAACTGTACATTTGTTTAATAGTTGTCGGAACACATTGTTCATGAGAGCCATGAATACCGCTGGAGCTTGGTTAATCCAAACGAAGTCATGGTAAATTCGTAATGTCCACAATGTGTTCTAATTCTTCTCTTTGGGATATCCTAAATTGGTGAGATTTGGATCTCAATCAATCTTTAAGATTCTGAGTCACTTGAGTTGTTCAATGAGTCATTAATTCGTGGTAATATGTACTTATTCTTCATTGTTTTCTCGTTGATGCCAATGTAATCAACAAAAAGCCTCATGTCACTGTCCATCCTTCGTACAAATAGTGCACGTGCTCCCTATGGGGATGTACCGAGTTGAATGTATCATTTTTATAAAAGGCCCTCGAGTTGCTCCATCAATTCCGTTGTTTCAGTTGGTGCCATTCGATATAAAGCTTTTGATACGAATTTCGTATGTAGAACTAGGTCAATAATGAATTCTATCTGTAAGGAATACATCTGGATATTCTCGCACTATCGGAATATTATTTATTCATACTTCTCCGGCTTGCAAATTCCGGACATAGCAAAGATAAAGGGGGTTCCCTTTTCTTACTAGTGTCGTCGATTTCTTTATTGCAATAACCTTCCTTGTTGGTCCTCTGGGTTCTACATAGTACGGAATTTGTTACTTATTGGGCCCATACATTATTTGGTTTTGTTGGGCACACTTAATGATGGCTTGATACTTTGTGGGTCAATCCATCTTTAAGTTAACATTTAAACTTGTGACTCAAATTCTATGAGATCAGCGGGAAACTTGACTTCGCAGATGCAAATCTTTTGTTCCATGTTTCAAGTATGCTTTATCTCGGAACGTGAAAGTTGTTCAACGCTTGAGCGCTGACTCTCTTTGATTGAAAGTGATGTTACATTTGTGTTCGAAACTTTTGTTTGAATTAGAAAGTGAAACTTTCTAGTAACGTTTATAGAAATTAATAATTGCTCCATTGGGTAAGGAATTCCTAAATCCATCTCATGGGGTTTATTGAGTCCTAACTCGGGCCATCTTCTATGAGATATATAAACAAACATGTAGCTCCCAAATTAAACAAAATACGAATTTTGGAATCTTTGACTTCGAAAGCACCTTCGGCTAGGTCGTCAACATCTTCGAGGTCATCTTGGATGACTACGTTCAGCCTTCCCTGGTTAGTATACCCTGGTTCTGTGGAGCTCTATTGACAGCTCTTGGATTCGTAGGGAAATATGTTCGTTGCATTTAATTTCTTTTGTTGTTTTGAGGTTTCTTTGCATTTATGGGCAGTGTTCATCTTTTCGTAAATCAGGCCGAAGTTTGTTAGGGTCAAGCCTCAAACGACAATTTATGGCCATATGCCTCTTTAATTCGCAACGTTACTTGCCTTGGGGGTATTAGCGAGTTGAATGCCTCTTTTTGCATTGGCTATGATTCCCTATACTAGGTCTGACAGTGTACCTTATTATGTTGTTTTGTTGAAAATTTCTTGTTTGATGATTATCATTGACTTTCTCGACAGTTATAGTTTGATCTTATACTTTTCGTAAACTTGTAAATTTATTCCCATAGAGCGTTTTTTTTATATAATTTTTCGAACCAAGCGCAAACTTTTGGGCCTTGGTCGGATCAATTGCTACCAGGTTTGGGGCAAGTCTTAAGAGTTCATTAATTTTAGCACAATACACTTGTACGGATTGACTACCTCGTTGAAGAGTAACAAACTCTTCATATTTGGAATTTCTTTTATGCTGAGTGGGTAAAATTGTTCCCTCGAACTTTTTGAAATTCCTCCCAAGTAACTTGGCGGTCTTGTTGTGACCTCTACCAAGTATTTGTTATTATTGTCGGGAAGAATATAGCTACTCCCATCTTACGTTATTCAGGGCATTCTACTACCTTGAGTAGCTTTTCGAATAGCTCAATCAATCATTCTAGTTTAGTTGGGTTCTCTTGGATGTTATACCGAGGTGATGGGATATAATCTCCCTATACTTCTTCCTAACTTTCTCATTTCTCCACTTGTTTTTAAACCACTGCTCTAAAAGTGAACAGTAACTACTATATCTGTTGATGACGGTCGTTGTTAGTAGAATGTTAATAATGTTAATAATCCCCTAGTATTAGTCCAGAGGTTAGTGAGTCAAAGAGATAGATCACACATCTTCGGTTCAAAAGAAAGAGACACATTGCAAAATCATCGGTATCTTCCTTAACTAGCTGAAACTGACACATGAGTATAGAATCTCAAGGCCTAACAAAAACCTTTTAAACTTAGTAGTTGCTATACGCATGACAATTTAATATATTATCGGGTCTCGAAAATATTTAATTTCTAGCAATATGTCTAACTTTTCCATACTGGTAGCATTCCAAACTTTAGGGCATTACCACGGACGATGTTGTTGATCTCACTTCCCACACTGTGGTGGTAGAAGTTTAGCATGTAATTCATTCTCTCGCAAAGAAATGATTATATCATTTATTTCGATTTCCAAGCCTTTAGGGCATAAGGCTCTATCCTTTAATTTCTATATTTCTTTCTTCTTATGAGTCATATCCTCTTGGACTCATTTTGTAAAACATTGTTTTAAGATCTCTTAAATTATTTATCTCTCATCTAGCAAACAATATTTCCATGTATATAATCCAAATACCAAACATAATAACGATACGAATTGTGCTAATGCAGGTGCGATGTGTCCCATCCCAAAATAAGTGAAAATTTTCCTAAGCTGCAAGAAAGTATTTTTTTTTACTTCAAAAAGTCCAATAGGATTTTGACTCTAAAAATAAAGATTTTGACTCCAAAAGACTTTTGTTTTTGACTCCTGCTCTGATACCACCTTGTAACACCTCCGTTTCCACGCTCAAAATGACAGCGGAAGTTACTAACGGGAACCCGGGGTTGTTACCGCCACGCCTTCCGATTAAGCTCGCATTTGTCTTGCATTTGCTAACTTAATCGAAAAGCGCTAAGGCAAATTTTAAACTTAAGTCTAAACATACTTTAAACTGACTTGTTATTTATAACTAAAATTTATACTTTAAAAATAATATAATCTAGTTTTGCAAAATATAGCGATTGAGGCTTGCCGCCACCAAACAATTTTTTTTAATATTAACTAAAGTTTAAAAAAAATACTTTTACTAACTAATTTCCGAAAGCACAGTTAAATAAGTTTAAAATAGTACATTTAATTCGGGCAAAACTATCAGAGTTTACAAAATACGATAACTATGATTTACTATTCAAAAGACAAGTTTATGACTAGTAAAACATAATTTAAAATAACCACTATAAAAGTGACACCGATACCCATGCCCGTGCCCATGCCTTTTTGTGGGGTCCACACATGTCAAACCCTGTAAATGTGAGTAAGTAAAGTTTATCAGCCCACTGGCTGAGCAAGTAAATTATTGTCCCTTGGACAAAAATAATTTAATATTACTCAATAGTAAATGGCATGTCAAACCAGTTTCAATAATTCAATCCACATGTAGCTCGACTATGATGCCTACACCCGGGGTATCTCATAGGACCTAGCATGCCCTCATAATGACCGAAGTCAAAATATGAGTACACAAGGATGGCCCTACCTTGCGATCTAGAAAATGACTGTGAGACCCTTGGTCAAACACAATCCTGTTCATGGGACTCCGGATCCCTTGGATAATCCCACGAAATATCTCACGAAGATATCCACCTCTGGGGTATATCTCGCATATTACTAATTCAATAATTCACATGCCATACACTGAAATTTAATTTTTTACATGCATGGCCTGGCCCAAAATATTTAAACACATAATGGGACATAACCTCTGCATAAATCACTTGCATGAATAAACCCTAGAATTATTAAAACACAAAGGAATTTAGACATGCAAAAATACTCTTGGGACAAAGTCCGCAGAACAAAAATTTACTTACAGTTTCTTCCGTCGATAACTATTTTAACCATTAGAACCCGGCATGCGCTACACTCTCCTCTCACTTGCTCGTTCTAGCTGATTTTCTTTATATGCCTTTCACAAACTATTTACCCGTATTTATAGCCAAGAAGGGCAGTTGATTCATGAATTCTTTATTCAAATAGCTATGCTGATTTACCTAGCCTTTGTGTAGACTTGAAAGGTTGTACATCCTATTGCCATTACACGTGTTCATGCATGTTACCATGCAAGTCTGATGAGCTCTTCGTGGACTTTGTTGCCTTTCTGCGTATGACTCCTTTAAATTTCCTTTTAATTTATTCATTTCTTTATTTATCTATTTATTATTATAACTATTAGTTTTATCTACTATGGACACTAATTCTTCTTGTCTTAACATAGCTGCTCTATTTCTTTTACTGAATAATCCTCGTGTGGGTATCTGTGTGTATCCATTTTACTTCAGTTGGAATTGATTCCTTGTACCACTTATTTAATTTAATTATTTTGGTTCATTGAACCACTTATACTCTTTTTATTTATTATCCTACAAAAAAATATTTTGTAGATAGCGGGATTCGAACTTATAATCTACAAAACAAGAGTCTAACATTATTATCAATAAGATATTGACGATTTAATTAAATTAACTATACTTAATTTAAAAGTTGTTAGAAGATAATACATAACTAGTATTATTATCAAATATTTAATCTTTATTTGATAAAGTATTTTCTTTTTTTTTTTTGAAAAATATGCTTCTTATTTAAGTTATTTTTCCCTTGGAAGACTAGTTGGGATAATAGTTTTAATATCTCCATCGGAAACATGTATTTCTATTTGACTAAATCATTTTTCCTTGAAAAATAGTTAATTTCTTTAAAATAATCTCTGTCTTGGAAAATATTAATCTATTTCCCAATTCAATTTATTTCTTAAGAAATAAATCCGAAATTATTTCTTTAGAAAAATATTATCAACATAGCTAATTTTTCAGGATATTACAAATTATGTATTTAATTATGCAACTATAGAATCTGTTATTACTGTGCTAACCTCGTTCCCCGTTTGCCCAGCTAGTTCTACTCTTGCTCAGTACTTATGTACTGACACCTTGCGTTTTGTTTTCTTATAGATACTCCCAGGGAGGACGCAGAGCCTGAGCATGATATCGGGTTTGGGGATGAGTGATCTACCTAGAGATGCATCATTCATGTTATTGACTTATATGCTTGTCTGGAGTCTATGCTCTCTATAGCATGAACTATCTGTTTTTCTTATTACTGTTATTGGCATTGGTCTGTGAACCATGTTCTGCATTACTGTTATGTACTTGGTATCATTGACAGGTTGTGGTAAGACTTTGATGTCGTACTGTTGTGGCTTGTAAGCCGGATATCTGTTATGATGTGGAATTTCTTCTTGTTGGACTTACTCTGATGTTATGATTTATTGGTTTATTTGTTTACCAGGCTTCGTGTTATTAATCTTAAATTGATTGGCCAACAGTTTAAGAGAGGTAACACGACAGTAATGTCGCAAAAATTAGGTTTAAAGATTTTGGGGCATTACAACAACATTGCGGGAGGCCTTAGGATTTTTGCTCTACTTGTTGATATCCGAATCCATTGTTGAATATGCTATATTCATTGTTGAATTTGATTTGGCTTTTGAACATTATGGCCGAGACATATATGGTGGATTTTTTTGTGAGTTGTGAGTTCACTCTATATTGCTTGGGATTGTGTGTAGGTTTTCTCTTGTTGATTAATGATTGTAGTTGGGTACATTGTTGGATATTGGAGAGGATATTTGGAAGAATTGGATACATTTGTTCTTTTCATGCTTTATGTGTATTTCTTTCATGATCTTCTTACCGGTTTTTGATTGAGTCGAGTTAGAGTAATTGCATCCCTACTCTAAAGCGTACATTACTCAAGTTCCGACGCCATTTACTTGTTCGACCAAGAGGGTCCTTGGGAGCTGATTTGGAGCATCTTGTGGAGGTCCCTTGTTGCTAATCTAAGGGACTTGGTAGAGTGATCGAGTGACCCGAGTGTACCTACAACACTTGAGTGAGATCCACTTGTTTTTGCTTTTGTCTTCTAACATTCTATACATATATTGGTAGTTTGTTTTGTCTTTGTTGTGTTTAGATATCACGGCATTCGAGAGAAATGAAGGCAAATCGGTTCTTTGGACTTAGCTTCAAGGGGTCGTGACACGGGAGGCTCGGAGGAGGCTTCACGGGGTCCAACTTGGGCGTTCAAGGCGTGGCGGCGTACAGTTCCGCCGTAGAAGGGTCGGGGTCGCATCGAGTCCCTCTTTGGATGATCAAGACACATTCTCCCTTATCATCATCCAAGTAATTCTTCCATTTTCCTTTTCTTTGATGTGCAATCGGCCACTTGGCCATTTCTTTGTTTTTGGTTTGCTCGAACTCTCCTTTTCGATTTTAGACACTTCATGATCCATGGCATTAATTTTTGTTAGGGCATGTTTGGCACCATGTATTAGGGTGTATTAGGATGTATAGTATTATTATTATATATAAAAATAATGCTAGATGGTGTTTGGCAAGTTTTAGAGTTGCATAAGTATTATTTTAATGAGTGATTGGGTGTATAACTTAATACATGGTGGAGAAGTGAGTTTTTATATTAATGAGGGGTTTGTTTTGTTGTTTATAATTTTTATTTGGTATTTATTTTGTTATAATTATTATAATAGATAAATTAATTTATTACAGATATTATAATATTAAAATAATAAATATTATAGTATTATTAAAAATAATAATATTATTAAATATCTTAAATATTATAATATTAAAATAATTATAATTAAAATAATATTTTGTATTTTTTATAAATTAAATATTATAATATTAAAATAATTATTTTAATATGTTATTATATTTATTAATTTATTAATTATATATCTACATGAAATTTTTTATTTAATTACTTAAAAAATAATAAATCACATAACACTACATCGACATATATTATTTATATATTTATTATATTTAAAATATTAGAATTTAAGAAATTAATTTTAATAGAAATTAATTTTAATAGAAAATAATAAACTAAAATCTATACAACATCAATACAAAAATATTGCATAATTATAATATAGTACACTACCAAACATTGTATAACATTAATTTAATACGGTATTAATATAATACAACATAATATTATACATCTGCATTAAATAATACAATACACCCTAATACAATACAGTGTTCCAAACATATATATTTGCAGACAAATCAAGTGTCCGTCAGTGACTAAATTGTAAATAATTACTAATCAGTAGAGTAGTACTTTTTTATGTTGTCTTTTGTTCAAATTCTATATAAAAGTATAAACTTGTTTTACTGTAAGTTGCCCTTTAGGCGTGTTTGTTTGGATTGTTCGAAAAAGAAAAAAAACAAAGAAAAATTAGTAGAAGTAGAATCAGTGGGTATGAGAATTCAGAAGCAAAAGCAGCCTAATAGTTTTTTAGGTGAATATTTGTAGGCATCATTGGACCCAAGACTAATCCCTCGTAGAAATTGAAGAATTGTCTCTCTCAAAGCAGAATTCTGCATACATAAGCCAAATAGTTGTTTGTATAGATAATATTAAAAGTAGTTTTTCAACGTTAACATGTTTGGATGAATTTTACATAGAAGAATTTTCATATATTAAAATTACTAAAATGGGCGAATCTGCAGTTTCAATTTTGATATATTGATCAACAACATATTGCTGCAATAAACGGCCAGTCTTGAGTAAGATGTCTGGCAAAGATGGGCGAATCTGCAGCCGGTACGAATAGTACTCACGAATGGAAACATGGCTTTTATCCATCCGCCTTTGTTTTTTCGGTGGTGCTGAGAAAGACGAAAAGAAAGCATTAAAGGAAGAAAGTAAATGCATCAAATGCATCAGAAAGAAAAAAGTAAAAATGTTAAAAGAACATACGTCGTTGTCCTGTTTCAAGGGATGGCTCATTTAGGCTAGCAAAAAAAATTTCAGCTGTGTCGGTACCAACACCAGGTGCATCTCGTTTGTTCTTAATTATGTCTGGTTGCCAACCCGGTTGTCCATATGCATGGATTAAAGGGTACTGAACAGGATCATACGCAAAAGAGTAATACGATACTTTCTTGGGCATACCATCGAAAGGATACACTTGTATATCTCGTGCTAAGTCAACATCGCTTGATTGTCCATCTTGCCATATGACAGAAATATCATCAACAGTTGGAAGGTTATAGACTCGCTTATCCAAGCGATTAGATGTTTTTAAGAAGATTTTATATTCATTCAAACATGGGATATCATGAAGTTGTCTAAAGAATCTTGCATAAGGATTTGATGCTGTAATATTTATTAGTAAAGCAACAAGATCTTTGTTGAGGTCTGGCTTGTCATGCATTCGTCGTTCAAGTTCAATTCCAGCATCATGAAAATAGAGTTGAAGATTTTTTGCAGTGGGCGTAGTTGGGAATAAGGAATTGATGAAGTGGTGCATCATTCCATTCACACGGAATACATACACATTATGTTCATTGAGTTGTAGGGTGGCATCATATTGGACTCCCAAAGTTGAAAAAGAGAATGAATTGTTGTATGTACGGATATATGTAAGAAAATGATCTGATAGTGGATGTCGGCCCAAGAAAAGATCTTCAAGAACAGGGTGCGTCTGCAATGGATCCAGAGTAAAAGTTCCAAAAGCACAACAAAATCCTCGAGATTCACCATAGAAAAGTAATGCACCACAATGATTGCAAATGCAAGGCGATGGAGGTGCCCAAGGCGAATTGCTAAGAGTGTTTCTGCGTACCTGGGGTTCGTGCCCTGTACCACGATGACCGCGCCTGTGTTGCTGACATGTATTGGAGTCCTCAATTTCTTGCATTTCTTCTTCTTGCATTTCTTCTTCTTGCAGGCCTTGTCGTGCTGCTGCACGAGCCGCACGAGCAATTTGACGTCGCTCTAAAGAATTGGGTTGTACCGGACATGCATCCTGTCGGCAAACCCATTTAAAAAGTAAAGGTTATTTAAAAAAAAATACCTAAAAAAAACAAAAAAAATTATCGAGATGATGTAAACAAAACATGAAGTGAATGCTTATACCTCTTGTTCAGGTGATTGAGAAGAACGACGAATCCGGCTGCTACGGTGGGTTGTAGTCAATTCACTTTGCTGGATTTCTGTCTGTCTGTGTGTTGTCCGAGCACGACGGCGAGCGCTGCGCGCTTGACGGTTGCTGGATTCAGCGGGGCCTGCATCTTGAAGTTGTTGGCTTCTTCGTATACTTTCGAGGCTCATCTATGCATTTAAAAAAAAATGTAAAGTAAGAAGGGCCAAAAAAAAAAAAAAAAAAGCAGAGGGTCTAACAGCATATTCAGAAAAAGCAGAATAATAGAATTCTGACACACACTAAAAAAAATCTGGCAAATGGGCACTGAATAATAACTGGAGGGGAAACCCTTACCATTTTCTGGCATGAAGGAACAAACATGAACAATTATACAACAACAACAGAATGAGATAAACCCCATGTAAACAATGGGCACCACACTTGTTCTATTCTATATTATGCAAGCTGAACTATAAAATTTCCTCTATAGATGATTTAATCCTATCTAAAATGTTTCTGCGTACCTGCGGTTGGGCCTCCATGTCTGTCTGTTGTTGGTCCAGTTGTGGATGAAGAGAATTTGATAGGCCGACACATGCTTCCTGCTAGCAAATGCATTTAAACAAAAAACGTTTAAACAAAAAAAAAAAAAAAAAAAAAAAAAAAAAAAAAACCTTAAAAACAAGTAAAAATTGTAAACAATCTCAATAAAATATGAAATGAATGTTTGTACGACTTGTAAATGTGGCTGATAACGAAGAGCATCGTGCATGTGTTGCTGGCTTGCATTGGAGTGCTCATTATCCTGCATTTCTGCCTTTCGCCGAGCTTGTCGTGCTGCGCCACGAGCCTCGCGAGCAGTGGGACGTCGCTGAATAGAATTCGATTGTAGCAGACATGAAGCCTGCTAGCATACTTATTTAAACATTAAAGCTTAAAAGAAAATTAAAAATAAAAAAAAAAAACTTAAAAGTAGAAAATTTGTACAGATGTTGTGAACAGATTCTGAAATGAATGTTTTACTTCTTGTTCATGCAGCTGGAAAGAACGACGAGTCCTGCTGTTAGGTTGGAAAGTGGATAGATCATCAGGCTGCATTTCTGTCTGTCTCTGGGTTGCCTGAGCGCGCCGGCGAGCGCTACGTGCTTGACGGCTGCTGGATTCAGCCACGCCTGCATCTTCAAGCTGTTGGCTTCTTCGTATACTTTCAAGGCTCATCTGTGCTGACATATAAAATTTAAAGTGAGATGGATAAATTGCAAGTACAAAAAGGATGAACAAAATATGTAAGAATAAAAACACCTATGACCAGAAAACACCTATGACCAGATCCGTAATTATAATACGTCATTAAAGTTAACTATTAAGTACAAATATAGCACCATTCGCAAATGTTCGAAACAAAGTGAAAAAAAAAAAAGTGTGCGAAAACCTTTATTACATAACCTTTTTTACAACACAATATTTATGTTTTTAGTAATCTGCTTCAGTTGTAATGGACTGGGAAATTTAATATAGCTATATATGATTCATAAGCTTTGCTAAGAGCATAAAACTTGGTAATCTCATTGGTGCCAGAATTCCCATCCTTGAGTTTATTTCTGGTTCGTTTTGCATGTTTAAACTGTTCGGTTTGGCTGCTTGAAGCCTGGTTTTATTAGTTATCCACTCGTTATTAGTAAGAGATGGTTATGATGTTTGATAACATGAAAGAAAAATACACAATCAGTTTTGAAGTTAGATGAGAAATTAATTAAAGGAAAATACGACACATAAACCCAAGAAGAAGAGCAAGAAAACAATTTTTTCCTCTGGGCTTCGTCTCGCAAGTTTCACTCGGGTTCTCTTTGTCTCAAAAAAAAGCCGGAAGAATTTTCACAGAATCAATGGTGCAAATATCCTATATCTCTACAATTGCAAAGTTCTAAACCATTACTGCGAAAATGTGAGAATATGGACATGTTATAATTTGAAATGCTAAGGAGAGATGCAGTTGGCAAAAATAAAATAAAATAAAATAAGAGAGCAAGGACAACCTAGAAATTTCTAAGAATACGAAAACATTCAACTTGTGCATAAAACAGAATCAAGAGAACCTATTTAACAGTTGCTTATATGAATATGATATGCACCAACTCCTCAACATTTAAAAAATATCGAACCACAAATAAGCAACAGTCACAGGGTTCCTCAAGTGTCACCATCCATTCATGAATTCAAACCACGCAAGCTTTTGCAAATACGGATAAAAGAGATTATTGATTTGTGATTTATTAAATGCTGGGTAGATTTGGAGTACCTCAGTTTTGATGCTGCAATGTCCAAGCTGCAACTCTCAGCACCAGCGTATGGATCCCCCAGTATAATTCAAATCACATAATTCGCCTGTCATGAATTATCATTAGTATAGCAGGTAAAAATGTAAAACTTCTTACATTCACTGAGTGATTCTACTAACAAAAAATTTGACAAAGTTATTAATTTGAGTCCGATTGTGATGCCAAATAGTAATTTTGATTGTGATGCCAAATGAATAATTTTGCTGTTATACTAAAAAAAAAAATTTAACAGAACACAAAAAAACACTATAGTTGAATTGAATTGTGCCAAAACAAAACCTGTGTTGATTCTTTGGACCATTGAAAAAGCTTCAATCCTTCAATTTAAAGCCCTTCATTTCCAATCTATAATTATCTCCCCGTCCGATCCATTCCCATAATTCACCAAGAAGACGCAATCGTTTACAAATTGTATAATTAAAAAAAAAATCAAAAATTTAAAAATGGGAAATGTCACAAGGCCGCGGTAAAGTCCGTCCAGCTTAATCATAATATAACTCTGAATAAATTTATACACATTTACCATACACAAATTAAGAATTTATAGTGTTATAACTTATAAGGAAGACAAATACAAAAATTCAAATAATATTAAGGATGGAAGGATTTAAATAGGTTGCTAGAATAACTTGAAGTATGTCAATGCAACTGTCATACCGAGGATTTCATGCAAAATTAAGGGAAAAATGAAATCAATTCCAGGATCGTAGTTGCAACGCCCAAATATTTGGAAATCTCATAAGCGTAACCAACTCTAAGTAGAAATTATACCTTGAAAAGGGGAATGAAAACAGCAACGCCCAATTTCCCTATGCAAAGGAAAATGGATTAGGTCTCTAACGGCTTGGGAAGAGTCCTGAAGGCTTGTTTAAGCAGAAGGGATGCAGAGATTGGTGAGTCGAAATCTGAAGGGAAAAAAAAATCCATGGGAGCAAAAATGAAAATCCACATATGATATAGTCGAAGGAAAAACTTTAACAAAACATAAGAGGAAATTTGATTAAACAATCAAGGAAAATAGAATAACCATTTAAGACCTGTAAATGGGTGGCACCGATAATTCATTAGATAAATTTTAGATATGTCCCCAACCTATAAAATGCCAATTGAAAGAAATAATCAACAATTATTATTGGTTGTCGTGAGCGGTGAGCCCCATTAAACATGGCTGCCAGGAGAACCACCGATATTCAATTAAGAGTGACCTTCCTATAAGCAAGCAATAAAATCCATATGAATTAGTGCTAACTTCAACAAAAAAATCCCCAACAAGGAACTGTGAGACAAGATCCTTTACTGTGACATAATATAACCTTTACTGTGACAGGAAACTTAAAAGTTATATTGTCAAAAGCAAATACAAGGCGATGAGGCAGTTTCGATCGGCACCTAATAACCAACGAATAACAATATAAATCTACGAAAAGCGTGAAAACCAACAAAACTCCCAAAGTAAAACAAGTTAAACTCCATTAATTTGGATATTTAAAACATTGAAATAAAACCCTAAAACTCAAGCATAGCTGACCTTTTCTTCAGATTAAAGAACAATCTTGAAGGGGCAATTAGGTTTTTTTGATATTTCCTGTGACGTAGGGCGGCGAGGCGTGGCACTAAGCGTAGGGGATTGGGCGGTTGGAACCCGAGAAAGGCCAAAGGATTGAGGGCCACGCTTCACCAAATGCGACGGAGGAAATGGCGTCGGATCGACCAAGTTAAGAACCGAGAAGGAACGGCGGCACCGCAGCCCGGGTGCCTTCGGAGGGGAAGGCCGGTGACGTGATGGCTGTGAGACAGAGGAAGCAGGGGAGAGGATGTCGTCGAGGCCGGCGTTTGATTCACAGCAACGGCCACCGTGCGGGTTCACAGCGGTGCAGGCCGTTTCAGATGACACCGGTACGGCGGCGGCGATCCATGGCACAATTAAGCGGTAGGCGGAACGGAGGGACGATTGCGATAGGTTGATTTCGAAAGGTAACGATGACTGACGAGGAGAACCAGAGCGCGAAGACAATTACGAAACTGAAATTGAAGAATGCACGAAACTGAAATTGAAAAGGGTGGGCAAAACAATCACACGAGGGATTATTGTTTAGGGTACAAGGGCAAAATAGTCACACGAGATCGATGATTACTGTTTCTCATAACAGTACTATACATCACTACTGTTTCTCACAACAGTACTGTACATCACTAGCGTCACATATATATATATTAGATATATGGCCCAAATATAATTTCCAAATATTCAATTTTGGAAGATCATATGATCATGTCAAATATAAACATGATATGGAGTATAATTCAAACTCAATACGAAAACGAATTCGATTAAAGCAAATATTTATGAGATTATATATGAGATTCAATGATATGGAGTATAATTTAAACTTGGCTTGTTGCTAGATAGGTTACATTTTAATTTTATGTACTCGTAATAATTTTTATTTATTTTTATAAATTAATATTTTGAATTTAATCTATATATGGCTTTCAATTTGCATATATTGTGTTAATGTTAATATAGAAGTATATACTTTTGAATAAATTTAATGTTTGAATACGTTCTAAAAAATTCAGCACTAAACTACTTTTTTTTTTTAAAGATTAATCAATTGGAAAGTTGAAACTATGTAAAAATTGTTTTCATTTTCTATTTCCGTTTAATTTATCTGTCAAGCACATTGTGGAAGTGGAAATGATTTGGTTGGGTCAAATTTGGTGACCAAACAATACATCCTTTAGGAATTATCAATAAATAAAGCCCACAATATGATAAATGATTAGGACACAAACCATGCCACTAAATTTAATACTGTACATTAAATAAATTCGGTTGGGTAGTTTACAGGCGAATAAATTCGGGTTTGGATAAGGTGTTGTATGTGTGACATTTAGGTACTGGCGTGCTGATTCGATGAGATAAGTGTGTTGGATATTAATAAGGCGTACGTGTGTTAGGTATTAAATGACGTTTGGGTTGTATGAAAACATTCAGCACATAGAAAGCATTCATTCAACTCCTTCAGTAGATACAAAGCACTACTTCATCTCTACCAGCTTTCAAACCAAATTCATTAAATCAACCCCAAATTTCGGCACCATCAAAAAACTTTCCTAAGGTATTTTTCCGAATGAAAAAATTTAACTTTCCAAGCACTACCTGAATTAACGAATTTTCCCTAATAAATGCATCTCCACAATTTCTTTAATTGACCAAAAAAAAAAAAAAAAAAAAAAACATAGTGAAGGAAATAAAACTAATAAATAAAAAAAAGTTAAAATATTAACATAATCCGTTCTTAATAGTTGTCTCTTTCAGGTCAATTTCAATAATCAATGTTTGCATTAATTAACTCATAAATTTATATTTTTACCCTTCAACTAAACACATTCTTAATAAATGTCAACAAATAGCATTTATGAAAAGTGAAGTGAATAGTTGTCTCTTTCAGCTCAATTTTAATAATCAAGGTTTGCATTAATTAACTCATAAATTTATATTTTTACCTTTCAACTAAACACATTCTTAATAAATGTCAACAAATAGCATTTATGAAAAGTGAAGGGTAATATAATAAAAACATAGCATAACTACCTATAACTACTTTAAAATTACAACTATTGTGGAACACTTTTTGAAGGAGTTTATTCTAAAAGAGCTCAAAAAGAAGAACGTTCCCGATAAAATAAATGAAATCAACATTTTTTAAAAGATACTTCGTTTTTAAATTATTGCAACATTGCAAATTTTAGCATTATTCATTAGGTTGCTTTGATTTCAATTTTTATTATAGTTATACAACTTAAAATATGGGTTGCTTTGATTTCAATTTTTATTATAGTTATACAAGTTAAAATATAGCTATGTGGGATCTCATTAGATTCGTCTCATCTTGTAGTTTTTAAATATGGACTTCTAAATTTTTTACTTGTGCCGAACTTGAGTTATTAATAGTTTAAAATATGCATTGAACTGCGTGCACTGTGGGTTAGTACCTTCAATCTTATCACATGACTAATGCGAATGAAGAATATGGTGTATTTAATAGAAGTAATGATCTATTGAAAATTTTACAATACGTACACATGAAAAAACTTTAAACAAAAATTATTAGTGATCGGGTATTAATTTATTCTAAATTTGAGCCAAATTAATGAACATTCAATTCTATATAATTTTTATTCTTAGCGTAATCCTTTCACAGTTTCACTTGAATTTTTCCACAAATAACTCGATCATGATACATTGTTTCACCACAGAAAAATTAGCCCCTTTTATTTTGAAAAAGATGTAAATATTTCTATATTGAAAGCATGTAGCAATCCTTTTTCAAATACTATTACAACAATCATAGGAACAAATATTTTACACAAACTGAAGAAAGTAACAACCATTGAATTTACTTTGTTCTTAGTAAAAAAAAAAACAAAAAAAAAAGTAAAAATAAAAATAACAGTGCTCCTACCTCGATTTTATCGAGACAAATCAAATCAGAGCACGCGCTTGGCGGGCTTGGGCGGGCGGCGGCGCGTGTTCTTCTCCTTGCTGAGCGCAGCACAGAAGCAGCAGGCGGAAACCCTGGGAGACGGCGGCTCGACCGCCGGAGACACTCGGCCGGTCCGGAAGCCCCGGCCGCCGTTGGATCTGCTCCTCTCGATCGTTAGCCCGGGAAGCGGTGAAGAATTCCGGTCGGAGGCGGCGGCAGGGGTATCGGAGGTGTGCGGTTGAGGCGATTTTTGGGCGTTCGCGGCGGCATCGGAGATTTGATTGAGCTCGGCGAGGAATTTGTCATCCCAAACCAATCCAGAGGAGCCTTGTCGCCTGAAGGAGACAGCAGATCTCTGCAAACTTTCCATCCCAAATCCCTAATTTTTCCGAATTCTGAATATACCTTCGCTCGTGTCTCAGCTGTACCCTTTTTCTCTTTTCTTGTGAAGGGTTCGTTATTTGGGCTGCTAATTATTCGCGTGACACCTTATAATGCACGCCTAATGGCTAATACTACCACAGTTTTTTTTCTTGGGATAATAATACTCCCACCCTTTTTTTATAATTTTGCTATCAACTCATCCAATACTCAATCAAATATATATTTTTAATTGTTAATAACTCAAATTCATTATAAATAAAAAATTTAAAAGTTCAATATATAAAACTATAAAATGAGACAAATCTAATAAGATCATATTTTGCTGTATTTTAACTTATATAACTATGATAAAACTTTAAGTCAAAGTATGTATACGTAAATAGTAGCAAAACATATGCAAACAAAAAAGGGAGGGATTATTTAATATGGATTTATTTCTATTTCATAAATGTTTTTTTATTCTAAATTTCTTTATGTCACTTATAAATATAGTAGAATAGTACTATAATAATAATAATAATAATAATAATAATAATAAAGTTATTAGTATTTTATCTTAGAAATTTAAAAATGCTAATTATTTATAAATCTTAATTTATATTTTAAATGTCTTTTCATTAAAAATAAATAATAATAACAAGTTGGAAGTAGTAGTTTTTGATATATTGAAAGTTGATGTGTAAAGATAATGTGAAGTCAATCTTGATTCTTGAATCTTTTTAAAGATGCTACAAAAAGCCCATTCTTTTAAAGTATATACATTATCTTTATTAAAAAATAAGGTAAAAATAACTAGAAATGTCACTAATAGTCCCTCTAGAATCTGCAAACTGTTATTTCCAAAAATAATGATACGATTTGTACTATATATCAATAAATTATGGATTTTTTTTTAAAAAAAATGGGTGTTAGTATTATTAATGAGGCGTCTTGTTGATGTATCTTAAATTTCTATTGAGAATTTTGGGTAAAAATTTAGTATTCTTGTATTTATTTTATCGAAAGGATCATTTATTAGACTACCATCACCATGGCAATGTTGAGTGTTTGGTAATTTCAATTCAGAATTTAAAATTAATGGATAAGTGTTGATTGTTGAGGGAGTGATGAGTAGACATTTTATAATCTTTTAACAAAAAATAAATAAATTTAAAATTTTGCTTAGTTAGAGGCTTAGAACTACATGCAACTTAAATTATTTGTTGCTGTTTGCATATATATAATGTGTTTTGGTATTTGTAGAATAGTAGTGGTAATTTGAATGGAAATATCAGTATTTAATTATGATGAAAATGATCAAACGCAGTTGGTATTAGTGGTATAGGGTTCTAACAGCTTAAGCAAAGGTCTCGGGTTTGAGCCTTTGTGTATGCAGAATCCCCCTTTGGGAGAAGCAATCCTTCAATGCCCACCAGATTTTCGAGAAATTAGTTTTGGGCCCAATGTGGCTTGAAGATACCCGGTACACGCCGAAATTATGATGAAAAGGAAATGCATTAATGTGATAGAATTTTGGACCCACTTTTTTTCAACTGTTCCTCTCTCATGCTCCTCCACCATTGCTTTTTAACCAATTAATAATTGATTTGTTTGTTCCCTACCCCGACCTACTTTATATTTTTAATAAATATAAACATAGAAAAAATGCAAATACAATTTATTTATAATTTTATATATTTATCTTTTTGGTAGAAAGTACTACAATTTGGAAATGGATTAGATTGTTATCTGAAAATGAAAAAAAGGATGTTATGTTAACTAATTGTGAATATGTTGAGTCCTGAAAGGACACAATGTTTTTATGTTGATTTTGTAATCCTGCTTTCATCCTACAATCCATCATAATTACACACATCACAATTAGAAAACGATTACAATTGACACATTTTAATTTAAAATTAGAAAGTTTATTACAATTCAGACGTTGTAATTTAAAAGACAAATCAGATGTAAGATACACCTCATTTTCAATATATGATAAATGCGCTATAAAATGATATTTTATGTTGAGTTTACACTCAAAAGTGCTGGATATATAATTTCAATATCAGTTGGTCAATAAATAAAATATTTATTCAATACTTTTGAGTGATAAATTCAACACGCATGTATATACGGGATGAGGACTTAGCCCAAGCGGTTAAGTCCCTTGACTTCCAACGGAAGGTTGGAGGTTCGATTCCCACCGGCCCCCTATCCCTCCCTTTGATTCCCCTTTGTAATTGTGTGGCATGGGCTCCCACCACCCTTTTCCAGGCCTTCAATGGCTCTTCCAAAAAAAAAAACACGCATGTATATACTAAATACTTCATCTGTTCCTAAATAGTTGTCTCTTTCAGCTCAATTTTCAATAACCAATGTTTGCATTAATTAATTCATAAATGTACATTTCTACCCTTCAACTAAACATATTCTTAATAAATGTCAACAAATAGCATTTATGAAAAGTGAAGGCAATATAGTAAAAACATAGCATAACTATCTATAACTAACTTAAAATGACAACTATTATGGAATACATTTTTATTTCTAAAAAGACAACTAAAATGGAACGGAGGGAGTAACTAGCATACAAACCGTTTACCAACAAATCGATACTCCCTAGCTACACTATTTATTGAATTATGTATACTTGTAATGAATATTAAATGCATGATCGATCTGTACCATCGTTTTTTTGTTTTTTGTTTTTTGTTTTTTTTTTTTTTTGTTTTTGTTTTTTACATTGATACTCATGTGTCGGCAAAGGTGTGTGGGAGCTTAAGCCACACGAATTACAAAGGGGGATAAGGGGGGGATAAGAGGCCGGGTGGGAATCGAACCCCCAAATATAAGGTTGGAAGTCAGAGGACATGACCACTAGGTTAAGTCTTCATTTTCATTTGTACCATTGGTTAACATATACTCCCCGTTCTTAAATAATTGTCTATTTCAGCTCAATTTCAATAACCAATCTTTAATTAATTAACTAATAAATTTCGTTTTTACCTTTCAACTAAACTCTTTCGTAATAAATGTTAAGAAATACTCCCTCCGTCCCGCGAAAGTTGACACGTTTCTTTTGGGCACGGTAATTTATGTGGTGGATTTTAATGGTTAAAGTGTTGTGGGTATTTGTGTTTAAAATTTTAATGAATTTTCACTTTGCTTATTGTTTAACTTTGACTTAATATTATGGTAATGATTTCATAAGGAAAAAATATTCAAGTGTGGTCTTGTTAGAATCGTCTAGGTGTTTAGTTTTAGAATATATATTTTATATAATTTTTATTTGTACCCATTTTGAGGTATGAAGAATTAAAAAAATATAAGGGATTTGTATAAAAAAATAAAAGTGTATTAGGAGTTGTGCAAACTAGTTAAACTAATTATTTTTAATGGGATTTTGGAAACCATTAAGAATCTAATCATATTTATATTAATTTAATTTATCTAAAAAGGGAAATGTGTCAAATTTCGTGGGACAGCTAAAAAAGAAATACGTGTCAAATTTCGCGGGACAGAGGGAGTAATATTTATGTAAAACGAATGACAATATAGTAAAAACATACCTAAAAATGACAATTATTATAGAACACTTTTCAATCTCTGAAAAGACAACTAAAAAAAACGAATGGAGTACTTAATAATTTTAGTAGTACTATTTCTTGTGATGTTTTTTTTTTCATTTTATGTATAATACTTCCTTCGTTCTTTTTTAATTGCTCCAATCCAGTCACTGTTTTCAATTAGCTGACTTTGGAGCTTTATTTATTTATGTTAGAGAATGATTTTGAAGGTAAGTCTAACATGAGTTGTAGTTTGTATTCTCTACTTTCATTATTACTTTACCATTTTTTATTTAGCCTTGTAACGAATCATATAAAACCATCCAAAGTCAGCTAGTTGAAAACAGTAATTGAAATAGAGTAATTAAAAAAGAACGAAAGTAGTACAACATAAATATAAATTTTATACATCACAACCTGCATATGTATATTTATCACTGGACCCTTGCTATGTAGGTGCATATACTCAAATTAGCTAGGGCTAATTAATGATTCACATAATTATTTAAATAATTGGATTAAAGCTTAATAAAAACTAACTTTCTGACTTCGTCTGCAAGACTGTAATTTCATTATGTTCATGCATATTTTAGCTATTGGGGGTGAATCTATATATATTGTGCATTTTACTAGATATTGTGGATATTAAAACTTAATAAAAACTAACTTTCTGACTTCTAAACTTTTACATTCATTCAACATCTAGGTTTCGATTTTAAGACATGATGGAGGAACTGGGTAACGTGCAGTCAACTGCATGTGCACTGGTGTTGCAATGTGAGATTTTTGTGATGTTTTTGGATAGTGTAATGACCGCAAGTATTTTTGTAATGAATGGGGTTATGGCTAAAAAATTTTCTATTTTTCTTCTAGATTGTTTTTTCTTCAGACATCACATAAAACATGTCTAACATCACAGAAGATGGCGATGCATCACCTTTTGGCAACCGTATTGCGTCATTTGGTTGTGGTGTTCAACACATCACATAAAATACTTTTTGCCATCACCACTGTATATGCAGCAGTCAGTGGCGGATCCAGAAAAATTTTAAGTGGTGTCCCCAAAAATAGTGGAAGCTATATTGAAATTAGGGATAGCAGGTACAATACAAAATATAGAGAAAATTTTGGTTGAAATGAATAATTGTGGTGTCACCATAAAAAATTAAGTGGTGTCACAAAGCCTAATCTAGTTAAATGTAAAAACATTTCTATCATAAAATAGCAATTTCATCAATTTAAGTGGTGTCCCGTGCCACCACTATCTATTGAGTGGATCCGCCCCTGGCAGCAGTCTTCAAGAGTGTACAGTAACTCTATATATAAACAACAATGCATAAAAATTTATTATTTTATGTAATTATTTATAAATCTAACATTACATGAACTAAAATACATCACGCTCAAACATGCTTTCAAATTCGCGACAATAAGGAAGATTAGCTTGGCAAACAATCATTGGTTTGCCTCCATTTTGATTCAAATCACAAAGACTAATTTCTCATTTCTCAATTTGAAAAGGTTAAAAAAAATTTGTAATTTATTCCTTTTTCTTGCCAAATCATATGCATCATCGCCTTATCAAGATTTTCCCTAGTGAAAAGATTAAATAATTAATTATATATATCAAATCTTATGTGACTTTAATAATTACGTATATTATCCACCGAACAAAAATAATTAGGTCCATAATTGAAACTTGAAAGGTCCACAAAAGAGCCATACTGAGATAGGGGCCATTAACAAGTAGATCTAGCTACTTAAACTCAACTCGGAAAAACTTGACCCGTATTCAAAAAATTCGATTCGAATAGTTAAGTATCGAGCTCGAGCTCAAATACAGTATCGAATAATCGACTCATTTTTTTTTTAAATTTTTTAATATTTATAAGGAAATTAAAAAAATTCGAAAGCTTGAGTACTACTCGAGCTATTAAACTCTATTAGCCAAAAAAGAATAAAAATTGCCGAGAGCTCGAACTCAAATATCCAAAATCAGCCAATGAGTCGAGCTTGAGTACCTACTACTACTCGAGTTCGATCTGACTTGTGAAGACCCCTATGCTGAGAGGGGATACTCGCTATTTTCTTATATAATTAAATATAAATACTTCAAGTGACAGGACATTGGATTAATAACTAATGAGAAGACAAAATTAATGAGAAGACAAAATTACAAATTAAACCCCCTCTAATGAGAAGACAAAATTACAAAATTATAAAATTAATAACTCACTATTTTCATGCTAAAAAAAATAACTAATGAGAAGACAAAATTACAAATTAAACCCCCTCTATCTCTAGTTTCAATTATTTTGAATAACTGGAACTTTGACCAATTTTTATATAGAGTTTTTCTTGAAAAAAAATTAATTTATCGAATCAAGCTAATTATGGTAAATGAAAAATGTTTAGTGGTACATTAGAATTTCACATATTTAACCTGTATGAGATTATTGTACTTATAAAGTGTATCATGTCGTATTGTAGAATTTGGATGCTAATAACAATTGAATTGTGCATGGAGAATAAGCAGTACTACCAAGACGCCGTATATATTCCTTCCGTTCAATCTCCATTATTGGCCTATTTGAGTTTATAAATAGATACTACTATATTGAACTCTATGCAACAAAGAAAGGTACAATATAGCTTGGACAGATGAGTATTATACTATTAGATGAATTCTTCGAATCAACTACTCTCAATGGTTAATAAACATTAATTTATAAAATCTACAAAAATTGAATAAATAATTTGTTAATTTATATTTGTAGTTGGAGGGGTTGCATGAGCTTTAATATACAGGTTGTCACGCTATGCAGTAGCCCCATTTTGCGACGAATTTTGCCCAGGCTAATTAGTTTGAGAAATAATTAGACTTTAAAACTTAATTTATTTTTTTTTAAGAAAAATAGTTTTAATTTGAGATAGTTTTAGGTATTGGTATTTAAAATTCGAGTTTAAAACTAGGTGGAAAGTTGGAAACCGAAGAATGTAGAGTTTAGAATTTAGCCATAACATGAAATTATTATTACTATCATCAACCTTGTATGTCTGAAATGGACAAACCATTTGTGCAAGGCTTCTCGAACGGCATCACCTCTTTCTCGACATTTTGTGGCCACTCTCTCTAAAGAATGCTGGTTGTTTAGGATGATGGGCAAACTCCAGAGACTCATTTGTTACCATAGATGGCCAATCATTTGCCTGTCTGGAATTCCATCAGGCCCTTGTCCTAATGTTCTAGAGAGTCTTTTTATAACATTAAACGCCGGCCATCTAAGAGCAAGATGACAGTCTTCACATTGCTGCTGCCGTTCTTATTTCCTGCATTCGGATGTATGTAAAAAAATTCCCCATTTCTCAGCACTTGACCTTGTAATAATGCGTCGGTGTTCCCGCATCCTCATCCGCACCAAACTGAAGACATCTCAAACATTAAAACTTGTTAACCCCAAAATTTTAGGCCCAATGAATTAATTCATTAGGCCCAGTGAATTTAGCCCAATCTACTTTCGAGGGGCCCAATCCAGAGGCCCGTTAAATTTAGCTCAATACATTTGTCGAAGCCCAATCCAATTCAAGGAATATCCGGATCCATGTGGTAAGAAGCCGCCATCCATCAGTTCAAAATGTATCCAGGTGACGATCATGAGGCAACGCCACGGGGCTTGGTGATTTGAGGCTGCAACCCTTGGAGAAGATTGTGGAGGGCTTTAAAGCGAGGCACCATCCAAGGAGAGGATCCCGCCACATGAATAATAGGCACCATCTCCTAATTCTATTCGGAAACAGACGCTACGTTACAACAAAGGGCAACCAAGAGAAGATCGCGTTCCATTAATGTAGGGCGCCATCAAAGGGGAGGGGAATCGGTGCATTGAAGCTGGAGAGATCGTCCTTCCATTGTCTATAAAAGAATGAGGATACATGGAAGCAGGACATCTACACACACCCCAAGAGGAATCGCACTTCAATATTTTTACTTCCTGCAAGTTTTTCCTTTCTGCAAGTTCTTTCTTGTTTTCTTCAATTCCGTAATTTCTTGTTCCTTTACAGCTTTTATTTAAATTTCTGTAATTCCATTCCTCAATCCTTGTAACGATCTTCAAACCATATTCAATAAAAAATTCGTGGTTAACAATTTGGCACACCCAGTGGGACTCGAGTGGAAACTATATCCGCTTAAGAGTGTATGCTACTTAGATCTGGACGAGTAGTAAGGGACTTAACACAAAAATTTGAAGAGATGTCTCTGCATGATGAAACTCCAGTAAGAACACCATCTGAGAACGCCGATAATGCGGCGGCTACCTCTCAACCACCGCAATGGATAATGCAAGTCCCCACCCTTTCGGAACAAATGCGGCTATCGATGACCGAATCGATGGCCGAATTCATGTCTTTACTTACCAGGCATCTTATGGACGTATTGCGGCCTGCTATGGCCAATCAGACTGATAAAATATGTGGATCCCTGCAAACTTCGCAAGAGGGCTCCATTTCAACGAATGTCACGATTATGCCACCAAGCATCCCAGGGGTGTATGGTGGCCCGCAGAGGACTTGGGGGACTGTTTTTGGCCAGCCGCCACTCTCGGAGTTTGGAGGACTGGCGAGTCTGCCTCCATTTCCTTCTACTCATACTTTCGTTCCTGCGGCATCTAACGTGTCGAACTATTGTTATGCGGCGCCCACCATGGTGTATGCTCCTTCTTCGGGATACTTAATGGCGTCTAGCGCTGTACCAACCATTCCAGGCATGTCACCACGCCAGGCGATGGCACAGCCATTTGGAGTGGCGGCTCCCATCCCACCGGCCGCCATCCCTACTCTAGGTGCGGGAGGAGGACACATGCAACAGGCCGCCAACATGCCTCAGGCCGCCAACATACCTCCAACCGCCAACATGCCTCTAGCCGCCATACCTCATGCCGCCAACCCTGTCCCGGCCGCCATGGCTCATCAAGCCGCTAATCCGCATCCGGCCGCTATGGCTCAAGCCGGCAACCTACACCCGGCCGCCATGGCTGCTCAGGCCGCCAACCCTCTCCCGGCCGCCATGTATCCTCAAGCCGTCATGCCTCCTACACAGGCACCCGCGGTGTCACCTGAATTGTTGGCAGATATGATGCAACAACACTTCGTGATTCAATTAAGGCCGATGGAACCGCCCACGTACAGGAAACTATACCCGGATTGGGTAGACACGACGCAGGCTTACCCCAGAGACTTCAAAATGCCCGAGTTCACCACGTTCTCGGGAGACAACGGCAAATCAACAGTAGAACACGTGGGCAGATTTACTGCTCAATGTGGGGAAGCTGCAACCAACGATTGGCTGAAGTTAAGATTGTTCAGCTCATCTTTGACTGGACCTGCATTTGCCTGGTTTGCATCCTTGCGGCCGAATTCAATTCAAAATTGGGCTGATCTCGAGTGGGCATTTCACGACAGATTCTATACACCTCTGTCACAGGTTAGTCTTGCAGATCTCACTAACGCCAAACAATTTGCTGATGAGGTGGCAAGTTCTTTTATTAATAGATTGCAACGCCTTAAAGGCCGATGTACTATGGCAATACCTGATAAAGAAATAGCCAATATAGCAGTGGCTAACATCTTACCGAGATTAAAAGAACATTTAATTGTGCAGGATGCAACTGACCTTGCCCAGCTGGCCGAGTGAGCGGCCCGCGTGGAAAAATTCCTGGGAGAACAGGAAAAGAGGTGTCCTATGCGGTCGAGTCCACTTCGAGGAGGTGAGACTCAGTGATGAGGAGGATGAGGCTGTGGAAGTGGCTGTTGCAGAACTAGTGCACACAGCTAAATCGCATACGTGTGCGGCTCTCAAGCCGCCAAAACAAAGAGAGGCTAAGTATAAGCCTGAAGAAGACCTCTTTGACATGGGCAAAGCGGACCAAGTGTTCGATGCCCTACTCAAAGACGGTGTGATCAAGTTGCCTGAGGGGCAAAAATTACCAGCGGCCGAGGAAATTCAAGGCCGAGCATTTTGTAAGTGGCATAATTCGTATACTCAAGCATTACTAAATGCAGGAGTTTTAGAACTGCCATACAGAACAAAATAAAAGAGGGACGTTTGAAAATTGCAGGTATGAAGGTGGATTTAGATCCGTTCCCTCAACTTCCAATTGGTGTTTCTGGAGTCATCCCAAACCCAGATGATGGCGGCTCCAGTAGTCGGACTGATATAGGAAAGGAACACATTGAAATCGATGAAGAGGATGTAGACTTGTTATCCGATGAGTCCGATCATGAAAAAAAGAAAAGAGTTGTATAAAAAACAACCAAGATTTAAAAACATGTTGAAGGAGGACTTCAAAAAAGTCCTGGAAGCGGAGGAGCGAGAACACCAGAAGAAGCAAAATCCTCATTTGAGGGTTGAGATCCCTAAGCATGCTGTAGAGATTCATGAAAATGGGAGACACCAACCTGTTACTCGTGATTATAGGCATGGTGTACAGGTGGTTCCAAACTTGATGAGGTGTCCAGAACATCCATTTGAGGTTGATAGGTGGATGAGGAACCGGGCGCATAGTAAGGCTGCTCAAAAGGAGCCGCCACCCATGACTAGAAGTCAATTTAGGCGGGCTCAGAGACGATATGCCGAGGAGATGCGGCAATGGGAAGCTCATATCCATAAGTTGGAGTCTTCCAGGCCTCGGAAGCCAATACAGCCGACTTACTTCAGAGGAGAGACCTCCGAGCAGCAGAGACCCCTTCACGAGAAGATACGTGATACGGGGGCAAAGTTGCCAGCTAGGGAGCGTAACTCGTCCATGACACCCCATGAGGGAAAGTTGCATGAGATTTCTAGGAGACCACACCAGCCACCATCATCTTCCGTCAGGAGGCCAGTCCGAGAGAGACTGCAGCCGCCATTACCGTCCACCAGGAGGCCAGTGAGGGAAAGGTTGCAACCACCATCACCTTCTACTACTAGGAGGCCAGTGCGAGAAAGGCTGCAGTGGGCAGAACGAAAGCCTCAGCCGCCATCACCAAGGCCTAAGGTAACCAAAGCTGAACTTCCTCAGACTAATATTTCATCGTCAGTTTCTAATGACAAAGGGAAAGCTGTCGCCACAACCGAATCTGGTGAAGAAGGAAACAAGGTTAAGTCTGTGGGACAGAAGTTCATTGAGAAGCTGGACAAAATGGACATGACTCCTTCAAACATGGATATGGCTGTGCTTATGAAATACATGGCATATTTGGCGGCCCATGAAGCCGGTGAACTTGGAAGTGAGCTATATAGTTTTGAAGGATTCACAACTTACTGCAAGACTGTGGAAACCCAGAAGAAGTCAGAGATATAATTTGAAACGAAATCAACTGGTGAGGCACCTCAAGCGACCAATGAGGCACCACAAGTGAATTTTGGTGCTATTACACCTACAGAGGTGGAGGCTGCTGTGGAGGCCAATCTCGATAAACCTAAAGTTGGGATTGGTGCCCTAGGCATCATGACTGATGAATGTGGCACGATGGATGATATGAATATTGATGAGGAATATGGATATGGATATGGTGATGTAAACCTCATTATTGACGAAGGGTATGAAGATGGTGTACGGGGTGATGTGAACCTCAATATTGATGAGGAGTATCATGTTGAATTAGACGACATGGATCTTGAAGATGAGGCTTTTTGGAAAAAAATTGGACAAAGAACTTAAAAAAGCAGACGATAGGAAAGAAGAAGGGCCGAATGACCCCTCCGTGCCTATGCGGGTCATTGGATTGGCGGCTGATGAAGAAATAAGTGATGCCGAATCCGAAATATGGGATGAAGAACAACCACCATTCGCCAGGCTCACTGAAGAAATGGACGAAATGATAGCAGAATTGTCCCATCCAGCCAGGGATGTGCCTCCCACACAAGAACTTGGCGGCCAGCATGATGCTTCGAATTTGGCTTTGGCACAGTTTACCAAACCTGAGGTGGCCCAGACAAGTCAACTGAAACCCTTGTATGTCAAGGCTCATATTGATGGGCGTCCCTTAAGCAGGGTATTTGTTAACAATGGAGCGGCAGCCAATGTGATGCCGATGTCGACTTTGAGGAAGATAGGGAAAAGTGAAAAGGATTTGATCCCCACAAGGGTCAGAATGTGCAGCTTCGTAGAGGAAGCAACTCAACCTGCCGGATTCATAACGGCGGACGTCACTATTGGATCCAAGACCATCAAGGTGGCCTTCTTTGTGGTGAAATCTAATACGTGTTACTCGGCTTTGCTAGGGCGCGACTGGATTCACATGGCACAGTGTGTGCCATCCACCCTCCACCAGCAAATGCTCATTTGGGATGGTGACCAGATAGAATTGGTGGAGGCGGATCCTCAACCTTTTGCAGGACCGGACGCCAACAATGATGAGGCGATCTTCTATCTCGAAGACATCCAACCTGCATCAGCTTTAATTGGTATGGACATGGATCTAGAATCCATTGACTTCACAACAAGCGGCTTCAAGTTACATTCTGCAGATAGCCGACAAGAAGCGTCAAGTTCTTCATGATGAACAACCATGGCATTTACAAAGACTTGTTGCAGCGGCTTGGCACCACTGAGATGATGATGGGTGCCGAAGACAAGTCCAAAAAAACAACTGACATTCGGCCATCTGAGAGGCCATCTCCTGTGAAGCGGACGTTGCCTAGTCCGGAAGCCAAGGAACCACTTGTAGACATCAACATCGGGACAGATGTGGAGCCAAAGCTGACCAAGATAAGTGCATCATTGCCTGAGGAGGAGCGGCACCAGCTAGTGGAGCTGATTCATAAGTATATGGATTGCTTTGCATGGCAGTACACATACATGCCAGGACTATCAAGGGAGCTAGTAGAACACAAGTTGCCAACTCATCCAGAGTTCAGACCACATAAGCAGCCGCCAAGATGGTTCGATCCAGACACCATCCCAAAAATAAAGGCCGAGATTGAGAAGCTTCTTAAAGCAGGTTACATTAGAACTTGTCGTTATGTAGAATGGCTTGCAAATATTGTACCTGTTGTAAAGAAGAATGGTCAATTGAGAGTCTGTATAGACTTTAGGAACTTAAACTTGGCAACGCCCAAGGATGAATATGTAATGCCTATCATTAATGGATAGTTATTCTGGATACAACCAAATCTTTATTTCTGAAAACGATGTACACAAAACAGCTTTTCGATGCCCAGGGCCAGTTGGCATTTTTGAATGGATAGTCATGCCCTTTGGATTGAAAAATGCTGGGGCAACGTATCAAAGGGCCATGAACATGATTTTTCACGATTTAATAGGCCATACACTTGAGGTGTACATTGATGAGTTGTGAAATCATGTGAATTTGGCCAACACTTGGCTCACCTTGAAGGTGCCTTCATCCGAATGAGGCAGCATGGATTGAAAATTAATCCAGCTAAGTGTGCATTTGGAGTGGCGGCAGGGAACTTCTTAGGTTTCCTAGTGCATGAGAGGGGTATTGAGGTAGCGAAAATAAAGCTAAGGCCATCTTGGAAGCTCATGCACCATCCAATCTCAAAGAGTTGCAATCATTGATTGGTAAAATCAATTTCTTAAGGAGGTTCATTGCCAATGCTGCAGGGAAGATGAAAGCGTTCACTACCTTACTTAAAGGAAGAAAGAACGAGACGTTCCTATGGACGGCTGAGCATCAAGCAGCCTTTGAAGAAATAAAGAGAGCGTTGGTCAATCCTCCAGTATTGGTGCCGCCAAGGCCTCCAGTATTTGAACGAGACGTTCCTATTGACTTGGTGAGGACACTTTTGCACAAGCCGGCATTGAAAGGCCGACAAGCTAAATGGGCGATGAAGATCAGCCCCTTTACCCTTGTACATGTTCCCCAAAGGACAGTCAAGGGACAAGCCTTGGCTGATTTCTTAGCTCAACATCCTTCGTTGATTTTGCCAGAGGATCCCAAAGAAGCGTCCTTTATGGGATTCGAACCTTGGGAACTAACCTTTGATGGATCTTGTGCAAGCAACGGCTCGGGAGCCGGTATTACGATCACTAGTCCTCTCGGGGAACATTGGAAGCTTGCTCGGGAGTTAGAGCCTGACACCACCAACAATCAAGCGGAATACGAGGTTTTAATATTTGGCCTCGAGACTGCATTGCTGAAGGGTGCGAAATCCATTACAATTTTTGGAGACTCCCAAGTCATCCTGAAGCAGCTAACGGGAGAATATGAATGCAAGAGTCCCAGATTGATTAAGTGCTATGAGACAGCACTAGAGTTACTGGGCAAGTTTTCGGACGCTACCATCACACATGTGCCTAGAAGCCAAAATCAAGAGGCCAACGAGGCCGCTCAACTTGCTTCAGGCTGGCAGGCTGGTTGCCCTAGAGGGGCACCACACATTGCCGCCATCACAAGTGAGCATGAGGACCAACAAAAGAGTGGTGATTGGAGGACCGAGATCATACGGTATCTCGAGAACCCGTCATCTGGGGGAGATAACTCGCTAAAGGTAAAAGCTTTGCAATACGCGCTGGTCAATGGCGAATTATTCCGAAGGGCAGTTGATGGATTGCTGCTCAAGTGCATAGGTCCCGAGGATGCTAAGTTGGTGATTGGAGAAGTCCATGAGGGGATATACGGCTCTCATCGGGCAGGGCCTAGCATGAGGTGGAGCATCCACCGTCATGGATATTTCTGGCCAACCATCATGGAGGACTGTATCACGTATGCTCGCGGTTGTGAGGCTTGCTAAAAGCATGGCCCAATTCAAAGGGTACCAACGGAAGAATTACACACAGTCATTAAGCCTTGACCATTCTGTGGCTGGGGGATGGACATTATTGGGAAGATTCATCCGCCATTATCTAAGAATCATTCATTTATACTTGTGGCCACTGATTACTTTACCAAATGGGTGGAAGCATGGCCAATGAGGAAAATCGATCAAGGCGATGTAATTAAATTTGTGACTGAGTTAATACATCGGTTTGGAATCCCTCAAACAATCACTGCCGATCAAGGTACGATGTTCACTGGTGAAAAGTTTATAGCTTTTGCCAAACAGTTTGGGATCCGCATCTATCACTCTACTCCATACTATCCCCAAGCAAATGGTCAGGCTGAAGCCACCAATAAGATCCTAATCAGTATGATCAAAAAGGCGGTAAGCGAAAAACCTAGAAAGTGGCATGAGACCTTGTCAGAGGTCCTATGGGCTTACAGAAACTCTAAGTCCATAGCTACAGGGTTCACTCCGTACTACTTGACATATGGTCACAACGCTGTTTTGCCTTTGGAAATAACAGTTCCTTCTCTAAGGGTGGCTCAGCAGCATCACTTAGACTTATCTAAGTATGAAGAAGCCATGTGGCAAGAGTTAGAGACGGCTGATGGTGACAAGATTATGGCCTTGGAAAGCATCCGTCGTCAAAAAGCTAGAATGGCAAAATATTATGATAAGAAGGTTCGAAGCAAGACCTTCAGCGAAGGGGACCTAGTGTGGAAAGTGATCCTACCTTTAGGAGTGCATACTAATGAGACAGGAAAGTGGTCCCCAAATTGGGAAGGACCATTCATTGTGACACAAAGACTACTCAACGGCGCATACAAGTTAATGGACATCGATGGTCAAGAACACAAACAGAGTATAAATGCAAAGTATCTCAAGATGTACTATCCATCAGTATGGGAATCGGAGTAAACAATGTAAAGTGCATCAAGTGGCCATATACTTGGCCAAAAATGGTAGAAATGACCTATAAAGCAGATATAAAAATGCCAAAAGTTGCTCACCATAAGGCCGATGAGCTGGCTCAAAAAGTGTACTGAATAATAAAAACTGTGCAAAATCATAAACTACTCAGAAGGAGGTAATGTCTCATCGCCAAATATGCGATGACGCATGACGACCCACTAGTCACAAGTGCGCCCTAGGATGCCCGTCAGACGACGAAGTGCAGAAGCATAAGCTCGGGCACGAGCAGATAGCATGGGGCGACGAACTCTCGACAGCTCAGCCGACAAGTCACGATCGATCATCAGCGGCTAAGCAATCATGGTCAGCCTGCAAAACGGTAGCTCGGGAAGATATCAGGAGTGGTGCAAGGGAAGTAAGTCTATCTCTGGCCTCCTGAATGGTGCGTCGTCTATCCACAATGAGCATCAGGAGTGGCGGCCTGAGTGGCATGAGCATGAGTAGCAGCCTGAGCAGCGGCGGCTGATATCGCTACCTCCTAGTATTACATTGTTATAAGGTTGCAAGGATGTGTCAAGGATTTCAATTCATGAATTTACATATAAACAGAGTCAGCATACAATCAAACCTGAAAAGCCAGGCTATGAGACGACAAGGCAGCAGGTGAGTGGCGGCCAGGGATGATGAAGTTGGCAGCTGACCCTCACTCTGGGTGGCGGCTGATACAGAGGCTGGCGGCCTAGGCTTTGTGGCGGCTAAGGAAGTTTTGTCTACTGAATCCTATGTTATCAGATTGATATTATATTAGCTTAACAGCTACCAGATTAAATGAGCAACCGTGATTCAGTTCTCTAAAGCCTATGTTATTAACATATGATAGCAGTGTCCAAGAAGTCCAGATCAACGCTGAAGCTTTGAGGTAAAACCCGCTGCAATGCCCCCCGACAGCCTTTAAACTATAATCCTATAGGACTGTTAAAGAGCTTGCCTAATTTTTCCTACCGAAAGCGCACGGTATCAAGCTGCAGTATTTATTTTTATTGTCGGGATCGTTCATTAGAGAGTTACAAGATAGAAGCGTTTTAATAGAATTATTAGTTCTAGAACTCGTTTCTACTCTTGGTTTAAGGATGGTGTAATGATGATGACTAAGAATTAAATGCTGAACTGTAAATGCATAAAACTGTAAACAACAATAAAGAAAGCAATTGAAATGATGTTGAATGTTATGATTATATTCATGAGTTTAAGATAGTGCGGACCAAAACAAATAAACGAAATAAGAATATGATGAGAATATCGTACTTCAATGGTTAAAAACAGAATGAAAGCTCATCGAGATAGACAAATCCTCATGCAACTTAATCAAATCTTCACGTCTTAAATCACTTCCCAAGACAGGTACTTGTGATTCAGTGTCATGACAATCTAAGCACTGAAATCATGGGATACTGTCATCACAGGATGATTGGTCAGACTCATTCTGTAATAAAAGCTTTTAGAACTGTCACTTAATCTATTTCTTTCGGACTCAGATTAAGCCTTTGACAACTCAAGGTCTGTAATGACCCGATTTAATTAATTGGACTGTTTAAATAACTTGGTAATTGGTTATTTTGCATTTCAGTCCGGTTGGGTCGATTTGATGTGATTAAGAATGTATAGGGGCTCTACTATAATTATTAACAAGTGGAAGTAATAAGGGGTCTTTTGTTTGTATTTGTGGAAAAAAAAAAGGGGGAAAAGAAACGGGAAGAGAGAGAAGAGAAAGGCCGAGAGGAAGGGGAAGAAATGGGAGGTTTTCAACTCACCCGAATCATCACGTGTTCTTGAAGATCGATTAATTAATTGTTGGTAAGTGATTCCCCTCGTCCTCCTTTTCGATTTGAGCATATATTTGTTGGTTTTGGTGGTGAGTTGGAGATGATTTTTGATGTTAGGGTTCTTGGTGAATTTTTGGTGGATTTGGACGAATTGGAGCTTTAAATCGACGAATCGGAGGTCGATTATTGTTGAAAGACTTCAGGCAAGGGATTATATTGCTTAAATTACGTGTTTGGGGGGTATTTGGGGGTCGGATTCCGGCGAAATCGCCGGAAAACCGATTGGAAAATCGGAGAAGACGATGAACAGTAACTGCTACAGTAACTGCTACAGTACTGCTACAGTACCTGTACAGTAGTTACCGCGGTAACTCGCGTAGTTACCGCAGTAATTCGCCACAGTAATTACCACGGTAATTTGAACAGTAATTACCACGGTAATTTGAACAGTAATTACCACAGTAACTTGTACAGTAGTTACCACAGTAACTCGCTACAGTAGTTACCGCAGTAACTCGCTACAGTAGTTACCGCAGTAACTTGCTACAGTAATTGCTACAGTAATCGCTACAGTATCGCTACAGTACTGGGCTGCGTATATCACGCGTTTTACGCGCGCGGGTGCGCCGTGAGCGCATGAAGGCCCTGTTTGGCCCCTTTTTGTGCGATTTTGATTATATAATGATGTTTTCTTTGCTCCAATTATTGTTATGGCCTCCCCAAATGTTATTGGTAAACCGTGGATTATTCAATTGGCCCGTGTGGGTTGTTGAATTGCTTAGGGGAAACTGTTGAATTATGATATCATTATGTATATGTGGATTATTGGTTGTTATTCCTGTTGGCCCTTTTGGGCTGGTTATTATAATGCATGGTATTGCATTATGGATGGATGGACATATTGGAAATGTCTGATCGGGCAGCCTTTACCGGTGTTGTTGAGTCCCGATGGCCCTGCGGGGTGATTATTAGGCTGTGATGCCTGTGATTTGGCTGCGATGCCTGTGATTTGGCTGTTATGCCTGTGATTGGGCTGTGATGCCTGTGGTCCCTGCGGGGATGGTGTATGTTACCCTGTAACGGGTTGGAGTTGATGATATCCTCACCCGTGGGTTCATACCGCCCGGGTTTAGGCTGCCGGCTAGGCATATTCATTGCACTTGCATGTAGGGTAGATAGGTGTATGTTAGGCCATGCATCACTTGCATAAATTGTATGATTGTGGTTGAAGCACCGGTATGGGACGGTGTGATGTTTTATCTGCTTTTTCTATATTATGCTCTGTTAATTATATTATTATTATTATTATTATTATTATTATTATTATTATTTATTATCATGAGATATGAGGATGTTTTCCCTTACTCCCCGGCACGTAGCCTTGCTCAGTACGTTGTACTGACCCCCTTTGCTTTTGTCTGTTTTATAGATCCTGCTGGAGGCGCTGGAGCATGACTGGGTTTGGGGTTATGAGAGATCACATAGATAGGACATTTCTGTTATTATTATTTATATGTCATTATGTGATACTCTGTTGACTGCTTTGGCTTGATATATACTTGACTAGTTGAGGCCTGTGAAGCTAGGATTTATTTCATATCGGCTTGTGGCCTTGTTTGAGTATGTGATTTGCTGCTTTGGGCCGGTAGCTCCCTTGATGTATTGATAGGTTGCCTGATCATGATCTGAGAGGCTTGTAGCCTATTACTCTGACAGAGTTTGCTTTATGCAGTTGTTCTGTGGTAATTGTTTATGTGCCTATGTGTTTTATTTGTTTTAGCTTCCACATTAAACCGGATTAATCAGATGATCACTTTAGGTTTACCCAGTGTTGTACTAGCTATTTTAAATTAGCTGGCCACTAGTTTAGGATAGTTAGTACAGCGGTAACGCTTGCGAAAATCAGGTTTGAATTTTCGGAGCGTTACAGAGTGGTATCAGAGCCTGTGTGCTCTTTTATCTTATTAAAATTTGTGTAGATATAGGCGGGTGAGATGTGTGTGGGATACATATAGTATAGATTTGCATTCTTATTCTTATTTTTGTTGAGATTTGCGCATACCAGGTTGAGCCACAGTTGGGGAACTGTGGAAAGACAATGGTACTCCATTCAGGATCCTTATGACTTCACAGTCATTGGGGACTGCGAATTCATTATTATGTATTTATTTAATTGTTATGTTCTTTATTATGCCATCAGTTATTTGGGATATATGGAATGTTGGTGATTTCTGCTGACATGATTGTTCATGTTGTGTCTGTTTCTTTTTTTTTTTTCCAGAATGGTTCCTTATCGCGCTAGAGGTGCTGGGCGACGGGGAAGGCCCCGCAGAAACCAGGGCCCACCCGTTGGAGATAGGGTTGGAGACTTTGCACCCGAAGAGATGGGAAATATGGTTCCACCTGATGGGGTTGAACAGGGGAACTACGGACTACCACCTCCTCCTCCACCACCTGCACCGGAAGTACCACCTGTTGCTCAGGTGCCGCTCGGGAATCCACCAGTAGGAGGTGCAGCTGTCTTCAATCCAATTGAGTTCGCCCGGCAGCTGGCACAGTTCTTCCAGATGTTACCACAGCCTGTCGTGCAGCCTGCTCCTGCACCTGTTCCAGTCCATGTGGACTATGTGGACCTATCCACAAAGCACCGTCCACCAAAGTTTGCAGGGGGTGCCAGTCCTTCTGATCTGGAGAACTGGAAGTATCAGTTGGGTCGGGTTCTTATTAGTATCAACTGTCCTGAGGACCAGAAGGTTTATGTAGCTTCCCACTATCTGGAAGGGGAAGCACTGCATTGGTGGAGGACCCGCGAGCACGACCTACTCGCTCGACCCGGGTTCAACTGGGAACAGTTTACAGAGGCTCTTAGTTCCCATTTCTATCCACCACATGTCTTGGAGGCGAAGAAAATGGAATTTCTGGGTTTGCGACAGACAGAAAGTATGAGCGTTACCGCTTATCACAGGAAGTTTGTGGAGCTTATGAGGTATGCTCCGGAAGTTATGCCCACTGGTAAGGACGAGGTTCGTCGTTTCATTTCGGGTCTTCGGGCAGGAATTAAGTCCTCTTTCGGCTATCGAGGTTATGATACATTGTCTGAGGCATTCGATCAGGCCCTATATGTGGAGGAGAGCCGGTCTGAAGAACGCCAGCAGTGGCAAAGTAAAAAGAGGCATAGGGAGCAGGGTCGTGAGGGGTATGGAGGCGGTGATCAGAGAGGCCAGCCTGCTGTTAGGGGCCGCCGTGATGGTGGTCGTGCTGATGTAGCCAGGGGTGGTGGTCGTGCACCGCTACCTGTTCGTGAGGTTGGACCTGACGGGCGACTTGTGTATCGTTGCTGGACTTGCAATGAGGTGGGTCATCGCCGAGCGGATTGCCCGCGAGCTGGCAGGGGTAGACCGGTTCGGGCTGACCGAGGTGGCAGACTGAACGTCTTGGATCGTGCGGAGGCAGATCGTCGGGATGATGTTCTTGCAGGTGTGTTTTAAATTCCTGCAGTTTTCTATTTTCTTTTCGTTGTGCTCTGTCTTTGTAAACTTTGTACCCCGTTTAGGTACTATTACTGTTGCGAATCATTCTGCCTTTGTATTGTTTGATTCGGGAGCCTCGTGTTCGTTCGTGGCTTTGCGATTTGTGCGGGAGCACGGAGTAGGACCGTTGGTGCCCTACCAGATGCCTGTTTCCTTGCCTTCGGGCGATATCATCCGTAGTGATCATATATGGCGAGATGCGGTATTGAGCATCGAGGGCCGTGAGTTCAGAGCCGACTTGGTTGTATTTAGCCTGGCTGACTTTGATGTAATTTTGGGCATGGATTGGCTGACTCGCCATCGTGCTGTTATCGATTGTGGTATTCCACGTATTTCCTTCCGAGATCCTCTCGGTAAGTATGTCTCTTACCGACCTTCTTTGATTCCACCTGCTATTAGTGTGGTTTCGGTTGCTGCGTTGTGTGATTTGATGCGCAGTGGTTGTTCTCTTTCCCTGTGGCAAATGAGGGATCTTCGAGTAGAGGTTCCTGCTGCTTCGAGTGTCCCTGTTGTCTCTGAGTTCGGGGATGTGTTTCCCGATGAAATTCCTGGTCTCCCACCTGCTCGGGAGATTGATTTTACTATCGAGCTGATGCCTGATGCAGCTCCTATTTCTAAGGCTCCTTACCGAATGGCTCCTGCTGAATTGAAGGAGTTGAAGGATCAGTTGAATGAGCTTACTAGTAAGGGGTATATCCTGCCGAGTAGCTCGCCTTGGGGAGCTCCTGTACTGTTTGTTAAGAAGAATGATGGGTCGATGAGGATGTGCATCGACTACAGGGGTTTGAACCGAATCACGGTGAAGAACAAGTATCCTCTACCTCGGATTGAGGATCTGTTTGATCAGTTGAGAGGGGCCAGTATATTCAGTAAGATTGATTTGAGATCGGGCTACCATCAGATAAGGGTGGCAGAGGCTGATAGGCCTAAGACAGCATTCAGAACTCGTTATGGACACTTTGAATTCACGGTCATGCCTTTTGGTTTGACTAACGCACCAGCGATCTTCATGGATCTTATGCATAGGGTATTCCGCCCCCTGCTGGATGTGTGCGTGGTTGTGTTCATAGACGATATTCTGGTCTACTCGCCGACTCGTGAGGCACATGCTGGCCACTTGAGGACAGTGTTGAACACATTGCGAGAGCATAAGCTATATGCTAAACTCTCTAAGTGTGAGTTCTGGTTGGAGAAGGTGTCGTTTCTGGGACACATTGTTTCGGGTGAGGGCATTGCAGTTGATCCTGCTAAGGTGTATGCTGTACTTAAGTGGCAAGCCCCGAAGAATGTGGGAGAGATCCGGAGTTTCTTGGGTCTTGTTGGCTACTACCGAAGATTCATTGAGGGGTTCTCGAGCATTGCTAGATCTCTGACTAGACTATTGAGGAAAGATGTCAGATTCAGATGGGATGATGCTTGTGAGCAAGCATTCGAGTTGTTGAAGAAGAAAGTGACAGAGGCACCTGTTTTGGTACTACCTGATGATTCAGGCGAGTATGAAGTTTACACGGATGCGTCACTTAAGGGTTTAGGTTGTGTGTTGATGCAAAAGGGCAAAGTGATTGCTTATGCATCTCGACAGCTTAAGTCACATGAGCAGAATTACCCGACTCACGATTTGGAAATTGCAGCGGTAGTGCATGCTCTGAAAATCTGGAGACACTATCTGTATGGAGCGAAGTGTAGAATTTATTCAGATCATAAGAACCTGAAGTGTCTGTACACCTCAGACCACATGAGTGGCAGACAGAGGAGATGGATGGAGTTATTGCAGGACTATGACACGGATATTCAGTATATTGAGGGAAAGGCGAACCGGGTGGCGGATGCTTTGAGCAGGAAGGAGCATCATTCAGTGGCATGCTTGGGTGTGATGCCTGAGTGGCGCAGGGAGCTACTCAGACTTGAGGTTCAGGTAGTTCCTGTTGGCTCTGTTCAACACACCTTAAACATGCTAGTTACTGCATCTTCTTTGATTGATGAGATATTTGCTAGTCAGCATGATAGTGGGGAGATGGCAGTACTGAGACAGAAGATTCAGGATGGTAAGGCTCCGGGTTTCAGAATCGATGATAGGGGCATGGTGAGATAAGGTGATAGATGGTGCATTCCGGAGTGTTATGTTGACCTGAAGAAGAAGGTCATGGATGAGGCTCACACGACTCCTTATTCTATTCACCCAGGAGTCACAAAGATGTATAAAGACATCCGACAGACTTATTGGTGGAACAACATGAAGAGGGAGATAGTTGAATATGTGGCTAAGTGTGCCACATGTCAGCGAGTCAAGGTTGAGCACATGAGGCCGATGGGTTTACTACAACCTTTAGCAGTACCTGAATGGAAGTGGGAATCCATTTCCATGGATTTCGTGACAGGATTGCCTCAGACGGTGAGGAAGATGGACACTATCTGGGTAGTGGTAGATCGATTGACAAAGAGTGCAGTGTTCATACCTATGAGGTTGACGTGGAGTATGAGCCGGCTTACCCAGGCTTATATTCAGCACGTTGTTAAGAGATTTGGGATTCCCAAGGAGATTGTGTCAGATCGGGACTCCAGATTCCTGTCCAAGTTTTGGAAGGATGTGCAGGCGGCGTTTGGCACACAGATTAGCATGAGTACTGCATGGCATCCTCAGTCAGATGGTCAGACAGAGAGGACCATTAGGACATTAGAGGATATGTTGCGAGCTTGTGCACTGGACTTTCAGGGTAGTTGGGAGAATCACCTCAGTTTGGTGGAGTTCAGTTACAATAACAGTTATCATGCGAGTATCGGTATGGCTCCATTCGAGGCATTGTATGGGAGGAAGTGCAGGAGTCCCTTATGTTGGAATGATCCAACGGATAAGGTGAATGTGGGTCCTGAAATGATTGAGCAGACAATTGAACTGGTGATGATCATTAGGGACCGTATGAAAGAGGCTCAGGACAGACAGAAGAGCTATGCTGACTTAGCTCGTCGAGATGTGGAGTTTGAGGTTGGTGATAGGGTGTTACTGCGGGTATCGCCTATGAAAGGGGTACGCCGGTTCGGTAAAAAGGGCAAGCTGAGCCCGAGATACATTGGACCCTATGAAATTGTGGAGAGAGTTGGTAAAGTGGCTTATAGGTTGGCTTTACCAGCTGAAGTGGGTCGAGCTCATGATGTCTTTCATGTTTCTCAACTTCGAAAGTTTGTATCTGACCCATCTAAGATTATCCAGCCTGATGAGATTGAGTTGGATGCAAGTCTTGAGTATGAGGAGTATCCAGTTCGGGTGATTGATGCAAAGGAAAGGGTTCTGAGGCACAAAACCATCCCGATGGTTAAGGTGCTGTGGTCTAGGCATGGAGCTGAAGATGCTACTTGGGAAACTGAGGAGCATATGAAGCTGAAGTACCCGGGATTGGACTTGACCTCGTTGCCTTGAGGTAACATTTTTCCCCCTTGTTTTTATTTTTGATCATGTTCTTGAACGTGCATTTCGGGGGCGAAATGATCGTAAGGGGGGAGGAATGTAATGACCCGATTTAATTAATTGGACTGTTTAAATAACTTGGTAATTGGTTATTTTGCATTTCAGTCCGGTTGGGTCGATTTGATGTGATTAAGAATGTATAGGGGCTCTACTATAATTATTAACAAGTGGAAGTAATAAGGGGTCTTTTGTTTGTATTTGTGGAAAAAAAAAAAAAAGGGGGAAAAGAAACGGGAAGAGAGAGAAGAGAAAGGCCGAGAGGAAGGGGAAGAAATGGGAGGTTTTCAACTCACCCGAATCATCACGTGTTCTTGAAGATCGATTAATTAATTGTTGGTAAGTGATTCCCCTCGTCCTCCTCTTCGATTTGAGCATATATTTGTTGGTTTTGGTGGTGAGTTGGAGATGATTTTTGATGTTAGGGTTCTTGGTGAATTTTTGGTGGATTTGGACGAATTGGAGCTTTAAATCGACGAATCGGAGGTCGATTATTGTTGAAAGACTTCAGGCAAGGGATTATATTGCTTAAATTACGTGTTTGGGGGGTATTTGGGGGTCGGATTCCGGCGAAATCGCCGGAAAACCGATTGGAAAATCGGAGAAGACGATGAACAGTAACTGCTACAGTAACTGCTACAGTGCTGCTACAGTATAACTACAGTAACTGTACAGTAGTTACCGCGGTAACTCGCGTAGTTACCGCAGTAATTCGCCACAGTAATTACCACGGTAATTTGAACAGTAATTACCACGGTAATTTGAACAGTAATTACCACAGTAACTTGTACAGTAGTTACCACAGTAACTCGCTACAGTAGTTACCGCAGTAACTCGCTACAGTAGTTACCGCAGTAACTTGCTACAGTAATTGCTACAGTAATCGCTACAGTATCGCTACAGTACTGGGCTGCGTATATCACGCGTTTTACGCGCGCGGGTGCGCCGTGAGCGCATGAAGGCCCTGTTTGGCCCCTTTTTGTGCGATTTTGATTATATAATGATGTTTTCTTTGCTCCAATTATTGTTATGGCCTCCCCAAATGTTATTGGTAAACCGTGGATTATTCAATTGGCCCGTGTGGGTTGTTGAATTGCTTAGGGGAAACTGTTGAATTATGATATCATTATGTATATGTGGATTATTGGTTGTTATTCCTGTTGGCTTTTGGGCTGGTTATTATAATGCATGGTATTGCATTATGGATGGATGGACATATTGGAAATGTCTGATCGGGCAGCCTTTACCGGTGTTGTTGAGTCCCGATGGCCCTGCGGGGTGATTATTAGGCTGTGATGCCTGTGATTTGGCTGCGATGCCTGTGATTTGGCTGTTATGCCTGTGATTGGGCTGTGATGCCTGTGGTCCCTGCGGGGATGGTGTATGTTACCCTGTAACGGGTTGGAGTTGATGATATCCTCACCCGTGGGTTCATACCGCCCGGGTTTAGGCTGCCGGCTAGGCATATTCATTGCACTTGCATGTAGGGTAGATAGGTGTATGTTAGGCCATGCATCACTTGCATAAATTGTATGATTGTGGTTGAAGCACCGGTATGGGACGGTGTGATGTTTTATCTGCTTTTTCTATATTATGCTCTGTTAATTATATTATTATTATTATTATTATTATTATTATTATTATTATTATTATTTATTATCATGAGATATGAGGATGTTTTCCCTTACTCCCCGGCACGTAGCCTTGCTCAGTACGTTGTACTGACCCCCTTTGCTTTTGTCTGTTTTATAGATCCTGCTGGAGGCGCTGGAGCATGACTGGGTTTGGGGTTATGAGAGATCACATAGATAGGACATTTCTGTTATTATTATTTATATGTCATTATGTGATACTCTGTTGACTGCTTTGGCTTGATATATACTTGACTAGTTGAGGCCTGTGAAGCTAGGATTTATTTCATATCGGCTTGTGGCCTTGTTTGAGTATGTGATTTGCTGCTTTGGGCCGGTAGCTCCCTTGATGTATTGATAGGTTGCCTGATCATGATCTGAGAGGCTTGTAGCCTGTTACTCTGACAGAGTTTGCTTTATGCAGTTGTTCTGTGGTAATTGTTTATGTGCCTATGTGTTTTATTTGTTTTAGCTTCCACATTAAACCGGATTAATCAGATGATCACTTTAGGTTTACCCAGTGTTGTACTAGCTATTTTAAATTAGCTGGCCACTAGTTTAGGATAGTTAGTACAGCGGTAACGCTTGCGAAAATCAGGTTTGAATTTTCGGGGCGTTACAAGGTCATATCTAAATCATCTTATATTCATCTGAACTTGAAGTTGTTCTTTTTATTACTCTGAATCAAACTGGTGTCATGACCCTATATTGGATGTCCTCTACAAGAAGTGAAAAAGCAAGTATTTAAATATATCATTCAATGGTTTCATAAGACCTGACTCCTCAGAGTAATTCTTTCAAGTAGTTATAAGAAGTAATAGTCCTGTAAGTATATCAAGATGAAATTGCTATTCAAAATCCTTGACTTATCCAGACCACTCAGATTCATATAGATGCTTTAGCTTGAGAAATCTCTGTAAACAATTCCAAATACCCATGGCTTGACTTAGGATTAGTAAGACTGTAGAAAGAATATTTAATCTCCTACCCATAGCATATAGTGGAAACTATAAAGCTATTAACCCTGGAAATTAATCTTCTTAAAACTCCACTAATTATTGGGACAAAAGATGGTTTTTGAAACACCTTTCCCTTTTAAACGACAGGTACTAAATGCCCAACTAAAGAACAAGTTTGTTCTTCATTACCCTGAGTAAATAATGATTGAGAAATCTTATATCATCATCTTTCTCAATGTACTAATGAAAATATTAACATGAATTACAAATATGAATTATGAGTCTGTATTTGTGAAGTAAGATTACTCATCATAAACTGGAAAATATCCCAAAATATCATATGTATAGGTTTATATGTATAAAGAAACGATGAGGGTTCTGAGTCCTCTTAATCAAAATGCTAGGGTGTTTCCAAAATATAAACTGGAAACTAGACAGAATTAGGAAATCACTTTCCTATGAAAAAGATTTGAGAAATAATTCTGCAAAATAAGTGTCCAAGATAGCTCGTAGTAACTACTTTGGGTTTCAAACTATGAACATTCCAATTTTCCGCACGCTATGTCTGTACAGCGTGGAGGGAGTTATTGTTCAAAGAATGTTCCTCGGATTTTGTTTATACAAAGAACTTAATGCCTCGCAGTAATATCTGTAAGAATGCGGCGAGGTATCCAATTCCTATTTATAGAATAGAGATTATATATGTGTAAGAAGTGAGTAGTTGATGTCCCAAGAAATGGGAATCAATTCTGTTGCTATTATGAGTTGGCTCTCTCGCTTTGTCAAAATGACATCGCGAGAATGTTGAAATAGCCTCTCTTGAAACAAAGTTGTCTGAATAATTCCTCGCGTCATCTTTTAGGATGAAGCGTGGTTTTATTCTTATGTGAAGTAAATGATCAAGTCCTATAACTATCATAACTACCTTCTGGAACTTTTATTCAGAAAATAATGAAAACAGAATCTTTCACATCCAAATTCGAGAATTTAAAATTGTTAATTCTTAAAGATTATCATGTAATGATTAACACTGCATGGGTCTTTAGGAACCTTTAGAGTTCTGAACATTAATTTCTGTGGATTTCTTCCAAATTGGTGATCGAGGTATAATATCAACAGAAAATCGAAAGAATTCATAATTCTATCAGTTTCATACCTAACTCGGTTGCAATATCCAAACTTCTTGCGCAATTAGAACAAACAAATTATGAATTAAAGATATGAAAGTATTATGATCTCGAGAATCAAATTATCGATATGATGCAAATTCCAAAAAGTGAATATTGTAATCGAGGTTTATACTTCTTTGAAACAGAATTGAAAAACATCAGATTTCTAATAAACCTTTGAAAATTGTAACCAGAAAGATAAGAAATGCACGATTTGATAACTGATCATTCTTCATGTATGTTGAGTAACAAAGAATTAAAAACGAATACACCTGGAAATCTGATTGCAATCAGAATAATGTGAATTCGAACGAAGAAGTCGGAAACTAGATGGTGATCGTCGTAATGGATGAACAAAGCATTCCGAAAGCAATTCTTCTTCCAGGGTATCCTCAAACTAATCTACTAAAATATTCCGAAGAAAATCTACTGCGAAATTGAATTACAAATCTGAAGAACTTGAAGTAAATTGCAGTGAAAAGTAAACCCTAACTAACCTACCTACTGAATTCTAAAAGTGAACTGGAGAGTAAAAATGAGCTATTCTCTTCAATCTCCCACTACTTGAGCTGATCCCCCAAGGGTCTTATTTATAGATGAGCGTTGTAACTTCTTCAGCCTTGGATGATAACCGCTCGCATCAGAATAGCTCTCCTCTCGCTTTGTCCAGTTCCTTCAAAGCGAGAGCCAAAAATGTAATTGTCTTTCTTGACAAGGCGAGATCTCATAGTCTCTTCAAACAGTTTGCTTCTCGCCATAACATCTAAGGCTTCCTGTCTTGCACAAACTTCCTTTCCTCGCGATGTCAAACAATCATCGCGTAGACTTTATTTTTCCTTAGATCTTTCCTGATTTCGTATGTAAGTCCTCGCACTTCCTCGCTATGTCTTTTTCCATCTCCCGCTGCTTTTCAACTTAACTTCCTGCTGAATGACAAAGCGTGAGTCAGTTCAAATAAAAACATAGCGTGCGAGACTTGCAATAAAAACTTAGAATTTCAAGCCATTTTCAATGTAATTCCAACTTCTTCACAATCTTGGTTCTTCTTCCATCTTTTCTCATCTTCCATGATTATTCATTAAAAACTAATGGAATTAAGAACAAAAGATCATCATTAAGACACTAAATTGGACGCAAATGACAGTCATAAAAGACTGTCATCAAACGCCCACATGCATATTGCACAAGTATACATAATCCACACAGATCATTAAAGGAGCAAGACCAAACACAGTGTGTTTAAGCAGACAAAGATCAACATATGAGTCAACATATACTTCAGCCAGTCATGAAAATTCATATAACATCCTTCAAAAAATATTTTTTATTTGAGAGAAAGAAGTGATGTTGATCAACTCGTAGAAGCAATCACAACAAAGAAAGATTTGAAGGATGTGGTAGTTGGTGGAGGATATATAGGTCTGGAGATAAGTGTAGCTCTAAGAATCAATAATTTTGAAGTCAGCATGGTCTTTCCGGAGCCTTGGTGTAGTATGTTACATATGACATTATTTCGATTTAGCAACCTTGTTCTATTGCTTGATTTTCTGGTGTGGATACTGCATTGTCAATATCTTGTTTAGGTAGTCACCTTGCTTTAAAAATCTTGATGTAGTGCCTATGTTATTCACTGCCACGATAGCTGCCCTCTGTGAAGGCTTCTATGCAAACGAGGGAATCAATATCGAAAGGGCATTGTTGGTGTTTGATTTGGCACAAATGAGAATAGTGAAGTGAGTTCTCAAGTATATAGAAGCTCCTAAAATTATTGATTACCAAACTTCAGTGAGTAACATTGAAATCCTTTGTCGCACCTTTCAGGTTACTGGTGTAAAGCTTAAGGAGATTAATGTACTGGAAGCTAATTATGTTGTTGATGTTGGTGCTAAGCCCCTTACAACATTTAAGGGTCAGGGAGAACAGGAGAAAGGTGGAATCAAGGTGTGTGACTTTATTCTACATAGTTTTTCTTCTTAACCATTTCTTTTTTCACATTGAAAGACCCACCTTCGGCATGTTTATGGAATATATTCCTGTAATTGTTGAATATCTGACTGGTTGAGTACCAATATTTGGTGTCTTGGATATAGTATGGCAATAACAGTCAACAAGTGACAATACGAGTGAATGAGATTTGCCACGGTTTATAGTACGGCAATAAGAGTCAACAACTGACAATAAGAATCAACAATCTAGGAATAGCTTTTCTTGAAATTTATGCTTTTAATCTCACCTGCCATATCATGCTGATAAACTTGATTTATATATTTTTCTTATTTGGACTGTATTTGCCTCTCAATAGACTGCCGAAACTTATCCAACAAAAAATAGACTGCCGAAAAATATTTTTGAATTTAGATCTAGTAGTGCCTTTCTATCTTCTGAGTAAATTCACATGTTACAACTTTGCAGAAACCAAAAACAAAGGACACAAGCAGTAGGGAAGAAATTGAAGAATAACAATAAAATGAATAAGACACTGAATCAATATATGATTCTAGGGCTCAGGACCAATCCCATTGCACCAAGCATCATCCATTGGAATCACCAAGATCCTTCAACTCACCAAGAGAACACCAACGACCTCAATCACTACTTCGGAGGAAGGTTTCACTGAGAAGGCTGTTGTCTGTGTTGGTCTGAGAAATTGGCCAAGAGGAGGATGTATTTATACTGGAGATTCATCACAGAAAAAGGGTAGAACAAGTCAAAGGCAGGATTTGGGATCAAATCTGGAAAATCAATTAGACATGCAAATTTTGAAAGAGTTTGGTATCATAGCTGGATAGCCGGAGTATAGGATAGAAAAAAGGGTCAGCTGCAATTAATGAGGGTTGGCAATTAATGAGGTGAGGCTGCTGGTGGATCCCCTGGAACAGCGGTTTAATTACCCATGGACTTCTGTGGCAAAGGCAAGGCAACAAAAAAAGGAAGCAGTGATTGAGGACTATGGTGCAACCCAATGGAAGTGAACTCTCAAGGCCCTAGTGTGCTGGGTTTTATGCACAAAGCGATATGGGACACAATTGTCCACATCACAAAAAGCTGGAAGCCTTGTCTTAGTTTTCCAGGAATTTTGTATGTGAAAATATATTTCCCTTACATATTTACCCAGAAACAAGACCATTTAGAATTTCAGACCTATCATAGCTACCATCTTACTTCTGCATCATACAAAATGTCGCTACGCCGCGCGAATGAGTACTAGTATGTATATATATATATATATATATATATTTAATTCATTATCACGTACATGTATTCCAACATGATTTATAAAGAATTCATTAATGATAAACAAAGAGCATTTTTTTTTTGCGATACAACAAAGAGCATTTATTGGCACGCCACAAAGAATTGTATTATTTTTAAATTTTGCGTTTTTTGTTTTTGTTTGTTTGTTTTTTTTTTTTTTTTATATATATGTATATGTATGTAGTGAAATGAAAAACAGCACCCTTGAAAAGGATTTTCATAAATAAATATATAAATATGTTATATCCTGTGCTATTAAAGCAGCATCACCTTTCCTAGCAGATAATAAGTTAAAATAAGCTGATATGGTGAATCCCTGATCAATCAAAGCCACAATAATCTCTAAAGGAACAAAAGAAAAATCAAAGCCATGTACTACTGTTTAGTGTTTACATTTTTCCTTTTCTTTATAAAATAAAATCATAAAATAATTCACATTCACCAAATATCCGCACTGTATATGATAAGTGAAGTATATATTACCCAGGAACATAAAGGTTTTATTACTCTTTAAATTTGTACAGTGCCATGTATACGTACATGATAAAATGCCTGAATTTATTTCCGCTAATTGTTTAAGTTGTTATAAACCTTCAAATCTTGGTCCATCTTCATTTGCCTTATTACCCAGGAGCAGAATAATTTTTTCATTATTGTATTGTGCATATACTGCAAAATAGTACTAATGCGAATTTATAGGTATTTTTTGGGAATTAATTTGTCATCCACTTTAGTATAATAGGGAAGGGATGTGACACATTAATGACACTAATCCTCATAGTATATATGTCATGTGGACATTCGTCATATTGCCACAACAATTTTGTTTAAATTATTACAATTCGATTAGGGTGCATAATTACAGTATTCTAGGTATGTAAAATATTAGAAGAATAGAATTAGTGATGTATGAGTGAAATTATGTGATGGGTTGAAAGTGCCAACATAATAAAATTATAGTACTACATGAGCATGCATCAGCATTATAAACATTACAAAACCCACCGAGAACATCACATATTCTTATTTTGCGATAACAAAATCCATTCCAATCAGCACATTCTATGTGTACATAATATGCACAACAACCGATCCCAAGTTATTATATACATACATAAATGAATGATTGCAAGCTACTGAAGATTGAAGACATGTCCTCTACCCCAAATGAGAGCTTGAATTATTGAATATACTTGTAATTTTTCAAAGTAAAAATATCATCATAAAAATTTCATCGTTTTATATCGTCCCGGTGCCCACCACTAATTAAATAATTGATGAAGAAATTAAATATTGAAAATGAGCATGGCCAAGATCAGTTCAATATTGCTATGGCTATTGGATTACTTTTCAATGGCTATAGGACACAATTATTGGAGATATTCATCACATTTTTACCAAACGGCCTGTGTAATGTCAACAATCTTACGGTACGTCTGGTTGGAGAATCTTAGATTACCAGTGGGAATGTGATTGCTGGGAATGTAAGATTACTTGGAATATGAGATTACTGGGAATCTTATTTTTTGATGTTTTAATATTATTGCGTTTGGTTAGATTGAGAATCTCAGATTTCCAGTTCTAATTAATTTACCATAATGTCCCTGAATTTTAATTGAACGAATGTTATAAATATATAATTTTGCTCACAATAAAAATATTTAAACCGATTTATTTTTTAAAATTTTGAAAATTCTTTATATGTAATTTATTGTATGATAATTACTTATTTAATGTCTCTGAATCCTTATTGTCTTTGTTTTATATATAGAAGAAAAGTAAATTTTAAGAAAAATATAAAATATATATTAAAATATGAGAATATATATTAAAAATATGCTTAAATAATTTAAAATTTTTTAATTAAGTTTTTAAAATTAAATTTCATATATTTATCATTTTTTAAATACAAATATATAAATTTATAAAATAAAATAAGTATAAAAAGTGAGGATATAAAAATCAAATTAGTATAAAAGTATGTAAAGTGGAGGTGGTAATCTAAGATTACCTGCCCTCCAGGTGCCTAAAACACCCAACATTCCCACCTCGGTAGAATGTGACATTTCCACATAAAACATGCCCCGAACCAAACATGGGCATGTTTCATTCCCTATCCAAGATTCCCAGATCTCCGAACCAAACCTCTCGTTACAGTCATACATGTTGGAACGAAGGTGGTGTTATCCGAATTAGTAGGAGTAGTAGTAGTAGTATAAAGCGTGCAATAATTGAAATTCCCACTGTACGATGTTGCACCTCCAAAAATGTTTCTTGCTTTCCTCCGCCTCTTCCTATTCCTCCTCCTCCTCCTGCATTTTCCAGCTCCACAAGCTTCTCCATCCATGGCGGATTGCCAGCGCAAATGCGGCGACACCGATATCCCTTACCCCTTCGGCATTTCCCCCGGCTGCTACCTCGACGACACCTTCCGCGTCCACTGCAACGACTCCGCCGGCTCCCTCTCCCTGCCTTGGGTCCACATGGAAATCGACGCCATCTCCGTCGACACCCACACCTTCCGCCACCGCAATTTCCGCGGCATAATCACGCAGTTCCAGAAGACCGGCTCCTCCTACGTCTACCACCTGCCGCCGTACCTCATCACGCACTACCGCTGCTCCCACGAGCGCAACACCTTCGTCGCCATGGGCTGCGATTTCTTCGTCTACCTCGTCGACGAGGAGACGCACAAGGTGCAGGGCTCCTGCTCCTCCCTCTGCAACAACAACGACGCCGGAGCCCAGCTGCAGCACAATCCTTCCTCCTGCTCGGGCCTCGACTGCTGCCAGATCAACTACTACGCCGACCTCAAGAACTTCTCCGTCCGGTTCCAGACCATGAATTCGTGGCCGGAGAAAATGGGGAAACACTGCGGGCTCTTCACCTTCGTCGAGAACGAGTACCTCGACCACCACGATTTGAAATTGGTGTCCTGCAACGACAGCTCCGGCATGCCGATGATTCACGATTGGGCGGTTGGGAACACCAATTGCGATAAGGCGGTGACCGGAGATGGGTATCTGTGCGGCGCCAATTCCGATTGCGTCGATTACGCCACCGATAACCGTCAGTACAGATGCAGATGCAGAGACGGTTACAGTGGTAACCCTTATCTTCCACAGGGATGCAAAGGTACGCCAACATTTTCCAAATTTCCATCAGATTTCGATCGAATTACTCAAATTACCATCGAATTTGATCCATGAACAATCGTATCCTGTTCTTCAGATGTCGATGAATGCTCGAATTCGGAAGAAAACACCTGCCCTAATGACTACCACTGTGTCAACACTCCCGGGAGTTACTACTGCCTGCCTAGCCACAGCCGTATCTTGGCACTTTTCATCCCCTTAGGTACAAAAATCATCTTCTCTAATTCTCTGCTACTTCAACTCAATTCAATCCACAATTTTAACACTAGCTTCGAAAACAGGGGCAGGATTGGCTTTTGGTATGCTGTGTTTATCTTTTTTCAGTGTATGGACATGGCGAAAGCTTAAGAAAGTGAAGGAACAGAGGAAGAAGCAGAGATTCTTCAAGCGCAACGGTGGTTTGCTGCTACAACAGCGTATATATTCGACTAAAGGCAGTCCTTTACTCGAATTGAACGTGTTCAGGATCGAGGAATTGGAGAAGGCGACCGATAAGTTCAGCAAGACTCGGATCCTTGGGAAAGGAGGGCTCGGGACTGTCTACAAGGGGATGCTTTCGGATGGTAGAATAGTGGCCGTGAAGAAGGCGCACTCCATAGACGACAAGCAAATCGGGCACTTTGTGAACGAGGTATTTATCTTGTCGCAGATCAACCACCGCCACATTGTCAAGCTGTTGGGCTGTTGCTTAGAGTCCGAGGTTCCTTTACTCGTGTACGAGTACATACCGAATGGCACGCTGTCCCTTCACATCCACAGCACCCCCAACAACACCTCCAAGATGTCTTGGGAGAACCGTCTGCGTATCGCAGCAGAAATCGCGGGTGCATTGGCGTACCTGCACTCGTGCGCTTCCACAGCCATATTCCACAGGGACGTCAAATCCAACAACATATTACTCGACGAGAATTACAGGGCGGTGGTGTCTGATTTCGGGCTCTCCAGATCAGTCTCCATCGACAAAACACATCTGACGACAATAGTAGGAGGCACGTTCGGTTACTTGGATCCTCAGTACTTCCGGTCGGGTCATCTAAATGACAAGAGCGATGTCTACGCCTTTGGAGTCGTCCTCGCGGAGATTCTCACGGGGCAGCCGCCTGTCTCCGCCACGTCGGAGGAGGACGGGCTGGCGTGCCGGTTCAGGGCAGCCATGAAATCGGACTATCTGTTGGAAATGGTGGAGAAAGCGCTGCTTCAAGAAGTAGAAGTAGAAGTGGATGAGATTGTGGCCGTGGCGAAACTGGCCAAGAGATGCCTGAAAATAAATGCGAGGAAGAGACCGAGCATGAAAGAAGTGACGGCTGAGCTGGAGCAGCTGAGGAGGAAGAACGAGGTTCCGTGCGGCGATGACCAACCGAGTTTATTACACGATCAGGATTACAGAATAGGGATTGAAGAATTCTTACATGTCAATTTTGCGGTTGGAGGAGATGAAGAAACGGCGAGCCTAATTTCTTCCTTTGAAGTGAGCTCCAATAAGCCTTCTTCGCGGGCATCTTCTTATTAGAATGTTATTCCCTTACATCTTCGAATGTGATTATGTGATTGAATAAATTTGGACTTTAAAATGTCAGTTAAAATTATTAGTATAATTTATAATTTGAAGCATGAAGCTCTCAGAAGCTCGTCCGAAAAAGGATTTTTCATTGCATGAGTTGTAACAGTAGTTACTTTCTCATTGTGCAATTTTCTTCTTTAGATACCTAAAAGCTAGAAGACAAACACAAACAACAAACAAAGCAACACAAAAACCACAAAAAGGGTCAGTAGCACAGTAGCCTCAAAGAGTCTCAAACATAAAACAAATACCCAACCGAGAGCACAATGGAATCCAAAAACCTCAAAATCCAACCACAACCTATATCGACACACAATTCTTTTTCTTTTTCTTTCTTTTTTTTTTTGTGATTAACTGGGTATTTCCAAACTTCATTGGACCATATCGTCACACAATTAAATCTACAGAAGAAGATGATGGGCAAATGAAAGTAAAATATATACTCGATGGCACGCAAAGCCAATTGCGGAGAGGAAGACCATAGCCCCACAAAGAGGGAGAAAGATATATAAGCCCCACAAAGAAACACTAGAGCCATGAGCTAGAGGCTAAGAGCGTCTCCAACGCTTCCTTAATTTTGCCGGAAAACGGGAGAATGAAGATGGGTGGCTCTCCATGAATGAACGCTATACGGCATATATACGCTACACCAAAAATGACGCCCATCTACAGTGACCCACCAAAAATGTAGCGGGTCACTGTTCATCGCCCCGCTTCAATTTTGATCGCAATATAATTCTCTTTTGCTACAATTTTCTCCAAGTGGAAAATGTCCCTATAAAAGTCGGAGAATCCCCTTCAAACATGAAGGCTTCATGTGATCATGTCCATGCAATCATTCACATCTGCTTGGTTTAATTAAACTCATGAACCAGATAGCTACCGTACAATTTTCAAAGCGGGTTTAATTGATGTACTAAGTATAATCGAGAGGCTTAAGAAATCCTTATGAACGTAACTACTGCGCTTTGGATTGCCAAAATCTCATAAGTACAATGGATGACGCCAACCAAATTATCATCAAACAAATAAATTATTATGTCTCGCTGGATTATAGTACATGTTAAATTTGCTTTTGTGTATAGTTGATTATAAAGTATATACTTCCTCAGTGGTTTTTTTTTTTTTTTTTTTTTTTTTTTTTTTGCCCCATTTGGGTTTTGACTACTATTCCATACACATATTTTGATTTAAAGTATTGTCACAATTATAAAAAGTTGAAATATAGCCAAGTGAGATCTTGTTAGATTCGTCTCGTCGCGTAGTTTTTAATTATCGAACTTTTAAAAAAATTTACTTGTACCGAACTTAAGTTATTAATAGTTTAAAATATGCATTAAACTGCATGCACTGTGGGTTCCGAGCAAATATAAAAAATCGAAGGAAGTATTTATTTAAATAGACGTGAACAATTATAATAATGGTAAAATAACTATATATATTCATTTTTGATCAACTTTGTTTTTTTTTTTTTTGGAGTAGCCGAAGCCAGAGAAAAAACAAGGAAAAGAAAAACCGAAAAATCAAAACACAGACAAATAACAAGGAAGAAACATAAGATAACTAATATCTAGGGAACCACACGCCGGACGCATCCGCCGCTAGATCCCCGAGCACCAAATCTGGAGGAAAGGCCCAGGTTGTGTAGAATTCTTCGATAGAAGCACCATGCTTGGCAAGCCGATCCGCAACACGATTCCCTTCTCTTAACACATGATAAATGAGACACTCCTCAAACGTCCTACGAAGCTCTCTAATACTGGCAATGGTGGCAGCAAATGGATGAAAGTCACTGCACACCTCCAGTAACTCCATAGCTGAACGGGAATCCACATAGCAGCAGACCTTTCGCAACACGATTCCCTTCCCTTTCGAACTTTGTTGATAGAAGGTTGAGAATAAAACTTAATAGATGAACAATTAATTTGAGCTTATAAATATAAAATCGTTACTATTGGAAAATGGTAACTACATTAATAACGATTCTCTGTCGGGCAATAGGGCCCGATGTAGTTGATGGCGGGGTCGGAGGCTTGTCGTTAGTCGTTACTATATATTCCGATTGGTCGCGAATTATAGGAGTAAAATTTTATATGTTATAATTAGATTAATCATTTGGAAAACGTGGGCATCGTTATTGTTACTGTTGTAAGGTAGTCTCACCTCATCATAATATTTGGAACCAACAAATTCGTTACCGAATAGCGAATTCGAGAACCAAATTGTGAGACAACTTTTGAATGTACTCATAGTGCCACATTTTTTAATTTTTTTTCATAAAAGAATAAATATAGTAGTAGAAAAAAAATTAAATGAAAATGAGGAATGAAGCCATGAAGAAGCGGCCAAGTGTGATGGGGATGCCAATTGTCGTTTTATACTTTGTCCTTTTATTACATCCATCTCACTCTGACCATTTCACAACACTAAAATAATATACACTTAATATGGATATGCTCATACAATTTGGTTTCTGTAATGGAATAACAATTGCCAGCAGGTGCAGGCAGCACTAAAAATGATGTTTAGACTTTTGTAAAATGATGTACAGGCCTTATAAAGTGATGTATAGACGGTAGTTTGATTTTTTTATTAGTTTTTTGTTCATAACCTTCATCCATAACTTTTTTTATACTCACACATCATTTCATATATATATACCCATCACTTTTGAATGCACCAGCACCTCCTACAGGTCTCCAGCACCCAAACGATTTCCATGCTCATATACCCACGTCTCTAAGAAAATAATTGCACATTTTGTACATGTAGAATGTATTGGTTGTAGTAAAATTTGTACATGAGAATGCATATGGTAATCGATCAATCTCACTCCATCGTATCCTTTTCTGAACAAAACGCAATGCTTTTGTTGTACTCCTATTGTGTTTTTAGTTTCTGTACATACTGAGATGATATCATCAGTCCCATATCTATCACCTTCCTACAATTACAATTACAATTACAAACCCCCCAAGTCAAAGTCAATTACGTGCCAAAATTGGAAAACAAAATTAACAAAAGAGAGTCCCCACGATTACGAGTGAAATCACCAAATTATTTATACTAACGAAAAATTAAACCATTACTATTACAGTATATGTATATCTAATATATATATACGAAAAATTGTTCTACAGTTGTTTTCTTAATTACAGTAACATTCCTTTCTTAACGACGGTGTCTCGTTCCACCCACTTGCAGATCTCTTCGTTCAGCATCAATTCTCCACTTCCGTCTCCAATACTCCTCCGCTCCGACGCTGGTTCGCGCATCCAGGGGGTGCGCCCACCTCTGCATTCCCTCCGCCTGTAACACCCCGGTTTTTGGTCACCCAGGTCGGGATGTCACCGCCACACCTCCCTAGCAAGACACGGTTTCTCCGAGCTTACTAAAGAGATGCAAGGCTAGGTTTTTCAGAATTTAGAACATTCAAATAGCCCGTTTATATATAATTTAAAAATAGTACATTAAAGTTGCAGCGGAAAATAATATTTACATAAGTATAATGCAGCGGAATCTAAATATAGTCAACACGGCCAGAATACGGGTTAAACAGGCTCGTTCATGCAATTTCTAGTCTAACGTATCATTTGCAAATAAAGCATTTCCCCAAAATCCCCATGGATGCATATGATGATGCATATTCTTCGGCTCTGAAAGAAACAGGGGAAAAAAAACGGTTTTGGTCAGCACTACGTGCTGAGTAAGTTACCACAAACATGATTATGAGGTTTCAAAGCCTTTAATTAAATTTAAAAACATGTGCATAATATCCATGATTTAATTTATCCAATTAATAATAATTTAATTGCGTATTTTAAAAGACAAGGGTTTCCATAAGATCATAATTAAAAGTTGCAGCGGAAAATAATATTTACATATGTATAATGCAGCGGAATTTAAAAATAGGGCCAACATGGCCTAATCACGGGTTAAACAGACCCGTTCATGCAAGTTCTAGTCTAAAGCAAAATTTAAGAATAAAGTGTTTCCCCAAAATTCCCATGTATGCATATGACGATGCATATTCTTCACACTCTGTAGAAAAAAGGAAAAACATGGTTTGGTTAGCAAAAACTTGCTGAGTAAGTTAACACAGACATGATTATGGGGCTTCAAAGTCTTTAATTAAATTTAAAGAAAACTTGTGCATACAAGACATGATTTAATTTTATCCATCTAATAATAATTTAATTGCATAATTCAAAAGACAAGGATTTTCATAAGATCATAATTCAACAACATGATAAAATAATCGCAAGATATAATTTAAAGGCATAATTTAAATGGGGAAAATATTCAGGATTCCATTCTTCCACTTTTGTTCAATATGATCTAGTACAGTTCGCCCTTGGGGAATCGAACCCGCAAGAACTCAAATACATCCTAGGGAATCGAACCCATAGGAATCAACACATATCCTGGGGAATCGAACCCGCAGAAAGACACACCCTGGGGAATCGAACCCGCAAGGTTTGACACGGACATCCTGGGGAATCGAACCCGCAGGAAAACATACACCCTGGGGAATCGAACCCGCAAGGCTTGACACAGACATCATGGGGAATCGAACCCGCAGGAGAACATACAATCGCCCTTGGGGAATCGAACCCGCAAGAACTCAAACACACCCTGGGGAATCGAACCCGCAAGGAGACACACCCTGGAGAATCGAACCCGCAGGAGAACATACAATCGCCATTGGGGAATTGAACCCGCAAGAACTCAAACACACCCTGGGGAATCGAACCCGCAAGGTTTGACACAGACATCCTGGGGAATCGAACCCGCAGGTCAAACAAGTTTCGCAAATTTCACGAGTTTCATCAAGAGTTCAAGATTTGACTCGGTCAACCACAGTTTAATCTAAAATGCGTCTAAAATCAGATTTAATTTCAAAAATTCCGAAATTTCGCGTCTGACTCCAAAACGTCAAGATCTACAACTTTTGTGGTTTAACTTTTTCAATCCGAGATACCTAAATAGGTCAAAAACACTAATTTTCACAGAAGTATAAATCTGTCCGAATTTCCTAGGTCACAGTTTAGAGATTTCGAATTCTACCATAGCAAATCAACTCCAAAATTAACGAAATTTGACAGAGATCATCTTAAGACATATATCTACAAGTTTCATGTTCAGCAAAAGATCTAATTCATCCTATTTCTATTGTCAAAAACGCCAACAAGTTCGGGCCAAGAATCTGTCAAGATTTCAAGATCCACAACCTAGCAGTTCGGTTTCGGGTGGATTTCATATATCAAATCATCACGAAAAATTCTGAAAATTTATGGAGGTGTTCTTAACGCATAGATCTACAACTCTTATGTTCAACGCTAAGCCTAGATCGGTCTAGATTCAAGGTAGAAATCACCAACAAGTTCGAACTAAAGTTCTGTCACCGTTTCAAGATCTAAACTCAAGGCAGGTCTGTTTGTGGTCGTTTTCGGATATCAAAACACGATGAAAAATTATGAAAATTTTACAGTATATAGATCTATGTCTTAGGATCATTTTTCGTGTTTTAAGTTTTTCCGTTTGAAGTCGTTTTAAGGTTCGGAAAAATTAGACAAAACTGTTGCGCCGTAAAAAAATCACATATGGACAGATTCACGAAAGATTTGCTCAAGTTTCTAGATTTGAATATTTTTACTACTCCCAAAACCGTGTAAGCGTTAACTTACTGATTTACGGATGTCTCGGCTCGATGATTCGGAGGCGTGGCTTCCACGTTCTTCGTTCTCCCTCCGAGATCCTTCGTTTTTCCTCAACGCGTCCGGATCGGGGTTTAGAATAGGAAAGAGATCTAATTAGGATTCGTTTTCGAATCTTGAATGGAAAAGAATGGACAAGAATGGTTCGAATCTCACCCTGATGATCGAAGACTCCTAATTTTCGTCCAAGTCAGTCCCTTGATTCGGTTTTGTGCCTCCGACGACTCCGGAATTATGGTTGTGTGTGTAGAGAGATTTCGTAGGGTTTTGTAAAGATGTTCGGGGCTCCCAAGGGGGTTTATTTATAGACAACTAAGACCTAGGGCGTCCAAGACCTGACCCTAAGAGTCTAGAGTCGAAGATGTTCAACCGAAAGTCGAAAAATCCGGAATCGGGCGAGAGATTCACGCAACAAACAAATCTATCATGTGGCGCGCTCTTGGCGCGGTTTTCCCCATTGGGCGCGCGGCCACCGCGCCGTCCTGGCCTGGACTTCGGTCTGGGCCGGGTCGTGCGATCCGTCGGGCGTTTCCTCCTCTCTTTCGGACTTCTATCCCCCTATGTTCCCGGATTCGGATTTCCGGGGTATCTTCGGGCTCCGATTTCCTATCTTAATTTTACTCGGATCTAAATTTATGTTTGTACTCGAGTTATTGAGTCCATCGGTGTTGGGTTTCCGTGTAACCATTTATTCGATTAAATTTTCTTCGGCTTCCCGGGTTCTTGGAATTTTGATTCCTTTTTAATTTAAATTTCATTTCTCATCTTTTATGATTCTTTACCCCTTTATCATGTTTATTATATTTATTTATTTATTTATTTTATTTATTGCATTTATTTTATGTTGTAAAATTCTCGGGTATTACAGTCTACCCTCCTTAAGAATCAACTTCGTCCTCGAAGTTGTGTTTCGGCTTTTCTCGTGCTAAAGTCTTTTGTTTGTTTTATTATTTTGTGACTGAACTTAGAATTAAAACTTCTAAGCTGCCTACGTACCCGGTGAAGGAATCAAGCCATAAGTAGTTCAAAACAATTTGAATTCATTTGCTTGTTTACAAAGTACACAAAAATCCGCGGTGTGACACCGCCTCCGTCGTTGGTTCACCAGTTGCGCCGCCAGTGAAATTGCATCCTCAGCCCTAGCCCTACGAAACTCTACTTCCGTCGCCGTCCTGCGCTTCTGCGTCTGCCCTCCTCCAACTGCTATTGTCCACCGTTCCTCAGGATTCTAGCAATCGCCGTGCCTGGAGTCGCGGCCGCGACGGATTAGAACGGAGAAACTGCTTCTATCGCTGACCCTCCGGTCGTTCCCGCCGCCGATTCGACCGGCGAAACTGCTCCTTTGGCCTTCGCGCCCGCCGTTGGCGTCGCTGTTCAGCCGCGGGGAAGACGCTTCGCCTCCATCGTTCGTGCCATAGAAATCGCCCTCCTTCGTCAACGTCGGCGAGCACTCGCGTCGCCCTGACTCAACCTGTCGCTAACCCAACTCCTGCTCTCCCTCTGCCGGCCTACCCTCCGATTTCGGCCTTCTTCTTCCCTGCCCTACCTGTGCCACCTCAACCACGCCTCCCCACTACCTCAATCTGCTATCCCTCTTCCTTCTAAATTGTAATGCTTTCATCTCTATTTTAAATGCACTATCCATTTTTACAGATTTGTCATAGATTCATTTTTATTTTCAAAACTGATTTCTCTTTTTTTAGCAAATTACTGAATTCGAGTTAAGATCAGTAATGCTTCAGTTTTATCGTTTTATTTCAATGTTTTAAATCTCTAAATTAGTGGAGTTTAACTGGTTTTAATTTGAGGGTTTTGTTCTTTTTCACTTTTTTCGTAGCTCTGCATTGTAATGCTTTGGTTATTTGCTTCAGTTTCTTGGTTTCTATTTTGTGCCAGAGTATAGATTCCCAATTAATTACTTGTCTTGCAAAAAGGAGTTTGGAATTGGAATTTGGATTAGCTGTAGGTCTGACCGGGTTCATAGAATTCTCAATTGTTCTCTTCGACATCTGAATGTGAACCTGTCTAGCGTTTGGCGTGCTAAAATTGAGCACTGCGATGTATGGCTTTTGCTGAATTTGGTTGATTTGTGTTTGATGAATATATTATACATTGTTGATGGCGTGCCACATATTTTGACAGCATTCCATTATCATCCTAACTTGTATTGCAGGAGATTTACAATATTTTCCCCTTATCTTTGACTAACACTTGCTTCGCATTCTTTTTTGGCATTCGTTTGGTTCTCATAATCGGGCAACCTTGTTATGATCTATCCATATTATTTTTCAAGGATTGGGAGAGATGAGTGTGCAGGGATGGAGCTTGTGGCATGTTACTGTCATAATTAATTTTCAATATGTGTGTCCCATCTTTTACGTGTTGAGTTTATAGTTGGATTGTACTTCCTGTATTTGACTTCTTGTGATGATGAGTGTGCCTAGACCTGATATGGATTATTGCAGTTCATTTGTGTTGTTTGTTGAGTTATGCAAGACTCACGGACTTGATGGACCTGCACAATCATTTATGGGATCAATGAAGCCAAGTTCGGGAAAACTACAGGTATTTTTAGATGTGTTATTTATGTAATTCCACATATGTCAATTTTTCAGTTTTGAGTTGACCTTTATATGTGCGTATGGTTGGGATGATTCTATCTGTGCTTGTACGCAAGAGAGATTTGATGGTTCTTTATAGAACTGTCAACTTAGTAACTTGGAGCATTAGATTGAGGACTTTAAGTTTGTTCAATTTTATCTTTAAAAAAAATTGTAAAAACTTGATCCAATTTTATGAGCAATGTGGTTTACGCTGCGCACTTGGATCCCTACGCCGTTCCATCCCATTTAGGATTAGGAATAGGCGTAATCGGACTTGACCCTCATTCTTCGAGAATCAGAAAGGTCCTTTTTACCATTAGCAAGAACTTGTTTCACTTGCTTATCATAAGGAATTCGAACAACTGCTTCAAATACAGTATCAGGCAGTACCGCTTGTGGAACCTCAATATCCACGGGCTTATTAGCTAGAAAATATCTCGAGAAATCTATGAAGATAGAATTAGGTTTCTACAATACTAGTAGCAATTCAGGCCTCTTCACTTTAACTAGGCCCATAGTTCTGGAATTTCTACGTGAACAAGACCAAGAAAAGGGTGAAAAGAACCCCCATCGGGGAGTGAAATAGAACATGAAACCGTAAGCTCCCAAGCAGTGGGAGGAGCTAGGTCTCTGACCGCGTGCCTGTTGAAGAATGAGCCGGCGACTCATAGGCAGTGGCGAATTATTAAACTATGCATTTTATTTGAATGGAAATGATTCTTAAAATTGCTTTTATTTTGCTTAATTTATCTGAATTGTCTATCTGTTCTCTCTGTTTGTGGCGTTACTAAAATGCTTTTGGGGATAATCATGTACTGCTCTGTGAGCAATTAATTTTGACGGTTTCTTGCGATGCCCTTGCATGTGGATAGGGATTCAGTTTTGTGTTTGAAACTTTTATGTTGTTGGGCCTTGAATACACTCTAGAGTCTAGAGATTCTGTGTAAAAGGTTTGATTTTTATAGAATAGTTCTCCACTAGTCTTTACGAAGGGAGAAAAAGTTCATTTAGAGGATGAATAATTCATTGCAATACTTGCTGTTGTGTCTAATAATTTTGCTTGGGTTGCTTCTTTAGAAAGAATTGTTACATCCATTTCTGAGTTGAACTCCAATTGCTTTCACTGGTAGTGACATTTTGGCTAGGGCCAAAAATCGAACTGGAAAAACTGCGGCATTTTGCATTCCTGCTTTAGAGAAGATTGATCAACACAAAAATGTTATTCAAGGTTTGGCTTAAAGATACCATTTTTGCTTTTGAAAGCTTCCCTCCTCAGGTGCAGAAGTTTTAGAAAATGGGGATTTCCTTTGTGAGGATAATTACTCCTGTTTTGTAAATCTTGGTCCATAAAATGTTTTTGAATTATCAGACCAAGCTTGGAGACATCTGCCAATATGTTTGTGTGATGACAAAAAAAAAGGCATGTTTGTGTGTTACCACTTAACGTGTTTGTTACAATATACACACATGGACTATCTGAATGCAAGCATAACCCCGTTTCATCAATTTTACCATATCCTTGCCCATTGGAATTCATTTATTTTCTCTTTCAATTGAACATCAATCATTTTCTTGATGTCGTACATTTGCACTGTTGCAGTTATAATTCTCGTCCCTACAAGAGAATTAGCTCTTCAAACATCACAAGTTTGTAAGGAACTTAGAAAGCACTTAGAAATCCAAGTAATAGTTACTACAGGTGGAACTAGCTTAAAGGATGATATAATGCGTCTCTATCAACCAGTCTATTTACTTGTTGGGACACCTGGCAGAATTCTGGATCTTGCCAAAAAGGGGGTGTGCAAATTAAATGAATGTTCTGTGCTTGTAATGGATGAGGTAGAAAATATTTTTCATTTTCTTTACCATTGTTGGACATTTGTACATTTGTTTATTGATAATTGTGATCTACTTGGTCAATTTTTTATTTATGTTTCAGCCATTGCATCTCAATTGTTTATTCCACCGTAGGTTGGAGATAAAACTTTGGCTGCCAAAAGTTCTATAACCTTTCTTGAGAATTGAGATTCATGTTGTATATTGAGAATGAAATATGACAAGAAAACTCCACTTGATGATGTTCATCCAAAGTTTCTTGGAATAGGGGCTGTAGCCAAATAGAGATTTTATTGTTTTCACATATATAATGTCTGTTAAAAGAAGTACGTTGCTTCTATTTAACTCCAACCCCAACCCCAATCCTTTTTTGCTAGAACCGCATTCTGTGCACTCACTTCATCCTAAAGTTCCTGCCAATTTTTGTCTCATAGATTTTGGTTTCTACTTTTGAGCAACTATTGATTATGTGACAAATTAGGCTTCAGGCATCACTCATTTTTTTTTTTCCTCTGGTAATATGTTTCAGGCTGATAAGCTTTTGTCACCAGAGTTTCAACCATCTATTGAGCATCTGATTCGCTTCTTACATGCAGATTGTCATGTCAAATCCTTATGTTCTCTGGTACATGTCCAGGCACTATGAAAGATTTTAAAGATAGGTATCTGCGCAAGCCCTATGTCAACAACCTTATGGATGAATAACACAATTCAATGCGTTCGTGGAAGAACGACAAAAAGCTCATCGCCTGAATACCCTCTTTTTAGAGGTTCGTTCTATCAACAAATTTTGGCTATTCATCTTTTGCCTTAAGTGTGGTGATTTGTTCCTAACCCTGATTTGTTCCTTGGCCTTTATTGCTCATCTTTAGGTTGTGAGCATAATTGGAATACATTTGAGTTTTGAATGTCTTGTTACAGTTTTCTATAAATGTTTTTTCCTCACCGGGTGCGCGCTGCGTGGCGCGCGCCACCAACGAATTCTAGTATAATATATATAATGCGGATGTTTGAGAGTTAGCGGATCCGTTAGGGAATAGCGAATTCGGAGAGAGAACTGTGAGACAATCTGCTCTTCCAATCTGCTATCTGCTAGCGGATCTGTTCGCTCCCAAACATCCTCAATAAATATATATATATATATATTGTAAATTAGCGTAATTTATTGGATTATATTGTGCAACCCAACAAATGAACACAACATTACAATCAATATCTACTTAAGAATTCTGCTTTAGGAGAGGCAACCCTTCAATGCTCACCCGATTCTCGAGCGATTAGTCTTGGGTCCAATGAGGGCTATGAATACCCTGGTATTCACCAAAAAACATCTAATTAAAAATTACTCTCTCTCTCTCTTTTTTTTTTCTTCAGAACAACCTATATAGGTTAGGAATGTGATGGTGTACAATACAAATTATAAAATGACAAAGAAAAATGATAGGGGGCCGGGTAGTCAAGTCCCCATCCGCAACTATTCTCTGTAATTCAAAAGCTATCTAAATTACTTAGGCCATCTCCAACTAATTCCTCTATTTTACAGTTACACAATCTCTATTTTACCGTTAGATTTACAGTTTTCCATTGTCCCTCTCCAACCCACAACTCTAAATTTCCCTCTACAATAAATTATTCCATTTTGATTCTCTTTACTATTCATATAATATTTCATTTATCAATTAATATTAATACATATTTTGAATATATATAATATTTAATTTTTATATTTAAATTATTTAATTAAAAATGATAATTACTGTTTGTATTTATATTTTGTACATTAATAATTATTTTCATATTAAAATTATTTTCTTAATATTTAATTCAATTTCTTAATAATGAATAAAATTCAAACGACTCGATCTGAACCGATATGTCAGTAGGATCTTGACCGTTGATGTGGAATAAAATTCAAACGATTCGATCTGAACCATTAGATTCATTCTTTAAATCTGAACCATTAGATGTGTCGGTAGGATCTTGACCGTTGATGTAGAATAAAATTCAAACGACTCGATCTGAACCATTGGATTCATTCTTTAAATCTGAACCGTTGGATGCGTCGGTAGGATCTTGACCGTTGATGTGAAATAAAATTCAAACGACTCGATCTGAACCATTGGATGTGTCGGTAGGATCTTGACCGTTGATGTGGAATAAAATTCAAACGAATCGATCTGAACCATTGGATTTATTCTTTAAATCTAAATCGTTAGATATGTCGGTATGATCTTGACCGTTTGATTTGTAAGAACTTTTCTTATAAATAAGTTCTAGTGGAATAAATTCTACACCTCCCACATTTCATTTACAACATATCTTTCAACCATATACTCTCCCTTCTTTCATTTATTCTCTATGGCAAGCTCAAGAAACGCTAATTATAGCATTCATGAAGATAAACAACTTTGTCATGCATACATCGAAATTTCCCAAGATCCTGAAATTGGCATATCCCAAAAAAAAAAAAGAAATGTTCTGGCAACGTGTTACCGATACATTGAACCTACAAAAACCCAATGAATCTGTTCTGGATTGAATCTGGCATTCTGTTGAGAGCCGAATGCAAACCATCTTGACTGCCACAGCGAAACTTAAATCTTGCATCCAACAAGTCGAGTATATGAAACCAAGTGGTATCTCCACAAATGATGCATTTGACAATCTATTTTCATGTATGTCAATAGATATTCTAAAAATTTAGTAAATATGCAGATGAAACGAGCAAAGGAGCTGATGATGATGGAAAAAAAGTATGCCAAAGGATTCAAATTTGAGCATGTGTGGGATATATTGAAGGATTTCGAAAAGTTCTCTTGCAAGGCCCAGAAATCACGATGTGAAGATTTTTCAACTCAATCACTCAGTTCAAATACCCCGATGCCGGAATCTCCTATGTCACCTCCCTCAATTCCTTTTTCCAGTCAATTTAAGTGATGGTGGCGGTAGTGGATCTGGATCTGGTTCTCAACGCCCTTTGGATGTTAAAAAATCTAAACTGAAAGAAGAAGAAAGGTGAAGATATGTCTGTTTTTGTTAATTCATTGTTGGAAAATAATAAACAAATGCAGGCATATTATGAGAGACAAAGAAAGCCCAAGAACGGAAGATTCCCGCTATTGAACAGGCGAATGAGTTGGCCAGGAAGAAGCAAGACCAAGAAACCATGTTGATTGATCCAATGACAATTTCCGATCCCATCCGACGTCTGTTTATCCAACAATCACAAGCCGAAATAATGCAGAGAATACGTGAGCAGTCAACATCCACTTCCGACACTAATTTCGGCTTTTAAAATTATTTTGGAGACATCGGGGGTTCCGGATCTGGCCATGATTTGGCAGATTATTAATTTAATTTACTGTATTGTGTTTTAATTAATTTATCACTACTTTTGTATCTCATTTCAATTTAAATTTAATGTTATGGTATTTTAATCTAATGATTTTTATTTTATTGTGTTTGTATTAAATTTAATATTTTAAAATGAAAAATATAAACTTAAATAAATAAAAAAATTACAGAAGAAAGAAAATAATTCAAATCAAGGAAAAAAAATATGTTATACAAAAATAAAAAAATAAAACAAAAATAAAAAAGTCAAATAATAAAGTAAATAAAAAATGAAAAGAAAGAGAGAGAAAAAAAAATGGATAGCGAGATGAACAGTGCACCGCATAAAATTGCAGTGCACTATTGAAATACGCCATTTTTTGCGATGGCGGCCGGTGAAATTGCGGGCGCGTTGGAGCGTCCTCTACCGGCGTTTTTGTGTCCAACGCCATTTTAATGGCTGCGTTGGAGTTGGTCTTACCTCTTCTAAATTGTGGTATTTCTCGATCTACTATTTAATTTTATTTTTATCCACCATAGTGATTTGTTAAGCTTTTATCACTAGGGATCATTTAGTTCGAATGATATTACATTATCAGTATAAATATCATTATCAGGAATTTTATTTTAGATATTTTACAATTTTTTAGAATACAAAAAGAATCAAATTTATTAAATTTATAAAGTAAAATTACAAACAGTAGACTTGAGTGGATTGGGATTTTAATTGCTTAAGCAATGTCTCGAGTCCGCGCGTTGTTGAGCTTACTTCATTGTCCATACAGATCCTCAAGAGATTAATGTCCAATGTGCCATAACAATTATCCGATTCACCAAAAAAATTTATAAAGTAAAAGTAGCATTCAAAACTCCATAGATCCCAATTCAAACTCCACTCAAACAAAACACTTACCATTTTACATCACCATTTTATATCAAAGATTCTCACATTCTCACTGTGAATCTTAAATCTCTCCAACCATATGCCATCTTAGGCTACCACCATCCATGACCCCTAAGTGGGGGTCATAACAAAAGAAAATTTATTATGGGTTAAATAATTATATTTTATTATGCAATTTATAAAAGTTCGAATTCAAAATATTACTTAAATCAGGGGCGGCTTCTGAGAGGTAACACGTCTTGTTTGACATTTTTATACTGTTAATTGTTCAATTTTGACTCAATTTTAGTGCAAGTATATACTACTATTTGAAAAAAAAAAAGTCGAGTTGGGTCTTGTTGGAATCATATAATTATATAGTTTTAGAATATATATATATATTCTACAATTTTTTGTTGTACATATTTTGAGATATTAATAGTTGAAAACATTCATTGGATTGTGTGCAAAAATTAAACAATAGTACTCCCTCCGTCCCGCGAAATGTCACGCGTATTCCTTTTTGAGCGGTCCCACGAAATTTGACACATTTCCTTTTTTAGATAAATTAAATTAACATAAATCTATATCTATATCTATATAATATATAAAAACAATATCCCTTATGAACAGTAACCTACTCTTATGAACAAACCTATCAATTTTCTCTCACAACAATCCCCTTATGAACAGTAACCTACCTATATCTTCAATATTCATTTTCTGCACGCAATCCAATATACATTTTAATGCTTAATAACTCAAAATGTGTATAAGTAAAAATTCTAAAAGTTTGATATTTCAAAACTACAAGATGAGACGAATCCGACGAAATCTCACTTGACTATGTTTTTTCTTCTATAGATGTATAAACCCGAGTCAAAGTTGGATAATAAACAGTAACAAAAGTCAATCATTTTTCATTATAAAAAAATGGAGGAAGTATATAAAAGCATAATGCACTTTCAAAATATAGGAGAACCAAATTTGAGCAGAAATTTACATTAGATAATTTAATTTCATTGAGTATTATGAATAAAAAAAATACTACCAAATATGTAGCAAAAACTTTACGAATTGTTATTATATTGATTTTTTTTTTGAGAAAATTGTATTTATTCATTCAATAAATCATGTCCAGGGTATCTAAACAATTGGCAACATCCTACACTCACACCGTAACCCAGCATCGGAAATAGAATTAAAACACCATTTGAAAAGGGCCAACAGCAAGTATCCGGACCAAAGACTCGAATCCACCAGTAATCGAAATATAAAGGCATGTTCGGGCATCTTGAATATGTCAGCCCCAGCATCCAATCATAATAAATCCCGAGTCGTCCTTCCTTGTTCAAAACTTCTCAACTCAATAACCATCTCCGAGCAACAGCAACGGGAGCATCATGATACTCATCCATCAGGACCATCGGCATTGGCATTGGCATTGGCATTGACATTGGCATCGGCATCGGCGTTGGCATTGGCGTCGGAGTTGGCATTGGCATTGGCATTGGCATTGGCATCGGCATAAGTTAGATAGATTAGATAGATTAACTAAATTATATAAATTGCATAAGTTGATCAAACTATGCTTATACATCCACAAAATCATATAATTATGAAATTTGTGATAATGGTACTTTTAATTATATTTTTTGTATAATCATTTCTAAATTTTAATTCACAAGAGTATTTTCTTATATTTTTCTAATTTAATTTTGAAATATCTACATCTTTGTGAAATTTCTAATTTCTCAAGGCCTTAGGGTAAATCAATATTAATAATCAATTACCGTGTGCAACTGTGATTTCATGTACTTCATTTGCCTATGTATTGCATTAGAGTCGTGTGTAGTAATTTTTTAAGGTACTAAATTGTAATATATAAATTATTGGTAGTGACATATTATCTATTGCTCGGTTGTTGTACAATGTATACATGTATTCATGTAATATTTAAAATAGTTTAAGAAGCTTTGGGAATATAATAGACATAATAAACTTAAATAATTTTATTTGTAAATTAGATTTTTTATTCACATTTTTCGCATTCCCGCCCATTGGGTGGGGGTAATACTAATATGATTAGAATCTTAATGGTTTTTCAAATCCCAATAAAAGTAATTATTTGAACTACTCTGCACAAGTCTCAATACATTTTTATTTTTCTACACAAATCCCCTATATTTCTTTAATTCTTCATATTTCAAAATGGATACAAATAAAAATGATATAAAATATATATACTAAAACTAGACGCCTAGACGATTCTAATAAGACCATACTTTAATATTTTCTCTTATTCAATCATTACCATAATATTAAGTCAAAGATAAATAATAAACAAAGTGAAAATTCTTTAAAATTTTAAACACAAATACCCACAACACTTTAATCACTAAACTCCACCACATAAATTACCGTGCCCAAAACAAACGTGTCATAATTCGCGGGACGGAGAGAATACAAGTTAAATGAGACAGATAGGGTATTTTTAATCTTTAATAATTTTTTTATTATGTTATCAATTTCTCATTCAATTCTTCATCTTTTCCTCGAATATGAAATAATCATTTTATCATTTGATTTTCTTGTTTCTAAAAAACTTATAATATGTATTATAATGAATTATAATAAATTTTGATCTCATTTTTAATTTTAAATTAATAAAAAAACATTGCAAATATCGATAATATTTTTTTGATAATATTTTAGTTTTATATTTATTTAAATTCAATTAAGACTGATACCAAGCCAAAAAAATTCAATTAAGGCCCTGTTCTCTAGGTCTTAATTTTTCTGGTCTGATCTAAATTCATAAGATCTGGTTTGATCTGATCTGAATTTTTCTGGTCTGGTCTGAATGTTTCTGGTTTGGTCTGATTCCATCTGGTCTGTTCTGGTTTGATCTGAATTGATCTGGTCTGGTCTGGTCTGGTCTGATCTGGTCTGATCTTATTTAATTTATATTTTGATTCTAATTATGTAACGCCCGAAAATTCAAACCTGATTTTCGCAAGCATTACTGCGTGAAACTTTTGACAATTTCGTCAACACGAGTTTTTCTAAAATATCCCATGTAACACCCCGGATTTGATCACCCAGGCCAGGGCATTACCGCCACACCTTTCTAAACAAGACACGAACCAAGTCGAGCTTATTCAGAAAGATGCTAAGGCTAAGTTGTACCAAATTTTCAAAACAATTTTAAAATCCATTCAAACATGCCCGAAGTAAAATCAATTCAGAGTATCACATGCATAAAATAAATAATAACAGTGCGGAAGCAAAATAGGGCCAAACAGACGGCCAAAACCAAAGTTCAATGTCCAAGTCCAATACGAGAAATTTAAAAATAAATTTAATGCGACAAGTCCTTTCTTCATAAAATCCCATCCCGGCATGCCATGACTTACTCTGCGAAAAATAGAAAACAACAATTTATCAGTACAAACGGTACTGCGTAAGTTAATGTATAGCATGACAAACCTTAAAGTTTTGTAGAAGAGTAATAAAAAGATGGAATTTTAATATTTAAAAATAAACGAGAAAATACTTTACGGCAATTTTCCACTTTACCAATTACACCAATACCAATGCTCATTTTGATCGAGGACATCCAAAAATTACCCGCTTGGGCACTTATGTCCACAAGCTGCCGGTATCAACGATCCTGGGCCTAAGCCGTTTAAGATCAAATTACCCGCTTGGACGCTTATGTCCACAAGCCGACGGTATCCACAATGTGAGAGTAGCGGACCCTATACAGACACACTCCGGAGCCCTAGGTAACCCATACGGATACACCTAGGAGTATAGACTCATACAAACACGCAACATAATTTCCTTGGCGCGGTTTTGGCCACCAAAAAGAGGGGGCGGCCCAACGAGCCCACGCCAAGTGCACTTACCCTCCAAAATTGGGCATCTAACTCGATCAAAACTCACAAAGTTTCAAAATTCACATTTTAATCATTACAAAACATATTTACGTTTCCAGAGTTCATAATATTCACAATTGAGTAGCAATTGACTCACATTTCCTCAAAACACACGAAGACAAAATTCACCGATGACAACTCACTGTGGCAGTTTTCAGATTCGTACTAGGAAATGTAGTAAAACATTTTCAAAATTTCTGAAAATTTTACAGGTGCTAGGAAACATCAAAATAAGCGTTTTTCTTAGAAATAGGCCTTAGCAAATTCGGAATCTAAGTGGCCTAAAAAAAATCATTTCAGAAACTCATATTTCAAAGGTGCAGAAATCACTGTTCACTCGACCACAGTTTCTTTTAAAATCCATAACAATTCGAAAAATGATCCAACAATTCTGAAATTTCACAGGGATAAACTAGACACATAGATGAACAATTTTCATGAAGAAACTAACCATCAAAAACGATCGTAGCTAGAAGTAATACGGACTACAAAACTGGTTATGTTATGAAACGAAATCTGTCATCATGAACTCAGAAAATACCAGATGTTTTTTCGACGCTCAAATCAAGTCCAAAATTTATGAAAATTTACAGAGATCATCTTCAAGGTGTTAGGAACATATTTCATTTAGAAAAGTTCTTCCAAAAGCGAACGGATCTAGGCGAAAAATGCACAACAATAAAATCTACTCGGATGAAACCCTAGAAAACAGATTTGACATAGGATAGAAATCGAACTATAACTCAGTGAATACTCTATCAAAACCTCTAAAATTCGAGATGCACAACACTAACTTACCTTCCAACAGATTGAGATCAAAAATCCTCGTGTTCAACTCGTCCAAGAGTGATTCCTATCCGCAAAACTTCCTGCTACACCCGAAATCCCCTAAAATGAAGATGATGGGAAAGTTTCTCAATTCTTAGTCCTAGATAATGGATCTAAAGGCAAGGAATTGGATGAGAACACTTACTCAGACGAAGGAGAATGGATGGAAGCCTTCCAACTCGTCCAAGAACTCAGGAACAAGAAGAATAGCCTTCAACTCTCACCAACACTCAAGAAGAATGGAATTTTCGGAGGAATGGTTTGATGGAGGTTTTTGGGACTGATAACAAGTTGTAATGGCTGAATTGAGAGTTCCAATTGAGGCTTTGATGACCCTGGGAAGTAGGGAAATCATAATGGCAATCAAATCCCGAAATTACACCCCCAAATCCTATCCATTCCACCTAACACACACCATGGTTCACCCCACCAACTTTGGTGCATGCACTCCCTAAAATCCAACTGTGTAGAGTTCTAGAAGCTTCCAAATTCATCCCAATGGAGTCTCAATACACCACCAAAGTCTGAGACATGTTTGCGGCTCAATTCCATGAACCAAGCTCGAGTTAATGGCTTAATTACGCATGAAACGCGTAGCAGCGTTTCAAAACGCTGCTACTGGGGTGGTGGCGCGCTGGTGGCGCGCCACCGCGCGGCCACCGCGCCACCCCAGGCTGCGGCCTTCTCACTCTTTTTTTTTTAAATATGATTTTTAATCTCTAAAAATCATACATGGATTATCCATGATTGATGGATAATCCGATAACTCTCTTCGAGTTGCTATCGTCCGAAAATGTTTAATTCCGCTCTCCCAGAATTATTTTGATTGCGATAGTTAAATCCAATTAACTAATTCAATTAATAAATTTTCGGATTTAATACTCGATGTTGATTTCTCGGGTATTACAGTCTACCGTCCTTAGAAATCAACTTCGTCCTCGAAGTTGGGTCGCACTTCGGAAAAATAATTGGCACAAAGAAATCATTGAGGCTTGCAGTTTAAAATTCTTACCTCAGTTTGCGATGACTTTGCGCGGGGTGTCACATCCTCTCCCCCTTAGGACTGCAGTTATGCCCCCATAACTGCTCATGAGTCGCTTCGGAAAAGGTTTGGATATTTCTGCTTCATATCCGCTTCCAATTCCCATGTTGCTTCCTCAGTGCCATGATTTGACCATAGGATCTTCACCATCCTCACAGTCTTGTTCCTTGTGACTCTTTCCTTGACATCAAGTATCTCGATCGGATACTCCTCGTATGTCAGGTCGTCATCTAGCTCGATCACGTCGGGTTGCAACACGTGAGTTGGGTCGTGCACGTATTTCTTCTGTTGAGAAACGTGAAATACGTTGTGCACTCGCGACAATTCTAGTGGAAGTGCCAAACGATAAGCCAAGGTACCTACGCGATCCAGAATCTCGTACGGACCGATGTAGCGAGGGCTCAGCTTTCCTCGTTTACCGAATCGCATCACCCCCTTCATGGGCGATACTTTCAGCATGACCTTGTCTCCCACCTCAAATTCCAACTCTTGCCGCCTAGTGTCGGCGTAGCTCTTCTGCCTGTCTTGTGCGGCTTTCATTTTCTGTTGAACCACCTTGATTTTACTGTTCATATCCTCAATTAGTTGCGGTCCAACAACTATCGAATTATCATCTTTCGTCCAGCACAACGGACTGCGACACTTTCGTCCATAAAGCGCTTCGAATGGTGCCATGCCAATGCTAGCGTGATGACTGTTGTTGTACGAGAATTCAATCAACGGCAAGTGGTCTTCCCAACTTCCCTTGAATTCGAGTACGCACGCTCTTAGCATGTCCTCAAGCGTCTGAATCGTGCGCTCAGTCTGACCGTCCGTCATTGGATGAAATGCTGTGCTCATCTTGATTTGGGTACCTAAGGCTTCTTGTAGTTTAGTCCAGAAGTTCGAGACGAACCTACTATCTCGGTCTAAGATAATATCGTGCGGTACTCGGTGCCTTCGGACCACGTTCTCGATGTATGCCTTAGCTAGTTGATCCATCGACCAATTTTCCTTCATTGGTATGAAAATGGCGGTTTTTGTTAACCGATCAACTATTACCCAAATTTTATTCATTCCTCGGGGAGATCTTGGCAACCCCGAAACAAAATCCATGAAGATGTTGTCCCATTTCCAGCTTGGGATCTCCAATGGTTTTACTAACCCTAGTGGTTTTTGTCTCACTGCCTTCACCTTCTGGCAGGTTATACACTTGGCCACAAAGTCGGCAACATCCTTCTTCATCCGCGGCCACCAATAGATTTTCTTCAAATCTTTGTACAACTTATCCCCACCAGGGTGGACTGAGTAAGGTGTACTGTGGCCTTCTTCCATGAGTCTTCTCTTCAGTTCCTCGCACTTATGAGGAACGCACCATCTTCCTTTAAAACGGATACTTCCGTCCTCATGGATCGTGAATCCTACCGCCTTTCCCTCACCTATCTTTCCTTTGATTCTCTGAAGATTCTCGTCGTCCGGTTGGGCTTCTCGAATCTCGTCAAATATGGTAGATTCAAATGATATGGCGTTCACTGTCTCCACCACGGTCCCATAATGGACTAGTTCAGTATCCAACTTAGCTAGGTCCATATATAGACCCGAAGGTAGAATGAGTGTGTTCGCCGTGTGCCTCGTCTTGCGACTTAACGCGTCCGCAATGACGTTCGCCTTGCCTTCATGGTAGGCTATATCCAGATCGTAATCCTTGATCAGCTCGAGCCATCTCCTCTGCCTCATATTTAACTCTTTCTGAGTAAATATATACTTGAGGCTCTTGTGATCTGTAAACATCCGACAAGTTCGTCCATATAGGTAGTGTCGCCAGATCTTAAGAGCGAACACTACCGCTGCTAGTTCCAGATCATGTGTCGGGTAGTTTACTTCGTGCGTCTTGAGTTGCCTTGATGCATAAGCAATCACCCTTTGGTTTTGCATTAGCACGCAACCAAGACCTTCTTTCGAGGCGTCGCTGTACACCTCATAATCCTCAGCCTCTGATGGCAATGCTAAAACCGGTGCTGATGTGAGTCTCCCCTTAAGCTCACAGAATGACTGCTCACACTCAGCTGACCAATCAAACTTCAATCCTTTCTTCAGCAATTGGGTCATCGGTCTCGCAATTTTTGAAAAGTCTTTCACGAATCTTCGGTAGTATCCGGCTAGTCCTAGGAAACTTCTTACCTCAGTCTGGTTTGTTGGTGCCGGCCAATCAGACACTGCCGATATCTTCGCCGGGTCGACTGATACTCCTTTAGCCGATACTATATGACCTAGAAAGGCGACTTCTTTCTTCCAAAACTCGCACTTTGACAGTTTCGCGTAGAGTTGATTTTTCCTCAAAAGTCCGAGTACTTGGTGCAAATGACTACGATGCTCTTTTTCATTCCTCGAGTAAACTAGGATGCCGTCGATGAATACGACAACACATGAGTCTAGTAACTCTCGGAAAACGCTATTCATGAGGTTCATGAATACTGCGGGAGCATTAGTCAGACCGAAAGACATTACAGTGAATTCGTAGTGTCCATATCTTGTTCGGAATGCTGTCTTGGGTATATCGTTCTCGGCGATACGCAATTGGTGGTATCCCGACCTTAGATCAACTTTCGAAAATACCGACGCTCCTTTCAGTTGATCGAAGAGATCTTCGATCCTAGGTAGCGGGTACTTGTTCTTAATCGTCACTTGATTAAGACCTCGGTAGTCGATGCACAACCGGAGTCCGCCGTCCTTCTTTTTCACGAACAGGACTGGAGCTCCCCATGGTGATGTGCTCGGCCGAATATATCCCTTTGATAACAACTCCTCAAGTTGTTCTTTCAGCTCCTTCATCTCAGCAGGCGCCATGCGATATGGTGCCTTTGACACCGGTTCGATTCCGGGTACGAGATCGATCGTGAACTCAACTTCCCGTTCAGGAGGCATTCCTGGGATATCTTCCGGGAAGACATCTGGGTATTCGTTCACGACGGGGATACTGTCGATCTTGCTCTCTTCGCCCTTCAGATTATGCACGTAGCATGCGTACAGTTGATATCCCTTCTGCATGAGATTGCAGAACTTTACTGCATTTACTACCTTGGCACTCTTCTTCTGAGGCTGCATGTAGTAAATGACTTTCTTCCCGCGACTCTTCGCCAACGAGATCTTCTGCTTCTGGCACTCGATAATAGCCTTGTATCGCGTCAACCAGTCCATTCCCAAGATGATGTCGAAATCCTTAAGGTCAAATTCTATGAGATTCGCAAAGAATTCAGTGTTCTTGATTACTATCGGGATCCCGTCGTATCGTTTGGAACACGATACTACCTTACCCGATGGTAATTGGATTCCTAAGTTAATGTTATTCGGCGCTGGTAGATCTAACGCGGATATAATACTCGTGGAAATCAAAGAGCAACTCGCTCCTGAGTCAAATAAGACCTTGACAGGTACGCTTAAAGCAGTAAACGTACCTTCGATCACATCGCCTTGAGCAGCTAAGTCAGCTTGATTGATCACATTCAGGCGTCCTACTGGCCTGCCTTGATTCCCGTGCTGGTTTGGATTCTGAGGTGGCCTCTGTGCCTGCGGGAACCTCTGTCCTTGGTTGTCATGTTGGTTTGGCCCAGCTGGCCTATTTCCCTGAGGATGGTTTAACAGGTCCAACCTTTTTTCAATGCGGTCCTCCCTGGTCCGGCACTCCTTTTTCATATGGCCCTCTCGGCCACACCGGTAACAATGCCCCGGTCTTGGGCATTCACGCACCAAGTGCGGAATGTTGCACTCCTGACATCTGGGTATGAAGGCGCCCTGGTTATCCGGCCTCCGATTTCCTTGGCCTCCTCGATTGAACTCTCTGTTATCTGGCTTCCTATGACCATCATTCCTTCCTTGGTCATTTCCCCTTCTGAAGTGATTTCCAGTGTTATTGTTCCGACTCTTCTTATCAAAGTTGTTTAGGCCCTTGCTCGTCTCTCCGTGGTCCTTGCGCTTCAACTGTTGCACTCGTGCAATTGCCACTGCACGATCGTAAACAGCCTGCAGAGTTGTGTGATGTCCGCCAACCAAGATCTCTCTGATGCTGAGGTTCAGCCCCATCTCAAATTCCTGGGCTTTATCAGCATCGGTTGGTACCAGCCTTGGAGCGAAACGGACGAGCTCCTTAAACTTCGCGTAGTATTCTTGAACTGTCTGGGTGCCTTGACGGAGATTAATGAATTCCTCATACTTAGCAATTTTCGTACTGAGGGGATAGAACCTTTCCCTCATCATCTCCTTAAACTCTTCCCAGAAATAGGCGTGTTCGCCATCGGCAAGTCCTTCTTGGTGGTTTTGCCACCATTCGTCAGCTTCTCCACTTAAATAGTATACGGCCACTCCAACTTTCTCGTTTGCGGGACACCTGACGGCAGTAAGCAGCTTGTCAAAAGTCCTTAGTCAGTCTTCCAGCTTTGCGGGATCCTCCTGTCCCTCATAATGGGGCGGCTGGTAAGGGTTTACCATCGCCAAATAGTTTATTCGAGCTGCTGGGGGTGGCACTACTGCCTGTGCTCGATTAACTTCCGCGTTTCCTAAGGCAATGAGGACTTGCTCAACTGTCCTCAGTCGTTCATCCATTGCGTTAGGAGCAGGGTTAGGTTGGCCTTCTGGATTCGGCGAGTTTGCACCGACTGGAGCATTAACGTTCCCTGGAATCCCAGCTCTGGGTCTCCCTCTGGGCGGCATTCTGATGACCAAGCATGCAGAGGTTAGATTCGCGGTTAGATGAAAGTTAATAGTCGAGTTAGACTATGGTCAGAATCCTATCTCCTAAACTTTAGGTGCGAAAGGAAACCGAAATGGCAAGAAGGAAGAACACTATATACGAAATTCCATAGATAAAATGCTTTAACAGCGAGGATTACATCACGATATACTTAAGTTATCACTACGTAAAATGTGATAAGGATACGGTAACAAGATGTGAATACACTAATACGCAATATACGGAATCAGAAATCTAGCAAAAGCAAGTAAAGAAGTCCATCTCGGAAATCGCATACAACTCCTAAAGCAAGTAATCCGGGGAGTAGCCGAGCATCCTACGATCGGCCTCTACCTCCTCGTCAGTGTCAAGAGGCAGTGGAGGGTTCTCCACAACCTCCTCGGGGTCCTCTTCTTCAACGTTGATAAACTCATCCGGGTCAAATTCCTCCTCCTCTTCCATCTCTGGCTCAGGGTTGAGCTGGTTTTGCAGCCCAACTATGACCTCCTCCAATGCAAATATGCGTCCCTGCAACATGTGCACGTGGTGTCGGCAATCCTCAAACTCAGCTGCAAGAGCATCGTGGCGAGCGGCCATCTGGTTACTCCTAATAGTCATTGCCTCCATCCTCTCTTCTATTGCCACAATCCTATTCCTATCGTTTGCAGCATCTCTAGTAATATGGCGAAGCTCATGCGTGATATCGGACATAGAGCATAACAAGCGCATGATGGAATCCTGTAATCTTGGGTCGGCCATCTAACATGCAAATTTTACATTAATGGATATGCCACACATAAAAATAATTTGTTAATGCACATGCTTCCCCCCAAAAATAGTACTAATTTTCAAGACTTGTCGAATTTGCGAGATATACTTTTCCATGGGATTTAAAAATAAAATTCATTTCCATGGAAATAATATTTGAAATGCTTAAAAGTAATATTGAATAATTTGGGCCTCTATAGTGGGCCGAAAAATAATAACTTTAAAATTTTCGGGCTCTGATACCACTTTGTAATACCCCGGATTTGATCACCCAGGCCAAGGCATTACCGCCACACCTTTCTAAACAAGACACGAACCAAGTCGAGCTTATTCAGAAAGATGCTAAGGCTAAGTTGTACCAAATTTTTAAAACAATTTTAAAATCCATTCAAACATGCCCGAAGTAAAATCAATTCAGAGCATCACATGCATAAAATAAATAATAACAGTGCGGAAGCAAAATAGGGCCAAACAGACGGCCAAAACCAAAGTTCAACGTCCAAGTCGAATACGAGAAATTTAAAAATAAATTTAATGCGACAAGTCCTTTCTTCATAAAATCCCATCCAGACATGCCATGACTTACTCTGCGAAAAATAGAAAACAACAATTTATCAGTACAAACGGTACTGCGTAAGTTAATGTATAGCATGACAAACCTTAAAGTTTTGTAGAAGAGTAATAAAAAGATGGAATTTTAATATTTAAAAATAAACGAGAAAATACTTTACGGCAATTTTCCACTTTACCAATTACACCAATACCAATGCTCATTTTGATCGAGGACATCCAAAAATTACCCGCTTGGGCACTTATGTCCACAAGCTGCCGGTATCAACGATCCTGGGCCTAAGCCGTTTAAGATCAAATTACCCGCTTGGACGCTTATGTCCACAAGCCGACGGTATCCACAATGTGAGAGTAGCGGACCCTATACAGACACACTCCGGAGCCCTAGGTAACCCATACGGATACACCTAGGAGTATAGACTCATACAAACATGCAACATAATTTCCTTGGCGCCGTTTTGGCCACCAAAAAGAGGGGGCGGCCCAACGAACCCACGCCAAGTGCACTTACCCTCCAAAATTGGGCATCTAACTCGATCAAAACTCACAAAGTTTCAAAATTCACATTTTAATCATTACAAAACATATTTACGTTTCCAGAGTTCATAACATTCACAATTGAGTAGCAATTGACTCACATTTCCTCAAAACACACGAAGACAAATTCACCGATGACAACTCACTGTGGCAGTTTTCAGATTCGTACTAGGAAATGTAGTAAAACATTTTCAAAATTTCTGAAAATTTTACAGTTGCTAGGAAACATCAAAATAAGCGTTTTTCTTAGAAATAGGCCTTAGCAAATTCGGACTCTAAGTGGCCTAAACAAAAATCATTTCAGAAACTCATATTTCAAAGGTGCAGAAATCACTGTTCACTCGACCACAGTTTCTTTTAAAATCCATAACAATTCGAAGAGTGATCCAAAAATTCTGAAATTTCACAGGGATAAACTAGACACATAGATGAACAATTTTCATGAAGAAACTAACCATAAAAAACGATCGTAGCTAGGAGTAATACGGACTACAAAACGGGTTATGTTATGAAACGAAATCTGTCATCATGAACTCAGAAAATACCAGATGTTTTTTCGACGCTCAAATCAAGTCCAAAATTTATGAAAATTTACAGAGATCATCTTCAAGGTGTTAGGAACATATTTCATTTAGAAAAGTTCTTCCAAACGCGAACGGATCTAGGCGAAAAATGCACAACAATAAAATCTACTCGGATGAAACCCTAGAAAACAGATTTGACATAGGATAGAAATCGAACTATAACTCAGTGAATACTCCATCAAAACCTCTAAAATTCGAGATGCGCAACACTAACTTACCTTCCAACAGATTGAGATCAAAAATCCTCGTGTTCAACTCGTCCAAGAGTGATTCCTATCCGCAAAACTTCCTGCTACACCCGAAATCCCCTAAAATGAAGATGATGGGAAAGTTTCTCAATTCTTAGTCCTAGATAATGGATCTAAAGGCAAGGAATTGGATGAGAACATTTACTCAGACGAAGGAGAATGGATGGAAGCCTTCCAACTCGTCCAAGAACTCAGGAACAAGAAGAATAGCCTTCAACTCTCACCAACACTCAAGAAGAATGGAATTTTCGGAGGAATGGTTTGATGGAGGTTTTTGGGACTGATAACAAGTTGTAATGGCTGAATTGAGAGTTCCAATTGAGGCTTTGATGACCCTGGGAAGTAGGGAAATCATAATGGCAATCAAATCCCGAAATTACACCCCCAAATCCTATCCATTCCACCTAACACACACCATGGTTCACCCCACCAACTTTGGTGCATGCACTCCCTAAAATCCAACGATGTAGAGTTCTAGAAGCTTCCAAATTCATCCCAATGGAGTCTCAATACACCCCCAAAGTCTGAGACATGTTTGTGGCTCAATTCCATGAACCAAGCTCGAGTTAATGGCTTAATTACGCATGAAACGCGTAGCAGCGTTTCAAAACGCTGCTACTGGGGTGGTGGCGCGCTGGTGGCGCGCCACCGCGCGGCCACCGCGCCACCCCAGGCTGCGGCCTTCTCACTCTTTTTTTTTTTAATATGATTTTTAATCTCTAAAAATCATACATGGATTATCCATGATTGATGGATAATCCGATAACTCTCTTCGAGTTGCTATCGTCCGAAAATGTTTAATTCCGCTCTCCCGGAATTATTTCGATTGCGATAGTTAAATCCAATTAACTAATTCAATTAATAAATTTTCGGATTTAATACTCGATGTTGATTTCTCGGGTATTACATCCCAAGTTAATTTATTAAAAGAGAAGAGTTATGATTCTTGGGAAAGGGGTTTAAGGATATATCCCACTTTTTATTACTCATGTGGGAGACTTCGATCTCAAATGGCGTTGTGGAACTCCCCGGCATGAAACTTTTGACAATTCCATGCTATGGAGATCCTTGCCATGGAACTTTTTCGACAGGTTCCCACTATATGAATATTTTCTGAAAATCAATAATCCCGGTTTTCAATTTTATTTAAAGAAACCAATTTATGAAGGTGGAGTTGGGATTAGGGATATATTTATAGGTTGTCACGTTTTTATTACTCGTGTTAAGAAACTGTGCCCCCGAAAGCGCACGGTGTCAAAAATTGCAGTAATTTATAGTAAGACCGGATCGTTCACTGGAGGATGTGCGATAGAAGCAGGGCCCACGTCGTTTTACTAGATTTTCCACTGGAATTGCTCCAATTGGTTTGAAAAGTGATTAATCATCTACTAACTGAATTTAAACTAAATTACAAAAGCACTTAAATCTACTCTACAAAGCACATGAATTCTATTCTAGAAAGCGGGTGAATTTATACTAGAAAGCAAATAAAGTTATTCTAAGAATGCAGTAAATACTATCTGTAGAAGAAATGAAAATTTACACTATGCTAGCTATGAAGCTGATTCACAGTTTGGACAGAAGGGACAAGGAGAAAAGAATAAAAATTGGACAAGATTTGGATAAGGCATAATTAAACTTCCATTTTAATACGCAGATCTTTGGTTGGGATAATCCTGTCAGACAGCTAATTCTCATGCTCTCAGTGTTGAGTTCCCTTTGATAGACAGGTACTTACAACATGAGTTTACATGTTCTTAAGACCACAGATTCTAAGATACCACAGATTTGTAACTGCCCTGGCCTGGGTATGTTACTTCATCTGTGGTGGACAAGCAACACCTGACAAATCATTTATTGAAGTGCCAAGTACTACTATCATTCTCCCATGTCACACCCAAAGATTCTAATCAAGCCTGAACTATCCCTTAACTATCAATCCTAGTAGCAGTTACACAACTCTCAATACAACCGAGTGACCTCTAATGAAAGCGTTTAAAAGAAAGCGATAAAGAAAGCATTTAAAATCCTATCACTCGGAGGTTTTGAAGGTTTGACCCTGGTAGTAAAAGACAGCCCCCAGTCATGGTGACGGGTGTGGATCAAGAATTCTCGGCTCTCGGTGAACCGCTCGTAGTGTTCACTTCCTTCCGAGTGGTTATGAGATACAAACTAATGGATGTACTCACTCAGGACTCAAAGGTAGGCTTTGGCAGAAGAGGATAGTGGTTGAAAGGAACTCAACCCTATCTTAGAAAATAACCAAGGCCTGGATGTTGTTCCTCTAAGATTATCTACTACACTGTATTTGAATCCAAGTGGACCCCATCTCGGTGAATAATTAATCTCGGATTCCCAACAAACAACAATTTTGGAAAATAATGAATCTGAAAATCATTCCCTAAACAAGTACTAGACTCTCAATTAAAACACATATCCTTTCAGTCTAGATGAGACCTAATCGCTGACTCTGCTTCTAATTTCCCCAAAATCAACCCTTGACAGAATATGAACTAGTCATAACTGAGGAATTTATCCCTTACTCAGATCCGGAATTTTATAAAGGAGTTTTTGTTGGAAATTTAATATGCAATATCTGTTTAAATCTAGACTTCTGATGTCCAAGGGAAGGATCCCAAAATATTATAGACCACATTAATTACATAATAGTAGCATGCATACGGATATAATGAAGTGTAAAATGAATTGACCCAGAATATACTGGGGGTTCTAGACAGAAGATGAAACACAAACATGAAGTGGTCAGATGACCAAAGTAATGGCAGAATAATCGGGTGGACTGCAAACATCTACTGTCCAATTTCCCAATTACTCGGATGAAGCGAGTTTAGATAGCTTAAACCCTATAATGGCAGTGTCAATGCCAGTTGGGCCTCCACTGTCTGTGAATTCAGATAAAAACCTACATGCTTCTTTTCTGTAATGATCATTAGTCAGCATTGACAGATGTTGACTGATTTACACTACAGATTAGAATTTGGGTTTGGAAATTAAGATAAAGAAAAGAAAACTGTATCCGGATAGGAGTTAGCTGAGCAGCTATTATAATCCCGGATGGACGAACCGCCAAGGCTTTCGCTGACTGCTATCCAGACCATGCAAAATAACACTTAGTGACTAATACCCAGAATACGAGCTAGTTTATCCGTGAGGGAATACCCGCCAACATTAGTCTGATGTATTCTTCACTAATTGTTACACACAATACAGAAAAGACAAGATGGAAATAAAATAAAAAACCAAGGCCTCGTATGAGAGACATTGGTTTCTCATGCAAGGTTATGGAACTAATCCATAGTTGATGACCTAAATAATCCCTCCTACCATAATTAATTACAGTCCGGATTATCTGTTTAAGACATCATGGTTTTGTTTATAGAAGAATGTTTTAATGACAATTGAACAAAGATCCTTTAATCATAACAATTAGTGATTTAATCATTGCTAATTACAATCATTAATCATTAATGACTAGAGGGTTCAATTAATTAAGCGATGAAAATGGAGAATCAAAATTTCGGCAGCATAGCGCCTTATATTGCAATTCTGGGATATTACATCTTAATCCGTGGGGTTAAGATGTGAGTGTTTGCAATATAATAGAGGATAAGAAATCAGAATTTTTGGGATTAAATAGAAGAGAGGACTCTGTTGAGAAACCATAAATTGTGTCATGAGCCTAGGCCCGCAACATGGGTATCTCGACAGGTTTTCAGAAATTGGCAGAGTTTCACCTTGTGTCGCTAAGCAAAAGTGTGTCGCGAGGCATGGCTTCGCGACAGGAGTCTAGCGACACAGGGTTTTCTGAGAATTTCAAAGTATTTGGCTCCCAGTTGCTAGTCATGGAAATTGTGTCGCGAGGCGTGGCCTCGCGACAGGATGTCTAGCGACTGGGTTTTCAAAATATTGACAAGGCATAATTTTCTGTCTCGGAATAAAAGTGTGCCGCGAACCGTGGGTTCGCGACAGAGGTGTTCCGCGACAGAGGCCATGCAGAAAAATTGCAAGAGTTTGGTCCTCAGTCGCTAAGCAGGTGTTGTGTCGCGGACCGTGGGTCCGCGACAGGAGTGCCTCGCGATTGAGGGTTTCAAAATATCAAGACAGGTGTCCCTAGACACCCTTGTCGCGAAGCGACCTTCCTGTCGCTAGACGTGGTCTCGCGACAGGAGGCGGTTGGCGACAGGGATGGTTCAGGACACGAGTCAGTAAAAGCAGAAATGAACAGTGGCATGCAAACAGCGTGATCTCACCCTATTTCAGATTTAAAAGTTATTCTAAGCTAAAAACATCCAAACAACATTTGAAATAAGCAAGAACATGCTTTAACATAAATAAACTAAACTGGAACAGTATTTAAAATAAAGCAACATCCTAATCTAGGGTTTGATCACACACATACATAACATCACTCATAAAAATGGCAACAGTAAGCATAATAAGGGGAAATGGGGGTCAAATGACCCCAAAATGAAAATGAAAGCATTAAATCCACGGGGTGTGAGACCCATTTCATGATTTGGGACACATTTAGTGAATATTTTCCCATATTATTAAGTGGGTATGTTAATACCCATGATTTGGGTATTACAAAACCCTAAAAACAAAGTTTAAAAGGAAAAACATAGTATAAACTGGCTACCTAACCACTGGAACAGTGGAAAACATAAAAACTAAACACTAACTATGCTAAACTATGGACATAATTAAATAATACAAAAAATAAAGACTAAATACACTACCTAAGAACTGAGCTCCCAACTTGTCTTCAAGAAAGTGTTTTCTAACCAAAAGCTCTCTTTTTCTCAAGGGAACACCTTATATTTATAGAAGTGAAACCCTAGGCCCATGGGCCTTGGTCTGAAGCCCATTGTGTCTCAAGACATCACACACATCACATTGTGTCGCGGAACAGCATTGCATGTGGCAAGGCTTCTCGACAGGGTCTTGGTCTTCAATTTGTGTAACTGTGTCGCTATCCATGCCTATGTCGCTAGGCAACGGATCGCGACCGGGGTTCCGCGACCGGGAATTGGGGGCATGGCTTCTTCTTCATGCTGCATGTTGTGTCGCCAAACCTTCCTGTGTCGCGAGGCCATGGACCGTGACACAGGAGCTTTCGCGACCGGGTGTTCCTGGACTCACTGAATTGGGCCAGATGGGCCGAACTTGTTCTTTTTGTGGGCTTTTCTTTCTTTTTCCATCTTTTTCATTCCTTTTTCTTTTCTTTTCTTTTCTTTTTCTCATGTTTTTGGATTTTTCTAACATAAATGTGTAATAAAATTACATATTTATGCTTTTTTCATACCAGCTCAATATTTTTACAATTATGCATAAATCAGTCCAATTCAACTGCTTTCTGATTTAATATAAGACCGGAATGCGATCAAATGCCCGTTTTAGACACGGAAATGGATTGAAAATAATGGTCATTTCTGGCCATTATCACTGCGTACTAACTATCCTAAACTAATAGCCAGTTAATTTAAAACAGCTAGTACAAGGCTGAGTAACCTAAAGTGATCATCTGATTAATCCAGTTTAATGCAGAAGCTAGAAACTAATAAAAATACATAAGCACATAGGAAGTCTCACAATAATAATCAAATAACTGTTCCAGTAACTCATCCAGGCTACAATCCTCTCAAACAACATTTAGACAGCATACCAACATCTCAAACAGGGCAACCTGCCCAAAGCAGTAAATCACATAAAGCCACAGGCCAACAGAATGAAAATTGTAGGCTCACAGGCCTCAACTAAACAAAACCAAGTACCAAGTAATAATAAAGCAATAGAGTATCACATAAATAATAAAACAAGCGAATAGATCCTATCTATGTGATCTCTCAACCCCAACCCAATCATGCTCCAGCGCCTTCAGCAGGATCTATAAAACAGACAAAAGCAAACGGAGTCAGTACAACGTACTGAGCAAGGCTACGTGCAAGGGAATAAGGGAAAACAGAAGACAACAAGAATAAATAAGAATACAATTAAATAAATAAAAGAACATAATATAAATAAAGTATAATAAAAAACATCACACCTCCATACAAGTGCTTCAACCACAACATGCAATTTATGCAAGTGATGCATGGCCTAACATACACCTATCTACCCTATATGCAAATGCAATGAATATGTCTAGCTGGCACCTAAAACCCGGGCAGTATAAACCCATAGGTGAGGATATCATCAACTCCAACCCATTACAGGATAACATATACCATCCCCGCAGGGACCGCATGAATCATAGTCAAATCACAGGCATCACAGCCAAATCACAGGCATCACAGTCAAATCACAGGTATCACAGCCGATATCCACCCCGCAGGGTCATCGGGACTCAACAACACCAGAGAAGGCTGCCCGATCAAATAAATCATCATACAACCCAATCGAGTTCATAAACAATAGTAACAATGCAATGTCATGCATATGTGAGTGTAACAAGATTATTCAACCCCTAACACTAGGTTCACATGCTTCTCAACGCATTAGATAGCAAGACATAGACCCCTAGGCTAAGGCACACTCTCACAATTCACCAATCACGAAAATAATCGACATAACATGATTCAACAACTCTTCCAAGTTATTCAACAACTTCCACGGGTTAATTATTCAATCCATAACCCTTAAATAATATTAGGGGAAGTTTAAACCAACATTGGAACAAGAATTAAAGCAATTGGATGACGAAAACTGAAACTTTTGACAAGTTTCATTAACACGAGTATTTTATAAAATATATCAAGTTCGAATTTATTAAATGAAAAGAGTTATGATTCTTGGGAAAGGGGTTTAAGGATATATTCCACTTTTTATTACTCATGTGGGAAACTTTGATTTCAAATGACGTGAAGAAACTCCTCGGCCATGAAACTTTTGGCAATTTCCCACTATATGAGTATTTCTGAAAATAAATCATCCTGGTTTTAAATTTTATTTAATGAAACCAATTCATGAAGATGAAATTGGGATTAGGGATATATTTATAGGTTGTCACGTTTTTATTTACTCGTGTTAAGAAACTGTGCCCCCGAAAGCGCACGGTGTCAAAAATTGCAGTAATTTGTAGTAAGACTGGATCGTTCACTGGAGGATGTGCGATAGAAGCAGGTCCCACGTCGTTTACTAAGATTTTCTACTCGGTTACTCGATTCCAGTTTTTGTTTCAATTATCTACTACTTGACATAATTTAATTCTAAGCTACGAAAGCAATAGAATAAAGCAGATAAATTATTCTAGAAAGCGAATTAAATTTAATCTACGAAAACAATAAAATTACACTTAAGAAAGCGATTAAAATGAGACAGAAGGGACAGGAAGAGATTAATAAAGATTGGACAAGATTCAGATGGAACACAATTAAACTTCCATTTTAATACACAGATCTTTATTTGGGATAATCCTTTCAGTTAGTTAACTCTCATGCTTCCACACCATGTTCCCTTTAACAGACAGGTACTTACAGTAAGGATTTACACACTTTTAAGAAAACAAATTCTAAGATACCACAGACTAATAACTCCCCTTGCAATGCCTTGCAGGAGTGTGTTAGTCATCTGTGGTGGACAAGCAACACCTAACAAATCATTAGTTGAAATGCCAAGTACTCCCATCATTCCCCCATGTCACACCCAAAGTCTAAAAAAATAAGCCTGAACTATCCCTTAACTCTCAGTTCTAGTAGCAGTTGGAAGATCTGGAGACACATCCGAGTGACCTCTACGAAAGCGATTAAAAGAAAGCAGTAAAGAAAGCATTTAAAATCCTATCACTCGGAAGTTTCAAAAGCTTCGTACTGGTAGTAAAAGAAAGCCCCCAGTCAGGATGACTCGACGTGGATCAAGAATTCCCGAATCTCGGTGAACCGTTCGCAGTGTTCACTTCCTCCCGGGTGGTTATGAGATGCAAACTAATGAAATGAACTAATAAATTAATTCATTCCGGATGTACTCACTCAGGGTTCAAAGATAGGCTATGGCAGAGGAGGATAGTAGTTGATAGAATACCCAACCCTACCTTAGAAAATAACCAAGGCCTATGTGTTGTTCCTCGAGTATTATCTATCACATTTTGTCTGAATCCAAGTGGACTCTGATTCAATGCAATATCTAATATAAGATTTCCAACACAAAGCAACTCTGAGAAATAATAAATCTTTGAAAATCATTCCCTAAACAGGTACTAAACTCTCAATTAAAACACAGAACTTTTCAGTCTAGATGAGACCTAATCACTGACTCTGCTTCTGATTTCCCAGAATCAACCCCCAGTCGAATGTGAATTAGTCATAACAGTGGAATTTATCCCTTACTCAGATCCGGATTTTATAATGGTTTTTTGTTGGAAATTTATTGCGAGTCATCTGGTTAAAATCACGACTTCTATGTCCAATTGAAGGCTCTCAAAATAGTTTGACCACAATCATTACATAATATTATCATGCATACTTTTATAAGGAAGTGCAAAATCAAATTAACCCAAAATATAAGACGGGTTTGGACAGAATGTCAGACACAAAGATGAAATAGCTGGAGATGAGAAGAATTTGGCTAAAAAGATTCGTCGAAATAATCAGGGTAATTGGACTGCAGTTATCTGTTGTCCAACTTCCCAATTATTAGGATGGAATGATCTTAGACAGCAGAAGACCTTGAATGATAGTGATCGCTATCATCAAAGTTCTTACTATCTGTGAAATGAGAGAAAGAACATACATATTTTCTTACTATAATACCAGTCAAGCAGTGTTGATCGACACTATTTGATAATATTACAGTTTGAAATTCGGGTTTTAAAAATAAAATAGGAAAATAAAATTGTATTCAGACAGGGACTGACTGAGTGGCTACTTTATTTCCCGGTAAGAGGACCGTTCGCCTGACCTCGTCAATCACTATCCGAACCATGCAAAATAACAAATAGAAACGAATACCTAGACTACGGGCTATTTCATTTCCCGGTAAAGGGACCGTTCGCCAACATTATTCTATGATATTCTTCACTATTCGTTTCATACATCACGGGTAAAGACAAAATAACAAAAATAGAAGAAGTTTTTTTTACGTCATCTTGTATGAGAGACATTGGTTTCTCATGCAAGGATATGGAATATAATCCATGATCACTCTTTATGATCCAAATAATCACTCATTCCGTAATCGGTTAATTACAGTCCGGATTATACACTTAGATCATTGGAGTTGTAATTTTTATAGAAAAATCTTTTAATGGAAAATTGAACAAAGTTCTTTACATCAATCTAATCCTTGGTTGAGATCATTGGATTTCAACCTCAAAGCATTAATGTGAAGGTTCAACCATTTAGGTAGAGAGATGGAGAAATGGATATTTGATTAAACTGCCAGTTACGACGCTAAACAGATATTACGATCTATCCAAGGACAGCGTCGTAGGTGTAGCGTCGTAAGTGGTTATTTGCAGATAAGAAAGTATTTTGGGGTTCTACGACTTTAGACAAAGATTACGACGCTATCCTAGGATAGCGTCGTAGAACAAATTTTTCTTAAGTCCGAAGTAACTACGACGCAGAACCTTCATCTACGTCACTACCCTTGGGTAGCGTCGTAGGGCGGTTAGCGTCGTAGTCCCCTCAGGGCATAAGTGTTGTTTTGGATAATGCAATCTATGCGATTGCAAACCCTATTTTTCAGATTCATGGTTCAAAATGCATACATGTAGCAAAACAAGGATGAATAGTAGACTAAAATGCATAAAAATAAGGGGAAAATAAGCTTGAAACTATGCAAATGTGAACCACCAACCCAAATGAGGGTTTTCAACCAACATATCATGCATGAGGATCCAAAGAGAAAGGAGAAAACATTGAATCCTCAAGTAAACAGAAAAATAAATAACCAAATGGTCATGAAACCGAAAATAAAGCAAGGAATCCATAGACCAAGTCTATTTCATGATTTGGGACTCTTTTTGTGATTATCTTCCCATAAATAAGAAAATAGTTTGATAATACCCATCATTTGGGTATTTCAAACCTTAATAAAAGTGTTTACAAAACTGTAAATAATGAAAACAGTGGCTATCTAGGTCTAAAAATGCTAAGCACTCGCTAATCTAGACTAAGCAGTAGCTAAAAACTAAGAACAATGCAAGAAAAATAAATAATACAAAAAATTAAACCCTAACTAACCTAACTACCTACACACCTCTTAAGAACACCAAGTTGTCTCCAAGTTTTCTATGCTCTGAAGTTGTTGATCCTAGGAGTCAACTTGTCCTTATATAGGTGGGAAACCCTAGGCCCATGGGCCCCCAGGCCTTGAAATTTGAATTCTGGCCAGGTTACGACGCTGAGCTTGACTTCGTCGCTATCCATTACTACGACGCTATAGGTGTAACGTCGTAGTCTTCCACTTCGAATACACTTCTTTGTCTCTAAGTGAACAGCCTACGGCGCTATCCTCTGCTACGTCGCTACTCTTGGTCTACGACGCTATGCTCGACGTCGTAGTTCTTCTCCTTTGGAATTTTGCTTCCAATTCTGCCTATGTCGCTACGCTCGGCTACGGCGCTATACATGCTTAGAGACGTAGTTGAGTGTAGCGTCGTAATTTCCTGAAAAATACGACTTTTTTGTGGGTTTTCATTTCTTTTCCCATCTTTTTGTTTCCTTTTTCTTTTCTTTTCTTTTTCTCATGTTTTTGGATTTTTCTAACATAAATGTGTAACAAAATTACATATTTATGCATTTTTCATACCAGCTCAATATTTTTACAAATATGCATAAATCAGTCCAATTCGACTGCTTTCTTATTTAATATAAGACCGGAATGCGATCAAATGCCCGTTTTAAGACACGGAAATGGATTGAAATAATGGACATTTTTTGCCATTATCAACACATCTTCACATTTAATACTGATCGTCCCCGAGCAGTCAGAGTCAATGTTCCTAAGAACACGGACTCTACATATTCAATTCATTTTCGTGGCTTCATAAATTACATTCTTTTTGGATTGGGATAAGACAATCAAAAACTACAAGTATTAAATTCCCTTGATTGCAGTGTTTAATGAAATGATACTTGCTCACTACATCGGGCCTACAAATCAAGCATTATTGTCAATCCTTCATGAACATCATGTTTGAAAGATGCAAAGATTAAGAATGAGAATTAAGGTATGACACGAACATGTTTCATGAAATAGAGCCTCACATATAAGAGAATCGGAAAATTCACTCACTCTCAAATGGTGTTTAATCATTGAACACTCAAAATCAAATTTAATTAAATTGTCTCATAAGCTTGCAATCAGACCAACTCGCCACCGGCTCATTTCCTCAAATCGAGATCCCGGGGTCTTATTTAAGGTTATAACGGGGCATACGGTTGTAACATTCGGTAAGAAAGGGAAATTATTGGGCTAAGAAATGGCAAGAATTTATTCTATCATAACTTGGCATTTTTATTTAAACTTTATGATCATCAATATTTCTTTCTTTTGATTTTCTTTTTCTATTGCATGACATTAGACTTTGTCTAATTGCTTTGTCATTTCCAATTTATTTTTGTTGAATGAAGTTCAACATTTTTTTTTGTTTGAATCGGTTTACAGCTTACCGATTGATACATTTTTTATGATCATAAATTTGATGCCTTTGATAGAATTTATCCTTGTCCATTTGGGTTGAATATTTTGGTCTTTTTGTAAGGATAGGAATAATATAGAGGGCTTCAAAGAAAAATTAGGCTTAAAGGCTCAAATTGGTTAATCCTAAAGGGAAAATATTTTTGGGTTTGGATTTCAAACGAAGGCCAAAAATTTGGGTTTTTTAGGTGCCTCGATCATATGCTCGATTTCGGGAATATGGCGTGGTCTTGAATCGGTCCCAATTGCAAGTTCTAGTTTCCTTTAATCAAAATGATTCACACATCAAAGAAATCAAATGAGTAAAAATGACTCATGGCTCAGATCTCACAAGGTTGGATTGATTCATATCATACAATATTCTCAAATTTAATCAAAGCTTAATTCTAACAATTTATTCAATCAAAATTTTCAACATGAAGATTTATTACCCAATAAGCTGATCGCATCATTAAATTTTTATAGCTCAAAACCTTAGGAATTCATGTCATGCATGTTCTCAATTATATTATCCCAATTTAAAAGTTTGAAAATTTAATCACAAGCCTAAATTCAACATGTGAATTTAGAGCAGGTTTATGCATACTTTTAGCTGGTTATTTAATTTAAAGCAGTAAAGAGGCACTGCTGACATACGGAGTATGTCAACAGCATATTTTTGGCCTGACAATCACTTATTCATCTTGGACTGTCAGACATCTTTTCGAGAATAAAATTGTTTTTGGACTGCACAATTCCTTTTTGAAAGCAGTAGTGACATCAATTACAAGAGATTTCATGCAGTAAGAAAGAACTTGCACAATTGATAGAAATTCTCTTATATGATGTTTACAATTAAGCTCGAAATTGAATAGGATCAGATCAGGCTCATTCCATTGGCTCTTGTGGTTGAGTTGAAGGCCCAGCATCGTCTTTTGGTGGAAGTGGTGGCTTCGGGAGTTGTCCGATGAGTGCTTGGATCATCGTCTCCATCATCTTTCGCTGACGTTCCTCACTTTCCATCGTCATCTTCCACTGCCTTTCTTCGCTTTCTGGCCTTTCTATGTGCTGTCTTTCTTCTCTTTCCAACAAGAGTCGTCTAAATTCATCTTCTCTTCTCCTCTGTTCAGCTCTCTCTTCCTCTTTTCTCTTCTCTCTCTCTTCCCTGAATCTCCTATCATCTTCCCTTCCCAAAATGATAACATCAGCCAACTGCTTGACACTTTCTGTCATGGTTTTGTTCATTGAGCTCACAATCTCGACTACATTTGAGTTGGTGGGATGTTGAGAGATTTTCTGGCTCAGAGGAGGGATCTGGGAGGGCTGAGCTTGCTGCTGAGGGGCTTGAACCGGAGGCGGCGGTGGAACTTGACTCGGACTTGGTGTCGCTGGCTCGTGTTGGGGCTCTTCCACTTGTGTTGAAGGTCCCGCCTCAGTACGGGCCTTTCTTCTTCTTTTAGGAGCAGGGGGAGGCATTGGATCTCTTCTTTGAATTGATGGTGCTCCTTCACCTGATATGAAAGAGGATTGCACATTTGAGTCAGCAGGGAATGGAGGGAGTGCATATGTGATCCTTTCTCGATTGCGCATAGAGGGGACCCGAATTGTGGGGTTTAGGATGACCAAGGCATCTGTATCGAATTCCCCCATGTCTACCCCTTGAGCTGTGCAGATTCTTCTAATGAGATCGGGTAGCAGAGGGCGTGCTTCTTCTCAATCCTTGTGGCCATGACTTCAAAGATGTGTTCTCCAACATTCAACTTTAGCCCGTGCCGCAGCTTGGCAAACCCCATCAGTATACTGCCAGAGGTGGTCTGGGGATGTGAGCTGGGCTTAATCCTAGCCATGAAGAATTCGAACGTGGGCATGAACTCCACTCTTAACTTGGCTGTGTTGAATGTTCCCACCATGCCTGGAGTTTTGGTCAAGGAGTCGGCCATGGCTTGAAATGTTGCTTTCATCTTGGTCTTGCCACGCCTATTCAGGATCTCCTCCTCCGGAATTTCACTCTGATAGCTGGGAGTTTGGAGGAATCTGTTTAGATAATCGGGAGATATATCTATTATTTTTCCTCTGACCCAGGTTGTTCTTCTAGCAATGTCGATGTTGCAGTAGAACTCCCTAGTCAACTCCATGTACCCAGGGTCTCCATGGTGTAGTAAGAACTGCTCCCATCCATGCCATGTTCTCCAAAAATCGACTGTAGGGTGCATCAGCGAGTCGGGTGCAAACCCCTTGTCGGGTATGATGGTTTCCAACAGCTTCTCATATGCCTTGACTACTTTTGCGTTCCCGTTGAACTTTCGGATCACGTCTTCCTCCTTTAGCACCATTTTGCTATTCTCTTTCTTTTGGATCCCCATCCTTGAGCGAACTTCAGTCTCATCCCAAAATCAGGCTGGCTTGATGGATCCAACTGACTCTTGAGCCTCATCCTCATCTTCGCTGGTATGCCAGTCAGTTGGATCATCTTGCTCTCCTTGGATGGGCTCATTGGTGGCTCCTTGTCTGCTTGGCTCTCCTTTTTGTGGAGCTGCCTCATTTAATGGATCATTTTGCTGAGCTTCCCCTATTTCCATGTTTCCTTCAGCTGCTTCATTTAATGAATCCTCCTCAACCAATTTAATTACATTTTTCATTGTATTGAGTTCACAATTTACAGGTGAAGGAAATGTAATTTACAGGAAAACAAGGGTCATCAACACTAGTTGATACCTCCTCCTCCTCCCTAATTCTTGCAACTTGTCCGACAGGACGTTGGAAAATAGGCGCCATTTGATCCATAAACTCTTGTTCTTCCCTTGGGATTTCCTCCTTTTCTTCTTCCAACATCTTCTTCCTCCTCTCAGCCATACCTTGTGGTTCATCTGCTTTGTATATCAGCAGCTCCGACAGCGTGATTGGATTTGTAGGGGTTTTAGCAGCTCCATCCTCGTCATTCTCCCCAATCGTAAGTCTTCTCCTCTGCCTATGCTCGGATGACTTTTCTGGGGCAATTACAGCTTCAATTCTGGCAGTGCCTACAAGCGGATCAATGAGCTGACACACTTCCGTCTGATATTTGATTTGATCTCGCCCCTCTCCCGCATTGATTCTTGCTTCAATTTGTTCATTCAGCCTCCCTCGAATATCTTTCCGGATGGTTTGAGCATCATGTGCAGTGGGCCCAGCCCAAACAGGAGGCTCCATTTTGATTTTGAGCCCACGCCCCTGCACTTCTCTCGTGATCATCAAATCTTCATCGTTTCCTTTATCTTTCTCCACCTCTGTCGATTCCCTCATCTCCAATTCCGCTTGGAGCTTTTCAGCAATTTCTTTGTCGTGCAATTCTTTCTTTCTCCTTTCCTCCTCAGCTTTTGCCTTCTCAATATTTTTCAGCATTTCTGTATCTTGCATTGCCCTTTCTTCTCTCCTTATTCTCTCTCTGGTCTCGGCCTCATTGGGCGGCCTTTCAGACGTTTGCTGTTCCAACATACCTGCCTGTGCATTCTCATCTTCTTGCAGTTTTCTTGCCAACTCAGCATCTCGAGCAATTTGTTCTTTCCGTTTAGGAGGTGGCGGTGGCATTATCTCCTTGCCTCTATCTTTTGGATCTGCAGGTGCTGCCACTTTCCTAGCATTCAGATCGGCTTCTTGGATTACCACTTTCGGCTCCAGTGCCTTTGCTGGTTTCTCTTTCTCTTTCTCAGCTTGTTTTACCAGCCTCCTTCTTGTTTGAGCTTGAGGCCCGGGCTGGCTTTCAGATGCAACAGCAGCAGATGTTTGCTCGGGCTGGGTGGGTGGATTAGTGGTAGCAGGTGCTTGTTCTCTTGGTGGTAGAGCTGAGGCTTACACAGTCGGTTGGGTGGCCTGAACAGGTTCTTCTGGAGGGGGGGTGGAGATATAGGCATCGGCAGTGGTACCTGGGTCTTCCTCATAGCCCAGTTGTTTTTCAGCGCGTTTCAAGTAGTCTTTGACGAAGCTCTACTGAGTGATTCGCACAAGCTGTGCCTCCCAGTCCTCCTTTATCCTTTTGCAAAACTTGCTCCGGATATTATAGTTGTAATGTAGGACCTTTTTCTTGTTTGTCGTGTCATTACAATATCGGAGTGCCTCCTTATCCATCTCCATTATCAATTCCAGGTAGGATTCCCGATACTTGTCCATCATAGCCCCTACCAGATCTTTTCGAATTCCTTCAAGATAACCCATGTCTTGTGCAACGTTAAAGTTTAGATAAGCTCCAGCCTCAGCTTCTGACATTAGCTGGAACTGTCTCTCCCCTTTCTTTATGGGCTTCCAATTGCTCTTTCGTATGTCCACAAGCAGTTGTTCCCTTAATACGGCGATATGCCGAGGATGCTCATCTTCTTCTGAAGTTCCGAACTGCCCGTATTTTCTGTGCGTGAAGATGGATTCGAACTCCCCCCCAGCAGGCAGTTCCACTCCTTTTTCCAAATGAGATTTAGTGATGCTCGGGTTTCCTCTTCCCCATACAAACATGAGGTTCTCCCATTCTTCCCTTGCATCCTTGATCATTTTCCTCATGGTGTTCAGCAATGAAGTATTGTGGCCCTGCTCAAAATTCTCTGCACTTTTGAGGTGCTTGTGCAGGTTGCAGCTTAATTCTCGGTGCCTGAGATGGGCCTGATCTGTAATCCACATTTGTTCTACAGGTCCCTTCTTCTCAAGAAGATACGGGTTCCATTTGAAAGGAAATGCTTCGTGCATCATGATGGCTCCGCTGTTTAGAATTCTGCTCAGATCAATCTGTTTCTCAGTGAAGGCCATCCTGACTTGTGGATCAATGATCTGGTTTGGGATGATGACATCAAAGTCAGCCAGATTTGAATCTTTCGTTCCTCTTTCCACATGCCGGTTCCAAATGGCTCTGTGTTCTCTGAACTTTAGCTGGATGCGTTCGTGGTGGACATCTGGAGTTGTCAGCACGTCATTTTTGGCATGGTCCATCATCATCCCCCAAAATTTCTTTAGAAAGTGATAATAGTCCCTTTCTATTGAGGCAGCAACAATTGTTCTTTCTTCTGGGGGTATGTTCACGTCCCATCCTTGTGGATATTCCAATTTATCTTCTGTGGTGTGATCCAGCGGGACCCTATATTCTGACATGATTGCCGCCCTCATATTCTTGATCTCAGTTCGGTCAATCGAAGCCTGCTTTGCTGCTTGCTCATATGTGCAATCAGGCAGCCCGATGCCTGATTTTACTACTAATTCATTCCTGAAAAGGATAGAGGAGATTAGAGGCACTCAAGTTTTTACAATTTCCATGAATTGTTCAAGTTTCGAATCAACATCCTCACATTTTGAGCTCTGCTCGAAATGTGATTTAATTGATTGAACTTGAATTTTATTACAGTGCATAAGTAACACTATTTACAGCTACAAATTTATTAAAATTTGAGGTCATTGGACCTAAAAAATGTTTTTGATTTGGACTTTTGAGTCCAAAAAGAGAAAATAAAATGGTCATTGGACCAAAAATCTTTTTAATGGGCCATTGGGCCCAAAAACTTGATTTTCTCAAATTTATTAAACAAGCTCGAGGTACTTGTTGAAAATGGGATGAGATGAGACGAATGTAATGGATGCTCGAAATTGGAGTGTGCAGTGGAGACGTGGCGGAACGGGTTTGCTAATTCCGGATTGCTTGGACTGTATGGACAGTTAAAACATTCCTAAAAATTTGCAAACAGTATTTTTATTATTTTTAAAGGTTGACTTGTTTATTAAATGAAAAATGGGATGTGTGTGGTCCCATTTTGGATTTTGAAAAGCGAATAACAGCTATAGGTGACAAAAATACTTGCTACTTAATGACTCACACTCTTAGTTCCATTGGGAACCAAAATACACTTGTCAACCAAAATTCCTACCAACTATTTTTGTCTTTTTGTGAAAAAAGTGATTCAGGAAAAGGGAATTGGTGTGCACAAACACTGCCATGTACATGCCAACACCTCCATTTTCAGTCTGCCACATACACACATACAGGGCATCAATAAGGAAATCTGCATTTAATGAACCAATGGCATGCAAGCAACATGAGCACAGTATAATTATTAACACAAACTCATGCTTCCTTCTCAGCAAGAACATCAAATTAATCACACCAGCATGCTTTCTTACTAATGAACCAAACAAAAACACTCATGCTTTGCAACCGAGAGTTAATACTGACAACCAATAACACTAAATCATCCAATGATGACCAAGTGTTCATCAGTTTCCATCTCAAACAGAGATTGTCAATCAAAAAAAAATAAAGGGCAGAGAGCACCCTCCCTAGAACCCTAAAATCTCAACACTACAAAGGAAAATTGGGGGACTGCCCCTGTCTACACCCTAAGTTGTTGCCCAAGTTCTTTTAGAAAGCCCTAAGTTCAGACGACCATAATGCCTACACAATCATTGAAAACATTACAGAATCCCTACTTCTCCGGTCATGCTCGGCCAACACAAAAGATTGCAACAACTCAAAAATCATTAATGCCCATATAACATCGAACAACTCCCGTGCTTCCAAGATAACAGAAACATCACCCCCTACTTCTAAATCATGCTCGGTCGAAACCCCCAATACCCATGTAATGGCAAAACAGGATGCCCAAAGCATACAACCTCCAAAATCAAACCCAACCAAGTGGAAAAGGGCATAAGAAAACCTATTTACACCTTATCGAGAATCAAAACACAAAAATCCCAAAAATTGCGAGAACAGGGGCAATGGCAATGTGCGAGAGTGGTGAATGGAGGCCTTACCAGGGCTGTGCTTTCTGCAGAGACGACGATGAGGATACCATTGCAATTTTCGCACAAAATGGGCGGAGTGTCGCCTGAGTTTGGTCGGAAAAGTGCGAAGAACACTTGGTGTTCGTTCGGGAGAGAAGGGTTCGAGACGATAGAGTTTGAAAATGTTAAGTGTGGGAATGAAGAAGAAGAAGGGTCGGGGTATTTATAAAAAGAGGAAACAAGGGCTTACGACGCTATACTTGGCCTACGACGCTATACTAGCGCCGTAGGTTAAGTTCAGCTTCGTAAGTAGAAAGAAAGGGAAAAAGATACGACGCTATCCAAAGGTACGACGTTGAACTCAGCGTCGTACTTTTTGGATTGCGTCGTAAGGCGGTGGTGAGACAAGGGAGTGTACTACGGCGCTATCCCGTTAGTACGACGCTGCATGCTTACTACGACATTTGACCTAGGTCAGCGTCGTCGCTATGGATAGCGTCGTAAGTGGGAGCGGGATTCAGCTAACACTCGGATTTTTGAAACTTTTCAAAATTTACGCGGACTGGGCCTGAGAAGGTGAATTTGGGCCTCAGTCAATTTTATTTGTTTTGGACTTGGAAATTTTTGTCCAAAACAAATTTTTCATGTTATGAGTAGGCTGAAATAATAAAATTCTACTTGCATAAAATAGGTTGGATTAATTCCACTTTTTTGCAAAAATTATTCCGGATTTTTAAATTGCTTTAACTTCCGGAATTATTTTCTTAAATTCATGGGATTAATCCAACCGGAAACCTGGTTTTTCTGCTTTATTTTTCTGCTCCATCTTTTTGGTGGTTCCATGATTCCTGCAAGAAAGAATACCCAAACATGTCAGGTTTTCTCCTCAAATCAACATCCTCACATTTAGAGTCTTAGTACTATAAATGTTTAATTGATTTGGGGGTACTTCTCTGCTCTGAAATAGGTACACAAAGCTAACTAAAGCTAACTAGGAGTAATCAGGAGTGTAATTCTCTTAATAAACGACGCTGCATCCTCCCCGGCAACGGCGCCATGAAACTTTTGACAAGTTTCATTAACACGAGTATTTTATAAAATATATCAAGTTCGAATTTATTAAATGAAAAGAGTTATGATTCTTGGGAAAGGGGTTTAAGGATATATTCCACTTTTTATTACTCATGTGGGAAACTTTGATTTCAAATGACGTGAAGAAACTCCTCGGCCATGAAACTTTTGGCAATTTCCCACTATATGAGTATTTCTGAAAATAACTCATCCTGGTTTTAAATTTTATTTAATGAAACCAATTCATGAAGATGGAATTGGGATTAGGGATATATTTATAGGTTGTCACGTTTTTATTTACTCGTGTTAAGAAACTGTGCCCCCGAAAGCGCACGGTGTAAAAAATTGCAGTAATTTGTAGTAAGACCGGATCGTTCACTGGAGGATGTGCGATAGAAGCAGGTCCCACGTCGTTTACTAAGATTTTATACTCGGTTACTCGATTCCAGTTTGTGTTTCAATTATCTACTACTTGACATAATTTAATTCTAAGCTATGAAAACAATAGAATAAAGCAGATAAATTATTCTAGAAAGCGAATTAAATTTAATCTACGAAAACAATAAAATTACACTTAAGAAAGCGATTAAAATGAGACAGAAGGGACAGGAAGAGATTAATAAAGATTGGACAAGATTCAGATGAAACACAATTAAACTTCCATTTTAATACACAGATCTTTATTTGGGATAATCCTTTCAGTTAGCTAACTCTCATGCTTCCACACCATGTTCCCTTTAACAGACAGGTACTTACAGTAAGGATTTACACACTTTTAAGAAAACAAATTCTAAGATACCACAGACTAATAACTCCCCTTGCAATGCCTTGCAGGAGTGTGTTAGTCATCTGTGGTGGACAAGCAACACCTAACAAATCATTAGTTGAAATGCCAAGTACTCCCATCATTCCCCCATGTCACACCCAAAGTCTAAAAAAATAAGCCTGAACTATCCCTTAACTCTCAGTTCTAGTAGCAGTTGGAAGATCTAAAGACACATCCGAGTGACCTCTACGAAAGCGATTAAAAGAAAGCAGTAAAGAAAGCATTTAAAATCCTATCACTCGGAAGTTTCAAAAGCTTCGTACTGGTAGTAAAAGAAAGCCCCCAGTCAGGATGACTCGACGTGGATCAAGAATTCCCGAATCTCGGTGAACCGTTCGCAGTGTTCACTTCCTCCCGGGTGGTTATGAGATGCAAACTAATGAAATGAACTAATAAATTAATTCATTCCGGATGTACTCACTCAGGGTTCAAGGATAGGCTTTGGCAGAGGAGGATAGTAGTTGATAGAATACTCAACCCTACCTTAGAAAATAACCAAGGCCTATGTGTTGTTCCTCGAGTATTATCTATCACATTTTGTCTGAATCCAAGTGGACTCTGATTCAATGCAATATCTAATATAAGATTTCCAACACAAAGCAACTCTGAGAAATAATAAATCTTTGAAAATCATTCCCTAAACAGGTACTAAACTCTCAATTAAAACACAGAACTTTTCAGTCTAGATGAGACCTAATCACTGACTCTGCTTCTGATTTCCCAGAATCAACCCCCAGTCGAATGTGAATTAGTCATAAGAGTGGAATTTATCCCTTACTCAGATCCGGATTTTATAATGGATTTTTGTTGGAAATGTATTGCGAGTCATCTGGTTAAAATCACGACTTCTATGTCCAATGGAAGGCTCCCAAAATAGTTTGACCACTATCATTACATAATATTATCATGCATACTTTTATAAGGAAGTGCAAAATCAAATTAACCCAAAATATAAGACGGGTTTGGACAGAATGTCAGACACAAAGATGAAATAGCCGGAGATGAGAAGAATTTGGCTAAAAAGATTCGTCGAAATAATTAGGGTAATTGGACTGGAGTTATCTGTTGTCCAACTTCCCAATTATTAGGATGGAATGATCTTAGACAGCAGAAGACCTTGAATGATAGTGATCGCTATCATCAAAGTTCTTACTATCTGTGAAATGAGAGAAAGAACATACATATTTTCTCACTATAATACCTGTCAAGCAGTGTTGATCGACACTATTTGATAATATTACAGTTTGAAATTCGGGTTTTAAAAATAAAATAGGAAAATAAAACTGTATTCAGACAGGGACTGACTGAGTGGCTACTTTATTTCCCGGTAAGAGGACCGTTCGCCTGACCTCGTCAATCACTATCCGAACCATGCAAAATAACAAATAGAAACGAATACCTAGACTACGGGCTACTTCATTTCCCGGTAAAGGGACCGTTCGCCAACATTATTCTATGATATTCTTCACTATTCGTTTCATACATCACGGGTAAAGACAAAATAACAAAAATAAAAGAAGTTATTTTTACGTCATCTTGTATGAGAGACATTGGTTTCTCATGCAAGGATATGGAATATAATCCATGATCACTCTTTATGATCTAAATAATCACTCATTCCGTAATCGGTTAATTACAGTCCGGATTATACACTTAGATCATTGGAGTTGTAATTTTTATAGAAAAATCTTTTAATGGAAAATTGAACAAAGATCTTTACATCAATCTAATCCTTGGTTGAGATCATTGGATTTCAACCTCAAAGCATTAATGTGAAGGTTCAACCATTTAGGTAGAGAGATGGAGAAATGGATATTTGATTAAACTGCCAGTTACGACGCTAAATAGATATTACGACTCTATCCAAGGATAGCGTCGTAGGTGTAGCGTCGTAAGTGGTTATTTGCAGATAAGAAAGTATTTTGGGGTTCTACGACTCTAGACAAAGATTACGACGCTTTCCTAGGATAGCGTCGTAGATCTAGCGTCGTAGAACAAATTTTTCTTAAGTCCGAAGTAACTACGACGCAGAACCTTCATCTACGTCACTACCCTTGGGTAGCGTCGTGGGGCGGTTAGCGTCGTAGTCCCCTCAGGGCATAAGTGTTGTTTCGGATAATGTAATCTATGCGATTGCAAACCCTATTTTTCAGATTCATGGTTCAAAATGCATACATGTAGCAAAACAAGGATGAATAGTAGACTAAAATGCATAAAAATAAGGGGAAAATAAGCTTGAAACTATGCAAATGTGAACCGCCAACCCAAATGAGGGTTTTCAACCAACATATCATGCATGAGGATCCAAAGAGAAAGGAGAAAACATTGAATCCTCAAGTAAACAGAAAAATAAATAACCAAATGGTCATGAAACCGAAAATAAAGCAAGGAATCCATAGACCAAGTCTATTTCATGATTTGGGACTCTTTTTGTGATTATCTTCCCATAAATAAGAAAATAGTTTAATAATACACATCATTTGGGTATTTCAAACCTTAATAAAAGTGTTTACAAAACTGTAAATAATGAAAACAGTGGCTATCTAGGTCTAAAAATGCTAAGCACCCGCTAATCTAGACTAAGCAGTAGCTAAAAACTAAGAACAATGCAAGAAAAATAAATAATACAAAAAATTAAACCCTAACTAACCTAACTACCTACACATCTCTCAAGAACACCAAGTTGTCTCCAAGTTTTCTATGCTCTGAAGTTGTTGATCCTAGGAGTCAACTTGTCCTTATATAGGTGGGAAACCCTAGGCCCATGGGCCCCCAGGCCTTGAAATTTGAATTCTGGCCAGGTTATGACGCTGAGCTTGACTTCGTCGCTATCCATTACTACGACACTATAGGTACATCGTAGTCTTCCACTTCGAATACACTTCTTTGTCTCTAAGTGAACAGCCTACGGCGCTATCCTCCGCTACGTCGCTACTCTTGGTCTACGACGCTATGCTCGGCGTCGTAGTTCTTCTCCTTTGGAATTTTACTTCCAATTCTACCTACGACGCTACGCTCGGCTACGACGCTATACATGCTTAGAGTCGTAGTTGAGTGTAGCGTCGTAATTTCCTGAAAAATACGACTTTTTTGTGGGTTTTCATTTCTTTTCCCATCTTTTTGTTTCTTTTTTCTTTTCTTTTCTTTTTCTCATGTTTTTGGATTTTTCTAGCATAAATGTATAACAAAATTACATATTTATGCATTTTTCATACCAGCTCAATATTTTTACAAATATGCATAAATCAGTCCAATTCGACTGCTTTCTTATTTAATATAAGATCGGAATGCGATCAAATGCTCGTTTTAAGACGGAAATGGATTGAAATAATGGACATTTTTTGCCATTATCAAAAACCATGAAAGAAATGGAACATCGTCGCGCTGCCTGAAACCGCGCGCCTGTGGCTCGATTTCTGTCAAGAGCGGGCTCTCTGCGCCTGCCAACTGCTCACTCGGCGTTTCCGATGGGTTCGCCAGAAAATAACCCCCCAAATACGTAATTTAAGCACCAAGGTCCCTTGCTCAAAGTCTTGAGCGATTAAACACTTCCGGAATGTCCAATTCGAACTCCCTATCGGCCAAAACAATCCAAATCCTAACATTTTCAAAACCTCTCCAAATCACCACCAAATCGAACGAAGTAAAAATCAATGAGAAGAAGAAGGCGATGAGAAACACTTACAAGCAACCAATTTGTTGATCTCTCAAAAAACACGATGATTTGAGCGAGATGAAATCCTCCCCTTCTTTCCTCTCTCGGCCGTGCGTTTCACTCTTCACCCGTTTCTTCCAAACTCTTTCAAAACTTGCAATATGAACCCCACTCAACTCTATTAATTGAATTTTAACCAAGGGCCCCTCCAACTCTCATTTAACTCAATTGGACCACATCCGGAATTGGCTGAAATTTAACCAACACCAAAAATCAATTACACAACCTAATTTAAATAAGTCGGGCCATTACATTCCTCCCCTCTTACGATCATTTCGTCCCTGAAATGCACATTCAAGAACATGATCAAAGTCAAAAAGTAAGGGAGCAAAATTACCTCATAGCAACGGTGTCAAATCCAAGTCTGGGTACTTCAGCTTCATATGTTCCTCGGTTTCCCAAGTAGCATCTTCAGCTCCGTGCCTAGACCACAGCACTTTAACCATTATGGTTTTGTGCCTCAGAACCTTATCCTTTGCATCAATCACCTGAACTGGGTACTTTTCATACTGAAGACTAGCATCCAATTCAACCTCATCAGGCTGAATAATCTTAGATGGGTCAGATACAAACTTTCGAAGTTGAGAAACATGAAAACATCATGGGCTCAACCCATTTCAGTTGGCAATGCCAACCAATACGCCACCTTACCAACTCTCTCCACAATCTCATAGGGTCCAATATACCTCGGGCTCAACTTTCCCTTCTTACCAAACCGGCGTACCCCTTTCATAGGTGATACCCGCAAAAGTACCCTATCACCAACCTCAAACTCTACATCCCGACGAGCTAAATCAGCATAGCTCTTCCGTCTGTCCTGAGCCTCTTTCATGTGGTCTCTGATGATCCTCACCAACTTAATAGTCTGCTCAATCATTTCAGGACTCACACTCGCCCTATCTGCTGGATCATTCTAACATAAGGGGCTTATACACTTCGTCCCTTACAATGCCTCAAATGGAGTCATACCAATACTCGCATGGTAACTGTTATTATAATTGAATTCCACTAAACTGAGATGATTCTCCCAGCTTCCCTGGAAATCCAGTGCACAAGCTCACAACATATCCTCTAATGTCCTAATGATCCGCTCTGTCTGACCGTCTGACTAAGAATGTCATACAGTACTCATGTTAATCTGCGTGCCAAAGCTATCTGCACATCCTTCCAAAACTTGGAAAATAACCTGGAATCCCTATCAGACACTATCTCCTTGGGAATCCCAAACCTCTTAAAAACATGTTGAATATAAGCCTGTGTAAGCTGACTCATACTCCATGTCAATCTCATAGGTATGAAAACTGCACTCTTAGTTACCCGATCCACCACTACCCAAATAGTATACATTTTCCTCACAGTCTGAGGCAACCCCGTCACAAAATTCATGGAAATGGATTCCCACTTCCATTCAGGTATCGCTAAAGGCTGTAACAAACCCATCGGCCTCATATGCTCAGTCTTCACTCGCTGACATGTACCACACTTAGCCACATAATCAACTAAATCCCTCTTCATGTTGTTCCACCATTAAGTCTGTCGGATGTCTTTAAACATCTTTGTGGCCCTTGGATGATCAGGATAAAGGGTAATGTGTGCCTCATCCCTAACCTTCTTCTTCAGGTCCTCAACACTCGAGAATACACCACCTATCGTCATGTCTCACCATTCCCTTATCACCAATTCTGAAACCCGGAGCCTTACCCTCTTGAATTTTCTGTCTCAACACCTCCATCTCTTTGTTATCATGCTGACTAGCGAATATCTCATCAAGCAAAGATGATGTAGTGACTAATATATTTAAAGTGTGAAGAGTAGAGCCAAAAGAAACTACCTGAACCTCAAGTCTAAGTAGTTCCCTGCGCTATTCCAGCATCACCCCTAAACATGCCACTGTGTGATGCTCTTTCCTGCTCAAAGCATTTACTACCCGATTCGCTTTCCCCTCAATGTACTGAATATCAGTGTCATAGTCCTGTAACAGTTCCATCCGTCTCCTTTGTCTGCAACTCATATGGTCTGATGTGTACAAATATTTCAGATTCTTATGATCTGAATAAATCCTTCACTTAGCTCCATACAGATAGTGTCTCCAGATTTTCAGAGCATGCACTACCGCTGCCACCTACAAATCATGAGTCGGGTAGTTCTGTTCATGTGGCTTAAGTTTTCGAGATGTATAAGCAATCACCTTCCCATCCTGCATCAGCACACCACCTAAACCCTTAAGTGACGCATCCGTGTAAACTTCATACTCACCTGAATCATTAGGTGTACCAAAACAGGTGCCTCTGTCACTTTCTTCTTTAGTAGTTCGAATGCAGTCATCATCCCATCGAAAGCTGACATCTTTTCTCAACAACCTTGTCAGAGGTCTAATAATACTAGAAAACCCCTCAATGAATCTGTGATAGTAGCCAACAAGACTCAAGAAACTCCGGACCTCCTCCACATTCTTCAGGGCTTGCCATTTCAATACAGCTTCCACCTTGGCAGGATCAACTGAAATACCCTTACCAGAAACAATGTGTCCCAGAAAACACACCCTCTCCGGAAAATACAGCTTATGCTCTCAAAATGTGTTCAACACTGTCCTCAAGTGACCCGTGTGGGCCTCACGAATCGGCTAATAAACCAGAATATCGTCTATAAACACAACCACACACATATCCAGCAGGGGACGAAATACCCTATGCATAAGATCCATGAAGATCGTTGGTGCGTTAGTCAAACCGAAAGGCATGACCGTGAAATCAAAGTGTCCATAACAAGTCCTGAGAGTTGTCTTAGGCCTATTAGCCTCCGCCATCCTTATCTGATGGTAGCCGATCTCAAATCAATCTTACTGAACAACTGGCCCCTCTCAACTGATCAAACAGATCCTCAATCCGAGGTAAATGATACTTATTCTTCATCGTGATCCGGTTCAAACCTCTGTAATCGATGCACATCCTCATCGATCCAGCATTCTTCATAACAAACAATATAGGAGCTCCCCAAGGCTAGCTACTTGGTTGAATATAGCCCTTACGGTAAGCTCATTCAACTGAGCCTTCAACTCCTTCAGTTCAGCAGGAGCCATACGCTAAGGAGCCTAGAAATAGGAGTTGCATCATGCATCAGCCCAATGGAAAAATTAATCTCCCAAGTAGGTGGAAGACCATGAATTTCATCGGGAAATGCATCCCCGAACTCAGATACAACAGGGACACTCGAAGTAGATGGAACCTCTGCTCGAAGATCCCTCCTTAGCCATAGGGAAAGAGAACAATCCCTGCGCATCAAGTCACACAACAAAGAAGATCGGTAAGAAACATACTTACCCCAAAGGATCCTGAAAGGATATTCATGGAACACCACAATCAATCACAGCTCGATGCCAACACAGTCAATCCATGCCCAATAATACGTCAAACTCAACTTGGCTAAAGACCACCAGGTCTACCCTGAATTCACGATTCTCGATGCTCAACACAACATCTTGTCATAAATGATCACTTCGAATAATATCACCCGAAGGTAAAGAAACTGTCATCTGGTAGGGCACCAATGGTCCTACTCCGTGCTCCTGCACAAATTGCAAAGCCACAAAAGGATAGAGGCTTTTGAATCGCACGGTACTAAGGCAGAATGATTCGCAGCAGTAGTAGTACCTAGGCCATGCTTACGAGTGGAATTCAGAGTCTCGAATGAACATGAGACTCCAAAGTCAAACACAGTAACCGCAGCACATAAACAACAAGAATAATTCCCATAACAGGAAAATGAGTTTGTCTCTCAACCAGAGAGACAAGAAGAACCACCTACGACACAAGAATTACACCCGCGCGAAAACGTTATCAATCAACATAACGTTTACATGACATAAAAACAACACGTTTGACAAGCCTTCCTAAGTCGGCCACTCGTCACAAGCGAAGTCGGTTCCCTCACATTGTCGATCTCAACATGCAGGACAGCTGCCTTGCCTTGGCTCATGCAACAGGCATCTAACACTTCGACGAACAGATCCCATCTCCTTTTGACTGACCAATATGCCCCACTACATCGTTATTATCTCTAGCCCAACCATACCATCACTGGCATAGCCTAGAAATGGGTTTCCACCATCCTTCGCACGCAGACGGACTGCAAATGTCTATGTCACCCCAGTTGGTTATCGCACTAGGGAGACTTTCTCATTACCCTATCTCACTCTCGAGGGTACATCAAACCCATCTGAACACCATTCAACATATTGATCCCGCTTGGATCGCCATTCGAATAGCCCCAAGCTTCCATGAGGCCTTTCCAGACTATTCAGCCAACTTAGATTGCAACATCAATTGCAACATCAACAAACAATGTTAGCAGAAATCATCAACATACATAATATCATGAATAACTGCGAGCAGAATAATCAATATAATAAATTAAAAAAAATAAATAAATGTATTCACATTCCTCAATGACTGTGAAATCATAAGGATCCTGACTGGAGTACCAATATTCTTCCACAATTCCCCAACTGTGACTCAACCTGGTATGCGCAAAACTCAACAAAAATAATAATAATAATGCAATTATGCACTATATCCCCCACATATCTCACCACCTATGTCTACACAATTTTAATATAATAAAAGAGCACACATGCTCTGATACCACTCTGTGACGCTCCGAAAATTCAAACCTGATTTTCACAAGCATTACCGTCGTATTAACTATCCTAAACTAGTGGCCAGCTAATTTAAAACAGCTAGTACAAGGCTGAGTAAACCTAAAGGGATCATCTGATTAATTCAGTTTAATGCAGAAGCTAGAAACTAATAAAAACACATAAATACATAGGAAGTCTCACAATAATAATCAAATAACTGTTCCAGTAACTCATCCAGGCGACAAGCCTCTCAAACAACATTTAGACAGCATACCAACATCTGAAATAGGGCAACCAGCCCAAAGCAGTAAGTCACATAAGGCCACAGGCCAAAAGAATGTAAATCCTAGGCTCACAGGCTTCAACTAAACAAAACCAAGTACCAAGTAATAATAAAGCAACAGAATATCACATAAATAATAAAACAACCGGATAGATCCTATCTATGTGATCTCTCAACCCCAACCCAATCATGCTCCAGCGCCTCCAGCAGGATCTATAAAACAGACAAAAGCAAAGGGAGTCAGCACAACGTACTGAGCAAGGCTACGTGCAGGGGAGTAAAGGAAAACAGAAGACAACAAGAATAAATAAGAATACAATTAAATAAATAAAAAACAGAATATAAATAAAGTATAATAAACATCACACTGTCCCATACCGGTGCTTCAACCACAACATACAATTTATGCAAGTGATGCATGGCCTAACATACACATATCTACCCTATATGCAAATACAATGAATATGCCTAGCCGGCACCTAATACCCGGGCGGTATGAACCCACGGGTGAGGATATCATCAACTTCAACCCGTTGCAGGGTAACATACACTATCCCCGCAGGGACCACAGGCATCACAGCCAATATCACAGGCATCACAGCCAAATCACAGGCATCACAGCCGATATCACAGGCATCACAGCCAATATCCACCCCGCAGGGCCATCGGGACTCAACAACACCGGTGAAGGCTTCCCGATCAAATAATTCATAATAAACCCAATCGGGTTCATCAACAACAGTACCAATGCAATATGATGCATATGTGAGTGTAACAAGATGACTTAACCCCTAACACTATGTTCACATGCTTCTTAGCGCATTAGATAGCAAGATATAGCCCCCTAGGCTAAGGCACACTCTCACAATTCACCAATCATAAAAATAATCGACATAGCATGATTCAACAACTCTTCCAAGTTATTCAACAACTTCCATGGGTTAATTATTCAATCCATAACCCTTAAATAATACTAGGGGAAGTCTAAACCAACATTGGAACAAGAATTAAAGCAATTAGACAACGGAAAGCACGAAAGAAATGGAACATTGCCGCGCTGCCTGAAGCCACACGCCCGTGGCGTGGTTTCTGTCCAGAGCGCGCGCTCTGCGCCTGCCGACTGCTCAGTCGGCGTTTCCGACAGATTCGCTGGAAAATAAGCCCCCAATACCCCCCCCAAACACGTAATTTAAGCACCAAGGTCCCTTGCCTCAAAGTCTTGAGCGATTAAACACTTCCGGAATGTCCAATTCGAACTCACGATCGGCCAAAACAATCTCAATCCTAACATTTTCAAAACCTCTCCAAATCACCACCAAATCGAACGAAGTAAAAATCAATGAGAAGAAGAAGGCGAGGAGAAACACTTACTAGCAACCAATTCGTCGATCTCTCAAGAAACGCGATGATTTGAGCGAGATGAAATCCTCCCCTTCTTTCCTCTCTCTACCGTGCGTTTCACTCTTCAACCGTTTCTTCCAAACTCTTTCAAAACTTGCAATATGACCTCCACTCAACTCTATTAATTGAATTTTAACCAGTGGCCCCTCCAACTCTCATTTAACTCAATTGGGCCACATTCGGAATTGGCTGAAATTTAACCAACACCAAAAATCAATTACACAACCCAATTGAGATAAGTCGGGCCATTACAATTAAGAGGGTGTTTGGATGTGCGTTTTAAAAAGTGCTGTAGCGTTTAGAAAACGGATAATCAGATAATTGCTGTAACAAAACGTGATGTAGAAAATTAAGTGTTTGGATAAGCTTATGCTGTTACAAATCGCAATAATCAGATAATCATTAAAAAGTGTTTGGATTTGTATTTTTCATAGGCAATAATATGATAAAATTTATTTTTGGCTAAACGCAATTTTCTTGCAGCACCAAAATATAGCTGCAAGAAAATAGCGTTTTCATTCCCTCAAAACGCAAATAATAGATTATTGGAAATTAGTACACAAACAGGATTAACTGATTATTTGCGTTTTGAAAACGCAATAATCAGATAATCTGTCTGAAAACGCATAAACAAACACCCTCTAAAATTATGGTGGTAGTAATAATAATAATAATAATAATAATTAATTTATAATAATAATAATAGAATAATAATTACTAATTAACTGTTATTAATTATTATTAATAATATAATTAATAATTACTAATTTATTATTAATTAATTTATTAATAATTAAGACCTATTAATTTATCGGAAACGTCTTGATTTAAGTGGGTAGTTATTATTTTAAATATTTTAGTATTTGTCATTATTTATTAAAATCTCATACTTTTAACCAGGTTGGGGGTCAATCCTTATTTTTCCCATTTATCCTAGACTCTCAATCTGCAAGTATTTGTGCGGTATGGTCTCCGCCATCTATCACAGGTATTTATATAGGCCTGAAAATACTGCTGCAGAAGTGCAGAGTGCCGAGTCCTATTCCCAAAATCCCAACTTCATTTAGTTTTACATTTTACCCTATAATATTTACCATTTTGTAAATATCACCCTGAGGTTTGGATTTTGTTTTCTTTTCCTTTTCCTTTTTTTCACTGGATGCTCCACAAGACCACAACGTAACGATTTCCTTCGCGCTTGGATCATTGTTTTTGAACCGCTCGGCAGTCGGCGTCGTTTTTGATCTCAAAAGAATGGGGCGTCGCCGCACCTCAAAAATGTGGGCTAAGATCATTTCTGCAATTGCTGCTCGTGCCTGTTTTTTAATCATAGTTGCACAACTTCCCCTTTTCAGGTATATTCTACCTCATTTCTTATGCATTCAATGTTCAGTATTATTTTAGTATTCAAAATCGAAAGGATCACCATGTTTATATCCGACGGTTTCTGGTTTAAGATGTTTTCAACGTGTGCTATTTTTGTTTCGCTTCAATGAAATGTGGTCTCATGCCTCTTTTGGTTTTTGGAAGCACTGCAATGACGTGTTGCTTTGCTTTCGTCTGCAATAATTTTGATTTGCCCCCACAGGTTTTGTTTCCTTCGATTATCTGGAATTATTTCGCTGATGGAAACAGATTTTTGGCCTGATTTACACTCGATGTGTGAATTTTGGCTGCATTTTGTTCCCATTTCTTGTAATGGGTTAACATAGAAATTTCGAGGATTTCTTCCAAACAGGGGGCGGGGGCGCAATTTTGATAAGCCATTATGCATCAAATAGGATTTAGGGATGGTGATCAATGATGATTATTGAATTGGTTATTTTTAAAGGGCTCAGTATTAACAGAAAAGGGTATCATTTTTCTCCCTGGTGCATTTCAATCCCTGATTTCATGTGAAGTTGAATTTCCCACTCTTCACCTTTCATTGCGTAGAGCTACAGATCATATGGAGAGACAAGGATTATAAATTAATTAATTAATTCAATTGAGTTCCACAGTAATGTAGCACATATAAAATCGATGGGGTTGATGAAGGGTTTGTGAGCTTAAGTTGTGCCAGAACAAAACATGAGCTGAATGGTACCAGTGAAGTTACAGGGGAAGTATATTTTCACTCATGCAGAATCCTTCGAGTTCAGATCATTATTAATTGTTGCTATTGCTCGTGAAAATGAACGATTAATGTTGTAAATCTGTGTGTAATCCTGCACATGTTGTAAATGTGCTTCATTCTTAAAGAAGCTTGGGAGTACTTGTCTTCCATATAGTTCCTTGAATCCGATGTTAGCTTATTGAGAATCTTTGAGCATGACTTATTCATGGTTAGATTCCAGTTTCTTACACTTGTTCATTTTTTTCAGATTTCCATGTAGAATTGGTACTTGCGAAACGCCAATAGATATAATGGTATGCCAATCATTTGCAAGTGGAAATTTCCCCAACGTTGTTCTGAAGGCCCTTCTCTATCCGGGAGTCATTAAGAGGCTTTTTACACAGTCTGCAGCCATTCCAAGCCCTGATCAACTTCTGAATTCTTACAAGTCTAAGATGATGGATGGACCTCACACATCTGATCTCAAATACTTGGAGGTCTGTATTCTCTTTAACCTTTCATTTACCAATATATATATATATATATATATGCTGAACCTTCTTGCCTCCAACATATCCCAAGTTGACAACATTTACTTGCAGAAATTCTGAAATCTTCTGACATTATTTTCACAAACAACTAGCTCAATAGAAGAAAAGCAACATGTTTTCTGATCTGTAAATCCATTTTAAAACAGGTTATTACAGGAAGTTATCTCTGTGTGGCAGGAGCTCTTTTAGCGCTGATAAAAGGTACAAGAATGAGCTTAGTTGGTTTAGCTCTTATTCTTTGGGGCATTTTAAGGGAAATATTTAGCCACAAATATGCATCGTATCCCACAGAAACTCCAAGCATCTATCCAGAAATGATAATCGCTATAATATTAGCTTTCTTTTCTGTGAAAAGGGATGTGAGAAGGCTTATGAGAATCTTTAAACCTGACCACCATTTTAAACGGTTGAAGAAATTCTTTAAAACCAAAGGTATTTGAGCATAAGACAGTTAAAAATTGTTATACTGGGTTTATATTTATCTGTTACCGATCAATCGATCATTAGATCTTGAGTGAATATTCTCCTGTCTTTGTTACATTGAATATATATGATGCAAGTTCTTTAGTCTCTCCTTAGTTTATGTTAATGGAGAATTGTAGTATTTTTTTTTTGAATTATGTCTGGCAGTTTGCATTTCAAATACCTCTAAACATTCCCTTTCCAACCTTAGAGGTGGGTCCAATCCCCACGAGCCCTCTATCCATCAGGTCCTTTAAAAATAAAATTACTCTAATGTTATTTTTTTGATAAATCAGGAATGGAATAGCCACCCTTGCCAAGAGAAATTAGAGAAGGGGATAGGGCACGTATGGATCGAACCCTCAATAGTTGGAATGGGAGGTGAAGGGTTTGACACGAGCAAATATCGATCCACACTCCAAAATTTCTTTTTCTTTTTTTAACTCAACCTTAGAAATAAGCCGATGGTGTAGGAGTCCAAACTACACAAATTAGAAAAAAATAAAAGGAGTAATAGGGGATTGGGTGGCATGTAACCCCACATCCAATATATTATTAATAAAATATAAACATTTTAATGAATTTTTATCAAATAACTTTGTTGTATTTTTACAAGATTTTTTTTTCCCGTCAATTAATTTGGAAAGAATCATCACCCTATGTACCCAATAAAATTAATTTATAATTGTAGGAAATAAAGTATTAATTGCATCAACTTGGAGTACGCAGTACAGGAAACGAAATTTAACTAGTGAATAAGTACGAAAATTGATTGTAAGTATTAAATTATAGCAGAAATTACTATACTGGAGTAAAAAAAATTTACTCCCAATTTCGGGGGCCTTGTCCGCGCCTTCTCCAGTCGGGCCTGATTCCTTAGCAAATCAGGGGTGACGATGATATGGTCTAAATTTAAACCAAGTCGATCATTGGTATTTTGCAGTTTGATTTGATTAATGGTTTTGAAATACTACAGTCTGGTTTTGCTATGTCATTATATAGTTTGGGTCATAATTTGGATGGTATACTATGGTTTCTAAACCGTTATTTTATAGTATTAATTATTAATATACTGTATTAATTAATTTCAAATTTCAGATTGGGGACTTACCCTAGTGGTCAAGTCCCCGTCTCCCGACCTATGGTTGGGGGTTCCCCATCCGGCCCCCTATCCCTCATCTTTATTTCCATTTTCCTTTATAATTTGTGTGGTTGATACATGAGTGTCACTGTTTTATTTAAAAATCTGACATATACCGTAAGTTCTCGTTGGCAAGTAGGGGTGGGAATAGGCCAGGCTACCCGACAGGGGCCTATGGCCTAGCCCACTGAAGGTCAAGCCAGGCTTTTTTTATAAACAGGCTAGGCTTAGGCTAATTTAAAAGCCTATTTAGCTAAATAGGTCCAGGCTGGGTTTAATTAAAAGTCTTTTAGGCCTACCAGGCCGGCCTATTTATCATATTATTAGTCTATTTATGTTTATTACGTAGGTATATGTCGTATTATTAGTATTATACTATTATGTAAAAGTAATTATTAATTTGATCTTATATAGATTTTCAAAATATTTATGAGTTTTTTCTCGTAAATAAATAATTTTGGATGAAAACTTGCTCAAGTGAACAAATTATGTCTTCCAACTTTATGATTACATCCGGATATATATAAAAAATATTTAAACTTATTTCTAAAATAGGTTTAATCAGGCCTTTAAAAGGCTTAGAGGCTGGCCTATTTAAATAAATAGGTCAGGCTTAGGCCTATAACATAGGCCTATCAAAGGTAATAGGCCAGGCTTGGGCCTATGAAAATCGACGTAGGCCCAGGCCGTACAAGCCTAGGCCTAGCCCGACCTGGCCTATTTCCACCCCTATTGGCAAGGATTGATAGCGCTATAAGATGTCAGAACAAGCAAGTTAAGTTCAATTTTGAATTTTCTATTGATTTATCAAGCTGGACCAGATCAAATTGCAATACTATAGTTTAGTTTGATTTATTATGGTAGGAAATACTCCCTCCGTTCTTTTTTGTTAGCTACTATTGACTAATGGGTATTGTTCACTTATATACTTTGACTTAAAGTTTTCTCATGGTTATACAAGTTAAAATATGGCCAAGTGTGATCTTGTTAGATTCGTCTCGTCTTGTAGATTTTAAATATCGAACTTTTAGAATTTTTACATGTACCGAATTTGAATTATTAATGATTTAAAATGTGCATTGGACTGCGTATTGAGTGGGTCCGTAGCTATCTTTTAAAAATGGAGGAAGTATGATTTTGTTTGATTTGGAAAAAACAAAATATTACAATTTGATTAATTTGGTTTTGAAACCGCACAAAACCAGAGTGCTCACCTCTCAAGAGTCGGGATTCAGGCAAGTTGATGAATTTAGAATCACAAGAATGGCAAGATTTTCAGTGGTGTGCAGGTAATAAATAAGACAAGGTAATTGAGACAGTGGGCATTGATGTATTCCATATATAGATTATTTGTAACTTACAGAAATATTCTTTGAATGCAAACCATTCACTTTTATGGAAAAATATATGCCATTTAACTAAATACATAATCTTGAGTTAAAATCTTGAAAATTGACACGAAACCACCGTCTCTATTATGTATCACTATCATTTTTTATCACCTGCTAGTATAAGCCTATAGCTGTTGTGAAAATTGAATTGCCTGTTAGATTCTCAAAACTATCTGTGCTGCACATGAAATTGTTCAAAATACCAAGATGGAATGAAGAAATTTTTTTCGTTTTTATTATATACTTCATATAAAATAAGATAATATAATCTGTCTAATATGTTTGGTTGGCATTTCATTATAGATAATATAATATATATTCTGGTTCTTATTTTTTCCTCTTGATTGATTTAAGTTTCTAACTGGTGCGGTAGAACGTTACATTAAGAGGGCCAAATGGGTTTCTTAAATAGTTACAATGGGCCAATGCATACCCCCACTTGTCCTGCCTCCATTGCTTAGGCTTTTCAAGAAACTCATCAAATGATCATGCCCCATGTTGGGAAATCTACAAAAGAAAAAGTGCTAACCAAGGATTTTGTTTTCTACCTCTTTGTTCACATTTATTCAATTATTGTGTCGAGTGGGGAAATTTGTAACTGAAAGGCATACATCGGTGAAGATTCCTTCCACACTTCAATTTTTGATGATATGTGATTTGTAGGCTTTTGTGACAGAGGCAGGTCTGCTTGGAGGTATATTTTTCTCCTGACTTTCTCCAACCCCACTGATCTTTAAATCTTTTCTTGAATTTCTATGGTGAAAGAGATTTCTGGATTTTGGTCATTTAGGGGGATTTGAAGTATTTCTGCATGATTTCACAAAATCTGAATCCTTTTCTCCCCCAATTTCACATTCTGGATTGCAACTCTAAATTTGGGTTTTTCATGAAGTCCATAAAATATTTCGAATCCGTTTAGGGTTTGTGAAATCTGGTGTTATATTACTGGCGTTTCTGGTTTGTCTTGGAAGTGAAACAAAGAAGTATTTCCCTGGCAGCTTTTGGTACTAATTCTGAATCCTGATACTAGAATGTCTGTGTGTTTCCAATCATTCAATTACCCAACTTCCATAAACTGTTGCTTAAATAAACATACAAGCCAGAGCCAGGGGAAGAGAAACCCTACCCTGGTGAACCATCCACAGGCTGAAGGGAGCAACAAATTCTCCTCCTTTACCAAATCATCTGAAGACAGAAAATTCAGCATCCCCCTTTCCGGTCAACACAATAGTATAGGTATCATCGGAGGCGTATCGATGGATTCCAGTCTGGATTTTGCCAAGAAATTGGCGAACTGTAAGCTGGGGGATGAAGAAAGAAGCAGCCCACCTTTTATCCTCTGTTCAGATCCAATGCTGAACAAGAATCTCTTGACTGATCTCCCATCGCCTTCTGGTAAGCCCGAAAGCATTTATACCGACCAGAGCCGAATTGTCGAAAATCTGAGGCGTAAACGGGCTTTTCTTGAGAAGTCTGGAGCTTGCTGCATAGTGATGCCCTGTCACTTACTACATTCGTGGCATGATGAGATTAAAGAAGGATGTTCGGTACATTTTCTTCATGCCGGCGACTGTGTTGCCCACGAGCTCAAAGAAGCCAAGCTGAAGCCGCTCGAGGCTGGAAGCCCAATACGCATTGGTGTTCTCGCCACTAGTGAGACTCTAGCTGGTAATGTGTATCGGAACAAGCTGGAAAATGAGGTATATCCCTATGAATATAGAATTTCCTGGACCCGGATGTATGTTCAAATGATCAATATCATGAAAAGAGAATCGAAAATAGATGGATGGATATTGATTGGTACCTTTTTGGTTTGTGTGTGTGTATTTATGCAGGGCTTTGAGGTTGTCCTTCCTGATAAGGCAACGATGGAACATACGGTGATTCCTGCAGTCCAAGCATTGAGCCGAAAGGACTTGGAAGGAGCCCAGAATTTGTTCAGAATTGCTCTGCAAGTTCTGCTGGTGAGAGCTGTGAATCGAGTCGTTCTTGCTTCGGATGAATTCAGGGAGCTCTTGCCACCCGATGATCCTCTGTGGACGAAATGCATAGACCCTATGGATGCCTTGGCGAGATCAAGTGTCAAGTATGCTCAATCCATTGCGAGAAGTAAATGAAGCAAGAACCTGGTAAGAACTCTTGCACAGCTTCTCATCCATTGTGTGCATACACTTGGCATTCCCTAGTTGATCAAGTCTTTTTAACTTCCTTCACCTTTCAGATTCAACGAGGATCCAACTCATTATGTTCTCCAAGGTAACCAACCAGCAAGATTCAAAAAATATGGATGGGTTTGAATTTGAGGGATAAGGAAGACATGTGAAGAGGCCCAATTCGGAATCATTGGAAAGAAAAAGACGAGGGCTAGAATCATAGTATTTAATCCTCTCCTCTCCTAGAGAGGATGTGGAAGCAAAAATCCCTTCACTTAGTCAAATAAATCTACGTGTATTGTATAGCTGTCCAAACCTACACCATTGATGGCTTCCTGCTCAAAAATAGTATGTATGTATTTAAAACCAGGAGAAGCCAGCCCTAGTAGACAATGGCAACACTTTTTTTTTTATTTTTATTATTATTTTTATTTATCTTCATACAGTCACACCTGACTCTTGTGGTCATATATCCTATAGGTGGATCTGGTGCACTCCACAGTGGGTGTGTAGACATGATGTCATATATGATGAGATATAGCCTTATTGGCTTGTAATGCCCTCTGGTCTCTGGCTTCTATGCACCATCTCTCAAGTGTCCACACACACACACACCCCTGTGAGTTGAGTGGGGTCATATAAATGGGTGTAGATGTAGTAGCACTTGGGTTGAAAAAGAATGACTTGGCCTTCATTATAAATGTGAGGTTTGTATAGAAACACTTTTAAAGCGTGTAAACTCGACCTCAATGAATATAAGTCGCTTGGAAAAGGTACCTAAGAATCAGATATGAAACCTGCATCAACATGTGAAGTCAGACTCTCTGAAGCAATGTGTTCCAGAGTTTTCCATGTTTATTAACCTGTTTTACAATTTGTTAGACCATACACTTTGATTATCAATGACAAACAAAAATTGAATTTTCTTTGAAGCAGGATTAATTTATTGTTGCAGCAATAGATGGTTGGTTGATGATTTTGTTTATTCATTTTCGTACCTATGGAGAACTAACTTCAACTGATAAGTTACACTGACCACACATTCATAAAATCACTCAACGCAATTTGGAATCCAAAGAAACATTTTTCATACATATGAATTGGGATTATAGTCGAAAGAACCCATGATATTCCCATATTCCAAAAATCAAAAGATTTTAACTTTGAGCCAACAAAGGTTCATTTAATCCTCCAAAGACCTGAAAACATATGGCAACAACCAAATAGGAAAACTTGCGAACTTAATAATTACACAGCTTGATGAGGCAACATAAACAAAAAACTTTCATATAAGCAATAAGATAAGATGGTAAAAACAGAATGTTGTAAGGCGTCCTATAACAAATAGAATAACATTGGGAATAAGATGATTAAGAGTAACAGCGGTTCTTCACTTCTGGCCATCGATAACTTCCAACCGATAGAAGCTGCATCCTTTGCTGAAATCAGAATAACCTGCATATGTCGCAACAAGTTTGTCGGCATTATATATCAGCTGCAAATCAGTTACAGAGGAGAAGGTCAGATATAATGCGCAAGATTAATCTGTTGGACATATGTAATCATTTTATCAAGGGCCGTAGTGCATAGCATACCTGATGCGTGCATCAAATAGTGATTAGAATGATTTATACAGAAGAAATGATCCACATGCTCAACAACCGATTCATCAGGATATGGAGGAATATTTCTTACAAGAACCTGGAAAATAAAAGTGGGACATCAGCTGCACATGCTCAACACATGGTCATGGACTCACGGTTAGCTGTCAGAACTGATCTGGACGACGGCCTTCAAAAGCAAGGAATTGCAGCCTCTTGTTCATAATATGGTATCCTTCATAGCATGTCCAGAACGTGAATACATATGCCATGGCTATATCATATATCCACGAACCACGAACCTGCGAAAATTAGAGAACATAAAAAACTAAGCCATCATTTATCCTAGACCATATCATTTATCCACGAACCAGACTTTATATAATATAAAGCCATGGTTAAATATGTTTGAACTAGCATCATATTATGAATATGAGCAGGATAAATCAAGAGAAACAACAAGGAAACCTCAAACTGACCAGGAAGCATCCTGAGCAGTAAACCTCTGCCACAGCAGCTTTACACATGGCGCAACTAGTAGGGACCAAAGCCTGACAAATAAAACTATATTAGATCATATTCTTGATTTAGTTTTCGAACCAATATCCCATGATTATTTATCCAAAGTAAATAGTCATGGGAAAGGAAAACAAAAAAAAAAAAAATTAAACGTTTTGCAAATTCTCCACATCATCAATTTTACTGCAAATAGAATTCATGCACAACCCTCCACATTTTGGTTCGTCTAAGGGATTAACTCAATTTCAAAAGAAAATAAAGAGAGATGGAAACTCATGCACAAGTAGAATTCATGCAGGAAAAATAAATTTAAACAAAAACATCATACCAGTGATAAGGGCCTGTATTATATAGGGCTACCGGGCGGAGAAGGGCAGAGCCAGAGCCGGAGGTGAAGGCAGAAGTGGGCTGAGGTGGAGGCTAAGGCAGGCATAGGTGGCGGCGTGCAAAGGGTAGAGGGGGGCCGAAGCTTGCAGAGGCAGGCCTCGTGGAGGCAAAGGCGGAGGTAGAGGCGGCCGCATGTGGGGGATAGAGAGAATGCAGAGGTTTCCACAGGGGAGGTGAGCATGGAGATGAACTCGTGCTTTAAACGATCAGGGCATCTTCCGCAGGTCGGGTCGATTAGGTTTTCGAATTACAACATTAAATATGTTTGGGCGGGACGTTTGGAATAGATTATGAATTTACTTTATTAAACAGTCGATGTCGATTTCAAATAATCGAGCAGTTCTTGTGGCCAGTTTAGAGAACCATATCCATAGCCACTCAAAAAGCATAAATTTAAAACATATAAATTTAAAGATTAAAACTATATATATTTTTTCGAGAAAAAAAATACTCGTATATATATTTGCAATATGACTCATTAGGAAAAACCAACGTCGAACATATATACGTTCATTTCAAAATTTCAAAATTTGGCATGTTCTTCATTGAGGGAGCACAATAAAAAGTGGCGGCCATTGAGATTGAGATTCGAGGATGTTGGCCATCATAAGTTAAGTCGATCATCAACCTATTACTGAATAAGAAGCTGCTTTACTCCAGGAAATGAAGGACGGACTGCAATAAGTTCATCTCCATACCCAACAGGATCTGTCAATTTTACAACAATTTCATCAAAGTTAATATTGCCAATAAGAAACATTCCTAAATAAAAAATTAAAGGGTTTAGATTTCATACCACCATCGTCTCTAAGTATTCTAACCACCTCTCCAGATACATCAGACTGGGAAAAGTAAAACACACACAATAAAAAGAAATCATTTAAAAAATTAAGCCCATGAAGTACAAATTTACTTGTTGAATCTCATGTTGAAAAAAAAAAAAAGTGCAAAGTGTGAAGCCAATTGAAGGACAAACCTCAATTGGGATTTCGCCACCCAACTGATCGATGTAACAAAGCACTTGACCCTCTTTTACTAAGTCTTTCTGTTAAACAAGCAAAAGTCATAATGCATAAGAAAATTGTTCACGGTTCAAATAAGCAAAAAGTCACATTGAGAATGTACTATTAGATTACTAATACATGAAAAATAAAATATTCAAAATAAGCACCTCTTTGCAAGAAGGAGGAGTCCGTCTTCCTTTGATAGCCCTCGATCTTCTAAAATATCCAACCTGCATAGCGTGACTGAGTGACATAAACATCTGGAAATTGCTCTGTCACTAAAAAGGAAGTGTTGAATTTTCACCTTTGGAGATTTAAGCATTTCCAAGCCCTCTTCGGATGCTTTGTCACGCAGTGTCTCATCTGAGGAAGGGATTGGTGATAGGGCCAAAGATGTTGATGTTGCAGAGCCATTCAAATCAAATGTCTCAACAGCAACAGGGGCAGGAACTACTGAAGCACTTTGATCAACCAAATTCCTCACCACATGTAATTGAAATCCTCCACACTAATTATGAAACCAAACATAAGGATGAAATCGAAATGTGTATATAATATAATGGCGGGAGTTAAACTAAATGAATCACCGTAAGCAAAAGCAAAATACGCCTTTGCATGTGTGTGTGTATTAGTTTCCCTCTTTTTGTAAGTCTAGAAAAGGAAAAAATTGCCTACTTCAAGTTTGACTTCAGCAATCGAAGTTGTGTCACATAGCACCGTCAAAAGGGATTCAACCTGTAAAAGTTGAAAATTTGGAGTAAGTTACACTTATTTTCAGAAACATATACTGTCTGCATTCATATATCTGCAATATTTCTGCAAGATCAGAAATTAAGAGGGAAGTTAAACTTTTTCTGAGGCTTTCAACAAGAATTGAAAATCTTATAAACTAAACAATTGAAGAATGAAAGATTAATGAATTGAATAATCATAATATACAGAAAGCTACTGGAATTAACATTACCATGTTTGAATATGATCCATGTTGCGGATTCAATACCCTTATTTCTATCATTGTAACCATGTTTTTGAGAAGAAAAGCACAAGATAAAAGTTGAGAGACTGCTCTATGTTCATGTGGCATTAGAAACAGGTCGTTATCCGCATTGAGAGACACAGGACAGAAAAAAGACAACAGGAATAAAAACACATAAAGTGGACTTACATATTCTTTCAACAACATTTTTTAGAGCCTATTTGCCCAAACCTTAAACCTACAATCATAATTTGAATAACAGAAGACTACTTTATGGAAAAGAATAACCTACAATCAAGATACCAATGCACAGCCATTGACATCGACAGAATTACAGGCTAGCAAAGATAAGAAACTTGCCTCAACTACATTTGTGAAACGTGTAGTTGTAGTTGTTGTAGGTGTTGTTACCGCATTCTCACTTGAAATAAAATCTAAAGAATTCTCCTCCAACTCAGTAATTGTTGCTAGGGTCCACAGAATAATTCATCAAAACAAAGAAAACTGTATCAAAAATCACATCATACATTGAATATTCATAAAGGATCAAGTTAAGCTTGTTAATGTATAAAGAATTAATGGAGAACAACTACAAAATACCCACCACCACCAGCAGGCGAAACAGAAGAGATTTTATGCTTAACTTACAGTTACAGATAGCTTCAGAAAGTAAACTCCTGCAGACAATCCATGGCTTTTTCGATGCACACGACACCGTCAATCCATCAAGAACAGGTTTTGAAGTCCTCAACCTATAGGACCCCAACGCTATCAATTTCGGCGCAGCAGAACTGCAATCGAAACACTTCATTTGAAGTGAGGAAAGTCCAAATCCGGCTGAAACAAAAATCACCAACACATACAAAAATCATATAAAAAAAATATGTATTATCCTTATATAGTACTAATGACAACAGCGCGCCCGCACACACAAAATTCACAAAAAAACGCATGGAAAATAACTGCACCCGCATAAAAGCCAAAGGAATTTCAAATGAACGTACACGCAGCCATTTGAAACTGGAATATGGAGAACTGCGGCTTCAACAGTGACTTTCTTCTTCTTCTTTGATCAGCCTCCCCACCCGATTTTTGGGCTCCCCAAATTAAAAAATACCCGTTGTCTGCCAGAAGAATAAAAAAAGGAGATGATGGGCTTGGGTTGGGGTAGATAGAAGATGGGTTTTAGTTGGGTGGGTAATTGGGTTTAGGGTTTTTTTTCGATGACAAAAACAGAAACAAACTTTGGGTGAGGGTTAATTAGGAAGAATAATAAAATTAGTGCATTTCAATTTTAAGAGTCTTGTGAGTTGTGTCGTTTCAATTTATTTTGTCCAATAAATTTATTAATTCCTTCTTTTGTGGAAGTTGTAGTCAAATGAGTAGTGAAAATCTCCTACGCAAATGCACGACTGGGGGCATATTTTTAGGAATTCAGTTATAGTGTTATAGAGTCCTATTTAAGTAAAAGGTGTTCTCTTTCTGCCTTAATAATGTGAAGTACTTTTGGTGATGGTAAAGTTGGTATTGATCTTGAAGATATAGAATCAAATGTAAAATTTTTAGATAATATTCTTATAAGCTCTACGGGTGATCCTCTAACGGCATTTTTTAGAGTACATATACAAATATAAACTGCATTACTTCAAATCCAGATACTTTTAAACATAGTGCTATACTAGCCCCTATCAATGAGATAATTACTACGATCAATGATTACATTACGGAAAGGTATGTCTACAAATGAAAATGTATATCTTTGTTCTAACAATATTTGTCAAGAATATGAAAATATAGATAATGACGATTAAATATTTTTACGGGAATATCTAAACATAATCAAGTGTTATGGATTGAGCCATGAAATAACATTGAAGGAGGGATGCATAATCATGCTTCTTAGGAATATCCATCAAATAAGTTATGCAATGGAAGTAAGTTAATAGTAACCACGATACGAAATCATATAATTAAGGCTACACTAATTCTAGGATACCATGAAAGTAGGAAATTCTTGACTGGTAGAAAATTATAAGCCCATCTCATTTAACCAAATTCAACATTCGATTTCAGATGTGACAATTTTCACTCAGTTTTGTTTTGATATATGACTATAAACAAAAGTGTATGCCAATCTTCAAAAAATGCTACTTTATCTTCCAAAATCAGTTTTTAGTCATGAACTATATCTTCATCTCGTGTTAGTAGCAAAAAGGAACTCAAAGTATTAATATGTAATGAATATGGATTAACTCAAGTAACTCAAGATACAACATAAAATGTTACTTACAATGAAATTTTCAGCAAATTGTGAGTAACTTTTCATATTATGCTTAATACTTATATTTAATTTTATTTTATTATAAATAAATCAAATTAAATAAAATATCATTTAATATTTATTTTTATTGATATGTTGGTATATACCGAACAAGCCGCAGAAACAAAAGAACACAGTTTAATTTAATTCTCGGTTGGTTTTAAAAATAATTAAATTATATTATCATATACACTCACTTTCAAATATATATAAAATTATTACTTATTTTTCTATTACACAAAATAGAATTTATTATCACTTCATAGGATATTATGAGTATAAATATTTTATATAATATATATAATTATATCCTTCGAGTTTCGACGGGTTACTTATTGGTTAGAAAGAATAATAAAATTAGTGCATTTCAATTTTAAGAGTCTTGTGTCGTTTCAATTTATTTTGTCCAATAAATTTATTAATTCCTTCTTCTGTGGAAGAGGTAGTCAAATGAGTAGTGAAAATCTCCTACGCAAATGCACGACTGGGGCATATTTTTAGGAATTCAGTTATAGTGTTATAGAGTCCTATTTAAGTAAAAGGTGTTCTCTTTCTGCCTTAAGAATGTGAAGTATTTTTGGTGAAACCGGGTATCCCAAAGTAGTTTTTTGTATACACAAATCTGGAACCTGAGACATTGCTTAAGTGACTAGAGTCATCATCCACTCAAGCCAACTGTTGTTGGTAATAATGTGAAGTATTTTAAAACGACATTAACATTGCATTCAAAGGAATTGAATTTGACGGGTTTAGACATGTTGGCCCACGGCGGGAGCGGGCTTGGATTACCTAAACCTTACCCAGCCCAACCCACCAGCGAGTTGTGGGCTGGCCCGCAACTTTTTTAACTAACTAATAAAATTTAATATTTTAATTACATAATATTTTTATTTGTCCAAAATTTAAATATGTTATTTAATTTTATGAATAAAATACTTTTTTAAAAAAAAAACCTAAAATGACTTAATTTAATTTTGTAAAATATTTTTTTTGAAAAACAACATCGAATTAGTCTAAAAAATGTAATATTAAATAGCTCATGTCATAATGGCTTTGGCCCTCCATTTCTCCCGGAAATGGCTCATGTCATATATAATGAGCATTAAAAATTACTCCCTCCGTCCCATTCCAAATGTCTTACTTACTATTTTTGGATGTCCCATTACAAATGTCTTCTTTCTAAAAATAGAAATAATTTTCCCCTCCAACAACTATGTGGACCCCACCATATACTCACAAACCAACTCTACCTTAATTCTCGTGCCCAACAGTAACAAGACACTTGGAGTGGGACGGAGGGAGTATTTTAATTTAATCGAGTTACTACTAAATCAATTTTATAATTTTTAATAATATTTTACAAACAAGTATAAAATTATTATATTATATAATATCAAATTAACATTGTAAGACTTCAATATTTACCAAAAAAAAAATTAACATTATATTGTATGACTTCAAGTAATATTCAACTAATTACAAATAAAGTAGTATTATTTAGGTTTTCATAACAATTTTTCAAAATAAATAAATAAATAAATAAAAAGGTCCGCTTCCAAAAGTGTCTTCATTTATTCAGCCAAACCCTTTGACGGGGTGGGCTGACCCAATGGTCCAAGTCCGTTTCGACAACTCTAATAAGACTCTATCCCCCAACTATAAGATTACATAAACACTAAATCAATTTTTCATTCCGAGAAATCATAATAATTGAGGTTACTAGATGCATAATCGAATTACAATGATTTAAATGTGGCTACAATGTAGTGACTTTTTTTAGTCTTCTCCTTTGCTGACGTTGTAACGTCTCCCTTATCAAAAAAAAAAAAGGGGCTACAATATTTCTTTTTGTGTATTAACGGACTCCTTTTGTTTAGCGGTCATGGATCGATTCTAAGTGGTTAACTTGTATACCCTTATTCTCATAGGTCACGATGATTTACTTTATATATGAAATAGCTAGAAAATCTACTTTTCAGATGAGTTCCATAGTTTCAATTGCCTTGAACCAGAGTCCAAGGGTTTCGTGCCTTTAATAGGGAGAGCTTTGATCCATCCTCTTTGATGTAGACCAGAAAGAAGAGGCTTTCCTTTGAAGGGCTTGGAAAGTAGCCTGAATTCAATAGCATCGGCGACATCAATTGCGACAACAATGGAATCGTCCCGGCACCAAGCATGAACAAAACCAAACAAGATAATTTTTTTTACAAAACTGTAAAGAAGACTCCAGACTCAATTGCATCTTTGCCGTGGAATGGGGCGCATATTATATAAGGCTATTGAAACGGTTCGAATTCCGTTGAGTCTCGTGGATGAACCCTATAAAGTGCTTCTTTTCTTCGGAATCTCGTTAGGTGATCTCGCATCTACTTAAATTGTGGAAATACGTTACTCTCTTTCATTAACCCAGAGGCCATTTTTGCGTGTTGTAGCTGGGGGTAAACGCCCTCGAGAGGAAAAGATAAAAACCTGAACAAATAGGAGCCCCACATCTAATAAGGCAATGAGTAGTAAACCCATCCAATTGACTTAAGGGGTGGGCGGCGTTGGCACTGGAGAATCCTCACAAAAAGAGCGGGAGAGTGAAGCAAGAAGGGAAAGTCTGGATTGAAGTCCCTTGACTAGTAAGAGGAGAGCATAGCGCCAAATTGCTCACGAAGCACATGCGGAACGAGCAGGGAGAAAAATGTGGAGGAGAAATGTTTACAAAGCTGGGTTGGGATAGGAAAGGATAGCGGCATGTATTTATAAATTAGTTTCCAAAATACTATATATGTGTAGGGTTTAGGGTTTTTGTAATTCTGTTCTAATATCTGAAATTGAAAACATGATTTTTTTTTTTTTAAATTTAGAATTTCTAATTTTATACTTAAGCAAAAATTCAGTATTAATTTATGGATTAATTAATTTAATAAAAATAAAAATATATTAAAAAATTATTTTCACATTAAAAACAATCATAGATGAATCTATATAATAAATACTGAATAATTTTTGGTATGTGAGGCTATATTGCCCTTATTAAAGATAACCAATGTTTTTTTAAAAAAATTTTTTAAAGATTTTGTCAGTAATTATACCATACTTTTATAAATCAACGGACCTAAAAAAAGACACATCAACGCTGATTAATCATCAAGATACACATCAACGCTGATTAATTCTAACTCTACACTAGTATTTTTTGCCTACCATCGGGCTCATGTGTTTTTTAATTAAAATAATAATTTAATCAATTTAATTATGTGCTACATATAAAATCAGAATATATGAAACTTAGTTTTGGATTATCTATGTTTTATCATAAATTTTTTAATGATGCTATTTTATGTAGAATTTAAAGTTGAGAAATTAGAATTTAACTATTATTGAAATTAGTGTTTACTATATACACATTGCATATGTATAGTTCAATTTTATAGAGTTTGTAATTTGAGTCCTATATTACATAATACAGCAGCAGAAAAAAAGAAAATGGAAAAAGAGAGGCCAATGCATTTGCCGGCCTCAAGATCACAAATTAATAAATAGTAATAGTATTAAAACGCAAGAGAGGTTAAATGTCTTAGCCCAATGAAATTGTTTGAAAATAAAATAAAGCTTAAAACTATACTAAAGATTTTAATGATCACGGGCATTCATCAGCTACCATGACGTCAATTGATCATCACGATACCATTAAACCTGTATATTTAAGTCAATTAAAAAGCAACAGCAAAGTAGGTAATTTTATTACAATTAGAAAAATAAAATAAATTGTTGACCTTCTCTTTCTTGATTTTCTTTAGGGAGACTTTTGTTCTTTCCAAACCATCATGATCTACATTCATATTTTCACCGTCATCTTCAACATCAATTGTGTGCACTGCAGTTACATCTAACTCATTGAATCTTTTGAGCCGGTTTGAGTTCACAGATTTCTCTGTATCAGGTGTCTTCTTCAATGCATTCGCTGTGGTGGATGATGGGTGCCATTGACATAAATCTGTAATACATCAATTCAAATTCAACATTTATAATAATAATAATACATTTTTATTTATCACAATGCATAAGGAGCATAGAAGAAACATAGTCATAAAGTTATATGGGTGGTCTTGCATCCCGAACTAAAAATTTTATTATCAATGGTGATGTTTTCAATAAAATCAAATCCTTTGTGGATGCCGACTATGGAATAGTGTTGTGATCCCTTTTCCACATTCTCATGGCCACCCAGGTTTATACTTTAACAATTGATAATTTAAAAATTTTCCACCCAGGTATATACTTTAACAATTTTCATCGAAGATGAAAATGTGGAAAATGGATCACAAGTCGGCACCCACAAAGGATTTGATTTTATTGAAAACATCACCATTGATTATAAGAATTTCAGTTCAGGATGCAAGAACACCTCGGTAACGTTATAGCTACGTTTCTTCTATGCTCCTTATGCCTTGTGATATATAAAAATGTATTATTATTATTATTACTATACATGTTGAATTTGAATTGATGTATTACAAATTTATGTCAATAGCACCCATCATCCACGACAACGAATGCATTGAAGACACCTGATACAAAGGAATATGTTAACTCAAACCGGCTCAAAAGATTCCATGAGTTAGATGTAACTGCAATGCACACAATTAATGTTGACAATGGCGATGAAAATATGAACGGAGATCATGATGGTTTGGAAAGAACGAAAGTCTCTCTAAAGAAAATCAAGAAAGAGAAGGTCAATAATTTATTTATTTTTCTCATCGTAATAAAATAACCTAGTTGTTGCTTATTAGTTGACTGCATTCTAATGGTATCGTGATGACCAATTGACGGCATTGTAGCTCATGAATGAATGCATGTGATCTTTAAGTTCTTTAGTATAGTTTTAAACTTTGTTTTATTTTCAAACAATTTCATTGGGTCGAGACATTTAACATATCTCGCGTTTTAATACTATTGTTTTTTCTAATAAATTTATTAATATATGATCTTGAATCAAGTACATTGGCCTACCTTCTTCCTTTATTTTTTTTATTTTTCTTTCTGTTGCTGTATTATCTAATATAGGGCTCAAAATACAAACCCTATATAGATACAAGTAAAAATTTATTTCAATAACCGTTAAATTCTAATTTCTAAACTTTAAATTCTACATAAAATAGCATCATTAAAAAATTATGATAAAACATAGATAATCCAAAACTAAGTTTCATGATTCCTCATTTTATATGTAGCACTTAATTAAATTTGATTAAATTATCATAGCAGTGTGTAATAATAGAATAAGAAGGGAGTATTAATCACACTGATAGCTAATCAAGATGCTTTTAAGTAATCTAGCTTTAACTTCTACAAGAACAAGAACACAAGGTCCGCGTTTGAACAAGCCTTTATTTAAAAAATACTACTACTCATTAAATCAATAAAATGTGCTCTTCTCTGTGTTGCTTTTAACTTTACTTCTCTTGAAATAGCCTAGTTATTATCTTGCCAAATATATGAATAAAATAAAAATTAAATATATAAGAAGCATCCTCCTTGCAAAATCGGTGACTAAACTATAGTATCTATCCAACCGCCAAAATTGCAACCTAAAACAACATTTCGACATACGTCAATACAACTCATTACATACCAAATAGCCGCCATGTGTATGTATAAATGCATGGATCCATTTCTATCTCCACATGCAACCAATGGCAGATTTCTTCTTCGGCATCAACCTAGAGGCAAAATATTTGCTTCTAACTCAGTAACTACTTGTACTATGTAAAAGCAAAAAAAAAAAAAAAAAAAAAAAAAAAAAAAAAGATGATTTGAGACAAGCACGACTACAAAAGCCAAAAAAAAAAAAACCTTGTAGAAGAATTATTACCGGACAGGTGAATGAAGATCACAATGTGTATTATCTTTTGCTGCTTGTAGAGCATAGGTATCGAAGCATGTACTCGTTGGAAGAACATGTATCCGCCAAATCTTGATGTAACCTTGTAATCACCTTTTGTAAGGATTTTAGTGCCGGGAGCATGTTTCTGGAATTTTGCTGAATAGTTCGGCCATGCGCTGTGCAGAGTTCCTACAGAGGAAATATGTGGGTTAAGTCGATGGCTCGATGGAACAAAGGTGAAGAGAAATTATACTTTCTAGTTTCATTGTGTACAGATAAATAACCTGGCACCATTGAAGAATGAACTCCAAATGAGGAGACATTTCCAGAAGATCTGCAAATGCTTCCACTAATCTCTGCAAATATCTCAAGGGAATAGAAGACGCGACTGCAGGAATGTCTGCAGGAGTAACTGTGACAATACACCTTTTTATTAGTGAGTCTTCGTTCATACGAAGACTGAGGATTAGTGCTCTTTTTGGCTGGTTATCTTTTAGAGCTGCATCAATTGCCTACTCAAAAAGGGAACAAGCAGAGGATTAATGGAACTAATAAAATAACTGCATAATGGGGTAAAGAAACTTTGTGCCAAGATATAATTTGCAATGCTCACCTCAGGTGTTACATCGATGTCAAGATCAGTGGGATCGAATATTTGTGACTCATCCATAGAATACAGCAACACCCCTTCTGCAGTTGCAGCTGCCCAGCTTCGGCCAGTTGGTGCGATTCTCAAGCACTTTGTTCGAACTACAGGTCGACCATGGTTAGGCATCGATCCCGGCAAATCATATGCCAGTTTATTGCGTGTTTGCTTTTCTACACCATCTTCTATATCACTATCATAATCATCTATCAAATTCAATGGCCCTGCTTCAGTCATATTCTTTGAGTTCAAGAAATCGAGAACCCCATCTAATGATAGATTGAGGGTTATTTGGAATCTATGAAGCAACACCTGTTGATAAATGCATTGCAACATAAATAAAAATGGCAGCAAATTCCAAAATAATACTGTATAAGGATAAACTTTATAGTTTCTGGCAGAACTCGGGAGACTAACCTGCTCTGCAACATCATAAATACAAATGTATTTACTACTTCCTCCAGCTAATATGTAGTTTCCATCAGCAGTATAGCACAAGCTCGTGAAGCACTTCCCAGAAGAGGAGTTGGCAGCAGATCTGCGATCAGTCATGAGACGCCCACCAGCAATGTCTCTACGACCTTCAATTGTGAAAACTTCTATGCCTTCAATTGGGTCCCAGAAATGAATTTGACCATCCAGAGTGCTGCAAGCCAGCTGTTTACCATCTGGACGATAGACAAGGGTAAGGACATCATGTGTGTGATCGAATTTTTCAATACCACCTTTTCCTTCAAAAATGTCCCACAGACGAACAGTTTTGTCCCAAGAAGAGGAAGCCAAGATAGACTGCATCGTAAGAGAACTGTTATTCAAGATTACCAAAGAGATTGTGATTCAGTAGAAGACAGAATAGATTCCAATACAGAGACCATAACAAGCCATCTCCAGTTTTAACAAATTAACACTAGGAAACTTACATTAGTAGGAGAAAACATTAATCCATGAACAGGACCCTCATGCCCACTGAGAACATCCAATAACCGGCCTGTTTTCATTGACCAAACAAATATCTGAAAAATCATCCAAAACTTTACCTCATTAGTAAGAAATCAACATTGCAACAAGCTTTGGAAGCATCAATTTGGTAAATACATAACATCAACACCTCAAATGAATCCAGAGTTCCAGCACAAATAATTTCTCCACTCTCATCTGCAGCCAGAGAAACAAATTGCTTTGGTGTGGGGGTCACAAACGTTCTAAAATTCCGATAGCGGAACAAGTCCCATGCACGAACAGTTCCATCCAAAGACGAACTCAGAAGGCAATGGTTGCTAGCCATGAAATGCAGTGCAGTAACTGCATCCGTATGTTCAGTGAATGTCACAAAACAGAAGCCCGAAGATACAGTCCAAACCTGTTGATACAATGGTCAAGAAGCCCCTTGTTTTAGCATGATATTTTATATGGCATCAACTTCAAGCTTGAATTTAAAATTCAAAGTAGCCGATAGTATTAGTTAGTTCTTCTATCTCGAGATAACCGACATGTAATGTGTATTAGTAATGTGTTTATGGCTATCATAAGATCATTTACTGGTCTATAACAATTGAAGATCAAAAGATGGGATCATTCAAAAAACTGAGCTTATGCATACCTTGATCTTGTTATCATCTGCTCCAGTGGCCAAGAGTTGTGAATCCGCTGAATACGCGAGGCAATTCACATCAAAATAATGACCCTGCTGCTTCAGAATATAGCTCTCTGATTTCCACTCCCACACAAGCAACTGGCCAAGCTTTGCACATCCAAAAGTTAACCAATTCCCAAGACCATTGAATACAGCCGTTGTAATTTTCTCCCGCGAAATTGATAATAAGTGAATGCATACAAAATCAGGCATCTGATACAGAGCAAAGACGCCGTTAGAGAATCCAACCACAACCATATCAAGACCCCTGTGATAATCACAGGCCGACAACTTAGCCGGTGCTTGCATAAAAAAATCCTTTTTCAACAATTTCCACTCCATCTTAAGCAACAAAGGACCTTTCTCTCCATCCAAATCATCACCAACACCAAAAGCCTTCCTTTTCTTCAAATTAATTTCACTTCCAGCTTCCGCATTTCCCCCCTGTCCCTGCTCCGGCGTCCCTGGAGATTCTGGCTCCGAAACATCATTATCCATTTCCTCAAACGTACTATCCCTAGCAGTATAGCCCCAGCTAAAAATCGCGCCATCGCGTGATAAAGTATAGACTTTTGTGATTGCATTTGTTTTCTTATCAACACCAAAAAAGGCTCCAATAATCGAATCTCTATGACCCAAAAATAAAAATGGCTTACAGTATTTATTCTTCTTCTTGGACTTGGATTCATTGAAATAAAAAAGCCTCGCAGCCAAATCCTTGGATCCGACAACTAAATAATCCGAATTAGGGCTCCAATCTACTGATGTTATGCGGTCGTTGCAATCGGCGAAGGTTTTAACCAGCTCAAAGGGGAAGAATTCCTTTCTAAACCCCGGTGAACGCCATATCTGCAGGAGCTTGCCCGCAGCGATGGCGATGAATCGACCGTCGGGGCTGAATTTCACTTCGCCGACGTTATGCTTGATGGAGAGACGATCAAGAATGGTGCGGCGGGGTAGATTTATGAATAGGCAGCGATTGTTCTCGTCGACCGTGAAGATGAACACGCCTTCCGGTGATGCTGCTATGCGGCGTAAATTGGTGGACGCCTGCCAGGGGTGGGTTATGGTCTCCGATTTGACGAGGTCCGTGACAGACACTCGATTTCCGACGGGAGATATTAAAAGGGTGTTCTTTACTATGACGGCATTTCCACCGCGGTACGGCGCACCCAGCAGATTGTGAAACCTGTAATTCATGTCAGTCCGGCGGCGGCAACGGCGGCAGCAGCGGAGGAGACTTTCGTTTTCTTTCCTTAAACCCTAATCTCAGAATCTTTTTGGATTTTTGGTTTAAATAGCGGTGCCCGCCTTAATAAACGAACCATGGTCCATGGGTCTACCATTTTTTTAGCCCTAACCGACAAATTTATTTATTATTTTTTTTTTTTTGAATACCAGGGTATCCCAGCCTCATTGGACCCAAGACTAATCCTCGAGGATCTGCAAGGGCAATTAAGGGCGCCTCTCCCAAAGCAGTTTTTTGCATACACAAGGCTCGAACCCGAGACCTTGCTTAACCGACTCGAGCCCCATCCACTCAAGCCAATTGCTGTTGGTAAAAAAAAAAAAAAAATTATGATATACTACTTTTTCTTTATTTTGTTTTTTTAGGTGAATACAAACCAGGTAGGATTTTAAACGAACTGAATCAAGCGAATATCATAGTTTTAGCTTTGATTTGATAAGGTTTTCGAATACTATCGAATAGAATTATTCTATAAGGTAATTTAATATTTAATAAAATTAATTTTTAATTTTTTAACTTAAATATTTAGTTCTATGATATTAATATTTTAATATCATATATAAATATATTTATATGAATTAGTAAATATAGTCATTAAAATTAAATTTTAAATTATTTAGAAAAAATAATTTATATATTTATATACTATAATTTAATACAAAATCCAATATCGAATCGAATGAAATATTATTCGAATATCAAAATTCCGAATAATTTCGAATCAAATCACGAATCGAACAAAAAATATTTGATTTGTTTACAACCCTAATCACAGGCTTCATTGAACCCAAAATTAATCTCTCAATGATTGAATGAGCATTGAAGGGTTGTTTCTCCCAAAGCAGTTCTTTATTTTGTTGAACATGATTTTTTTTTTTAATCTCTTCAAAAGAACGTCATAATCTATCTCTATAGTATATATTTCTTCCGTTCTTTTAATTATTCTATTTGCATTATTAACTCTATGATTAATTTTAGTTTTTTAACATAGATATATTTTTTTAAAAAAATATTACATCTAAAGAAAAGGTTGTCGCGTTGACAAATAGTATCAAAAATCTATGTGTATATTTTAAAAACACAGAAAATATTATTATCCTTTAAAATTAGTACATTTTAAACTAGTCATTTAATTCGGCAAAATCGCTGAACATGAGAACATCAATTGTTTTTTATTCAATTCCTTATGCGTAATTCACAAAGGGTGAGTAGTATAGGTTCGGACCCCGATATGATCTTTTGTTGGATTTTGAATTAATATAAATGGATTATTTTTTTTAAAATTATTTTTGCAATTTTTAAATTTTAATCTATGTCCTAGCCCTTAGGCATCTGTAAATATGAGGGCGATCATTGTATCATTAGGGTCCCTGAAAGGATTCTGCACGAAGATGGGATGTCGTCAACATTGAGTCAGCGAGCTTCTATGAATTTCTATTGAACAAATTGTCACTTTTGGTTAACGATGAAGCCCTTGCTAGTTGTCACTTTGAATGCCCATTTAGTTTTAATTTTGGAAGATCCAAAGTAACACTAAAAATCGAGAACACTTCACAATAAAATTTACCTAGCATGAAGTTTCACCATTAATTGTAAGACCCGGTAAACCAGGCTCAGCAGAATATGTAAAAAGCCACAAACTTGACAAAATATGTACACATAGAAATATACGTACTCCATTAGTAGTACTATGATGTAAAGACCAAGACACCAGACATCCAATGTAGCAAATTTAGCTTACACAACAAATAGCAGACACCTTCAAGAACCTTATTATTATTTCAGCAGCCAAAACTGTAATGAAGGAAAGGATATAAATTAATTTCTACACTCATAAATTCTAAAACCCCACCCTCGAGTTTAGCCAGTTGCACACTTCATCCATCTCCTTTGGCACCGTATAGTGTCCGATCCTAGTCATCGACAACAAATCAAACAGATTTAAAGAATATATTGTGGATACTATATTTTTTAACTGATGGATTAGAAGGTACGGGGATGTGTTTTGATACCCTTCGTAGGTTTTGAAAGACAGGTTCCGGAAGCCGGCTAGGCTCAAGGTGTGGTAGGACCTTTCCCCGTGTTTATGGGGCACCACTTCGTCGCCTGGCAAAGAATCGAAGTTATATTGATGTTATAATAACCCCGGAGAAATTTGTTAAGGATTTGCCATTTTTCAATGTAGGGCATAGTGATGCTTACAGAGCCCGTGTGCAAGTAAAATTGGCAGAGAAACAGCGCGTCTTGCGGATTCATGGGATCCCTCAATCTTGTTTCGCACACTCCTGAAATGACATTACAATTCAGTGATTCCAATTTTATTTAATTTTATCAAAGGCCTTGGTCGTGTTGAGCAATTGAATTTGTAAAATGAAAGCATACCTGGCACCAGGAAGCCAACCACTGAGGCCTATAATGGCCCTCAGGTTAACAGGATACGGGTAGCCATTGCTGTATTTCCCGTGGGCAAAGCATGTTGCAGAATAAAGGGCGGTCGCTGCACCCATACTGAAGCCACCAATGCCAAGTTTAACTGCAGCAGACAAAGTAAAAGAAACGAGTCAAGTAAGCAAGCGTTCAATTCTTTGGTTCTTGGTACCCTTAAACAAGAAGCCACAAATTGTCAAAAATATTTAATTAAAATCCAGGTAGGTTTAATCAATGGTATATAATCATACTGTCAGCTGGCTCTGTTGACAACAGATTAGCAATATGTGCGGCTGAGGCATCTAAGCCTTCAAAATCGTCTGGGGAATCTTCAGAGAGCTCCCCAACGTCAAACCCTGATGTGATTTAAAAAAATTCACATTCTTTAGTGTAAGTAGCTTCAAATCATAGACATCGTGGTTTGATTGAAATTCCATTGTTTCTGTTTTCGCTTACAAGCAGTGCATGGGAATCCACCAAGTATAGCCACGGGACGAGTCGGAGCAGTCGGGCATATCCACTTTATCTGCATTGTAAAGTTCATATTACAGAACTACCAAAATTTAGTATCAACTCTAGTGAAAAGAAAACCTCGGACAGGAATACCATATAAACGAAATGCATCTTACATTCGGGAGTGGTAGACCTTCCAAAAGTTGCGACCAACTGAAAATACAAAATACACATGGAAATGAGCAAACAATTCTTGCAACCAAAAAGAAAAGCCTTCTCCCCTTTTCATCATAGAAAAATTAAAAGAAAACTTCACTTAATTAAAGAAAAGTAGGAGTTGCGGGCCCGTAAAACATAAAGGTGACGAAGCATATATAGCTTTTGATTTCTAAGGTAAAACCAGACAGGACAAGATATAAAGTAGCGATAGCCGATAGCAGCTATTACATCTATACTCCTAGCAAGTACTCCCTCCGTTTAGAAAAGATAGCTATATTGGTAAAATTGACACTATTCACCTAAACACTTTAATTTGAAGTTTTATCATAGATATACTACCTCCGTTCTCATTTAAGTGTTCCATTTGCATAGTAGTAACTATTCATTGAGTAACTTTGATCAAATGTTTAACATAGTTCTATAAGATAAAATATAGTCAAGTGAGATCTTGTTAGATTCGTCTAATCACGTAGTTTTAGAATATCAAATTTTTATAATTTTTACACTTCTATAAAATTTGAGTTATAAACATTTAAAAATGTGTATTGGACTGCGTGAAATGCAGAAGTGGAGCACTTATATGAGAACAGAGGAAGTACAAGTTAAAATATAGCCAAGTGAGATCTTGTTAGATTCGTCTCATCTTGTAGTTTTTAAATACCGAAGTTTTAGAATTTTTACTTCTACCGAATTTGAGTTATTAATGATTTAAATTGTGCATTGAACTGCGTGCTGGGTTGGTCAGTAGCTATCTTTAAAAAACGGAGGAGTACTATTTTGGGATGCCAGCTTAACCACAAAACAAAGGTAAATTAAACGTTGAATTTCTTTCTAGGTTTGAAGAGGCCCGCTCTGTTTTCTCCTGTCATCTCAAAATTACCATAGGAATATTCTAAGCTAAAATAAAGTGTTCCCACAGGATGAGCATGTAAACATGGTTTCTTGACATTCGGTTCCATAGTTTCCATAGCCTTTTGCTATTTCATCACCCTTTAGTGATATAAAGTCCTCATAGACATCACAACTTTGTCATAAAGTATATACTGCTATTTACGAAAAGATAAGAAAGAACATATGAACACAATTTTATCGTTCAGGACAGGATAAACCAAATCAACTTGCTCACACTAATTTGAAACACTAAACTATTTCTAAATCATCAAATAGAAACACAGAGAAGATCAATCCAAGCAGCAATTTTTTTTCTTTAGTCAAAACTCATACAGTTTCATTTCCTGTCGTACGAACGATGCAAGAGACTTTGGAATTATGAAAAACTAGACTACAATATGAATCTATTTGCTGAATTACCAAGTCATCCAAAAACATAATTTCTTATTAATACTTTTATGGCCTTCAATTCATTTTTCATGTCGAGATAATGCCTTTTTTAGACAACAATTCTCTCCTACCTGGGTGATGATGGAAGTTCGAACAACAAAAAATCATAATGCTCTGTTAAACAGTCAAGCTGATCGAGAGTATCATCATATCTTTATTATCTTTATCAAAATAAAGAAATGCAAGACCTTATGAAGGAGATAATACCTAGAGCCATTGTCACCAAGACCGTGCAACCAAACTATAGTAGCCTGGTGTTTCCCTTTAGGCTTAACCACATATGTCCTCCCAAATTCAAATGCTCTTCTACCTGTTCTACTTCCTACAATTTCACAAATATTCATTACACCATTACATTTGACAAAATCAAAATACGACACAGACCAATATACGTACATCAAAAACAGAGCAAAGCAAATCCCAACAGGGTTCACATAATTTAAGATTACAGTCACTTAAACTGCTATAAAATATTGAACTGATGAAATTAACACTAACCAGAGCCCATTGAAGAATTTGAATAGCTCATTCCTGGACTCGCTGGATTCTATTTTACTATTTTTTCACTTTAATTTTGAATTTTGAGAACAGAACCTGAAATATATGCAATGAAAAGAAGTGAAGAAGAAACACTCCTATTTATAAACCAAAAGAGAATAAAAACAGGGTATGTGTGAACTAGCTCCACATTTCCACATTGCCAAGAAACTCAAAATTAATGAATAAAAAGAAACAAAGAAAGGACAAAAAGCAGACAATCTTTATCGAGAATTTTAAAAAAAGAAAAGAAAAAGGGGGGGATAAATTAGGGTTTATACATTTGATTTTGGGAATTGGGTGCAGAATTTATGCTTCTCCCAGAAGTGGCAATAACTAAAGGCGGGGAAATTAAAATAAGAAGAAAAACCCTAGAACTGCAAAAAATTGGGCGAATAATTCAAATGCAGAAATCAAAATATAATAAGTAATACCCTCTATCGATGAATGATTTGTTTATGCGACCTGATGCCTCCATTATCGTGAATGTGAGGATCGTCTTCTTGTGTTGTGTCCAATTTATCATCATTGTGCTTTGCAGCATATTTTCTGGCACTACTGGAATTCTCCCCCTTTCTACGGTTTGCACTGTGCATCTGTCTATATCTATATACTCCATTTTGACATTCACGCGCGTATGCACACGTATTTATATGGCTAAATGTCCTCGAGTGTTTTATCAAAATTTTGAAGTGTTGATTAAGGTCCTAAACCAATATTGATTCAACGGGATTAAGGCTGCTTTGTATTGTCCACCAAATTTTTGAGTTATTAGTTTTAGGCTCAAAGTGGTATACCAGGGCGTCTAATTATTTTTTGTGGTCTTGTTCCAATAAAAATTTTAGGCTCCTTCTCAAATCATATTATTTACACTATAAGAATTTTTTGTTCTAGCGACCGAAAAATTTTGGTGAAAGTCGGTCGCTAAAGAGGTTAGTGGCCGAAATTCATTAACTATCACAATTTTAGTGATCAAATCCGTGATTTTTCTAGCAGTGTTAATTACAAATTTTTAAAATTATTAGTAAAACTAACACTCTATAATAATCTTTTTAAAAAAAGTTTGAAACCTAAACAATTTAACATGAAAGGTTGCCTATCAACATCCGTAGTTATTTACAAATGAGTAAAAGTAAAACAAAACACAAAGGAAACAAAATAATAACATTTTACTTGAAAAGAGCAATACTTTTAATATTTTTAGAAGCAAATTTATCAACTAAGTCTACTATATTTATTTTTACATCATTAACCAAATTTTAGGCCCGAAGTGGATAAGTTTTTTTATAATATTGTAAACTCCGTATATAGGGAGGTAAAAACCTATTTTGTGGTGCTGGAAGTGATTGAACCAAGGGAGCAACTCTTGAGTTGCCTTCTTTATTTTCTTTTTTTTTTCCCTTAAAATTTAATTTATTAAAAAAATAAATAAAAAAAATGGCCCCAATTTGGGGCCTGTGCAAAAGGTCATGTTGCACATGTCCTTCGCCGGGGCTGTGGTATACTGTATATGTATGTGCAATTGTGCAGTCGTGTTGTGTTGTGATGTGTGATGATCACCACATTCATTTTTTGTGATCAATGGAGTTTATAGAAAAATCAAACATTTCCTCCGAACATCATATAAAACACGTTCAACATCATAGAAAGTGGTGTAATCACATTTAGCATAGTATTACATATCACATACGTAATTAGTGTATGAACTCTGTGTATGTACTCCATGAAAGCATTAACCAATGCATTACAGAAATATTTTTTGTCATCGCCACTGTAAATGCAATTTTCAATAGAGTCTGTACACCAACTATATTGGGTGGTATCTACATTACCTCTATATTTTGAAATGTAAAAAATTGAGCCGAGATCATTCGAGCACACTCTTTTCATACATTTTCCCTAATTTTCATGTCCTTTTCATACTTCATACATACACCCTCCATTTTCTAAAAATCGCAACGGACCCACATTGCACCAGTCAAATACACATGTTAAACTATAAATAATCCAACTTCGGTACAAGTAAAAATTCTAAAAGTTCAATATTTATAAACTACTTGACGAGATGATTCTAACAAGATTCCACTTGACTATATTTTAGCTTATATAATATGATAAATTTTAAGTCTAAGTGCATGTGTGAACCGTACCCAATTTCCAAATGTTACAATATTTAAAAAACGGAGGGAGTATATTCTATGGTTCATTTACATAAAATAATATATATATTCTAAGTAAGATACTCCGTCCAGTTTTTTTTAAAGGTTACGTTTGCATAGTAATTACTATTCATCGAGTAGCTTTAATTCAACTTTTTAACACAATTATATAAGATAAAATATAGTCAAATGAGATATTGTTGGATTCATCTAATCGCATAGATTTAGAATATCAAATGTGTATAATTTTTACTTTTATACAATTTGAGATATTAAACATTAAAAATGTGTATAGGATTACGTGAAAATATGAAGTGTAACCTTGAAAAAAGAAAACAGAGGGAGTATTATATAGTACTACGTACCAAATTTACGAATACGGCATTCCTAATAATTTAAAAAATACTAGTATAATAATTTATCTATTGTTAATATACCTTTCTGATAATTTTTAAAAGTTGTAATAATCCATCAAACGCGACTAAATACTATTGTATTCGAATGTATTATGGTGATATAAAATTTTATAGATAGTAATTTAATGGGAAAATGGAATGAATATGTGAGAATGTGAAGGGAATGATAATATACCTAAGATGGGGGTATTATCAATTTTAACATGAGATGATGAGTCAACCCTCTGATTGCTTTTTCTCACTGTAGCGTTTCTCTCTTCCTGCGTGTCTGCAAATTACTTACTATTCCAAGTCAACTCTCCGGATTTCTCTCCGGATTTCTCTCATGACTTCCTCCGCTGTCTCTCCCGCTCTCGAGCCTTCTTCCCCACCGCAGGCGCCGTCCCCCGGTGATTTCGTCTTTACAGGAGGGACTAAAGTCTCATTCCGAGATAAGGTGTTGGCTGGGAAAGGATCCCCTCCTGCCTCTCTTATGGAGTCTCCTGACAAGGAGAAACTCGTGACGTTGGAACTCATCGATGGTGATAGGCTTAAGCCTCGCATTGTTATTGATCCCAAGATCATGGCCCGACTGTATGAACCTTGGAAAGATGCGGTAATCATCTCAGTTTTGGGTAAGAAAGCAGGTTACGTTGCATTGAAAGAAAGGATTTCCAATTTATGGAGATTGAAAGACAAGTTCGAGATGATCGAAATGGATGCTGGATACTTCCTGGTCAAGTTTGATAAGGAGGAAGATAGAATACGTGTTCTGAACAGTGGACCTTGGATGGTCTTCGGTAGTTACCTCACTATGGTCCCATGGAAACCCAATTTTATTGCAGATGAAGCCACGCCTCAGAAAACCATTGTTTGGGCGAGATTCCCGGGATTATGTATGGAATTTTTTGATGAATTTATTGTGACAAGGATGGCGAATGCACTAGGAACTCCTGTCCGAGTGGATGATATGACTAGAGGCGTGCATCGAGGCAAGTATGCGAGGGTTTGCGTTGAGATTGATTTAAATCTCCCTATGGTGTCTAGCGTCCTCATAGGTGATAGATGGTATAAGGTGGCATATGAGGGACTTCATTTACTTTGCTCTCGCTGTAAATGTTACGGACATACGGAGGTGAGATGTACTGGGACACATATGAGGGAAGATGTTGCTGCGGTTCCCCCTCCTACTGCTCCGGTGGCTGTGGATGATGAGGTTCTGCCGACCTGTGATGAAGATGCCAATAAGGAAAGAGATCGTGTTGCCACTCATGGGGATCATGTTGCAACGAATGGAGATCATGTTGCCAAGGAAAAGGATAGTGCTTCCAAAATTAGTGAAAAAATCATAATGCAGATTCCACCACAACCGGATGGGAGTGAGTGGGTTAAAGTTCAACGTAGAAAACCTACTGGGCCAAAGGGAGACGGATCTTTGACCCCTGTCTTGGACAAAGGAAAAAACTTGGTAGGGAATCTGGGCCGTAAGCCCAATGTGAATAATCATGAACGTGTTGGGCTTAAGGGTGCAGTGCGTAAAGAACCAAAGTCTGGCCAGGATGTTGGAAAGAATACGAACAAGTTCGCCCCATTGGAAAGCCCCATTCAATCCAACGGAGCCTATACTGGAAAGCGAGCGCGACTGACTCGTTCTCTTGCGGGTGAAACGACGGAATCAGATATTCCAGCGTCAAGCTCTACCCCTCAAGAGGAACCCCCAGATGGCGCTACTGCTATGCAGTGTTAAGGTTTGTTCGAACCCCCATCCCTTTTAGATTTTCTTATGTTTGTGGAATTTAGGGATTTCAAAATTCTATCCTGGAATGTTGGTGGGATAGTTGGCCGTTTGTCCAAGTTGAGTTTGGTTGATATGTTGAGACGCCACTCGCCGGATATTGTTATTATTCTTGAACCACAATCTCAGTTTTCTAAATCGGAAGTGTGGATTGCTCAAGCTGGGTATTCTAGTGTGTGTATTCAGGAAGCCATAGGGAAGGCTGGTGGTATCTGGATTTTATCTAAGGGTGGTATGCGCGCTCAAGTCTCGGTCTGGGATGAGAGTGATCGATTTATTACTATCCAATTGCATAGTGGTACTAGTTATTGGTTTCTTTCTGCGATGTATGCATATCCGCGGGCTGGGGGTCGTATTAATAACTGGAACACTATTTCTCAAATTTCGGAGACTATTGACGGTCCTTGGGCTATTTTAGGAGATTGGAACCAAATTTTGGCCGAATCAGAAGTGAGAGGTGGCCAATTTAATTTGACCAGGTCGGAGGAACTAAGGGACATTCTTCATCTCTGTGGCCTGTCTACGATCAACACAAAGGGGGGTTTGTTCACCTGGTCGCGTCCCTCTGGGGACTCTCATATTTACAAACGTCTGGACAGAGGCGTTGCAAATATGGACTGGATAGCGAGTTTTTCTTGTGGCTATGTCCAGGTTATTCCGAACATTGGGTCAGACCATTGCCCACTACTACTTCACTGTGGCAGGGATCCACAAAGGACAGCGAAACCATTCAGATGGGAGGCCGGTTGGGACTCTATTCCTGAGTATAAAACTGTCGTGGAGGAGGCTTGGCGCCAACCCTCTTCTTCGGTCTGTGGCAACCTAGATAATGTTCGAAAGGCATCCCTCGCGTTCAACCGGACGAAGGGTAATAATTTAAAATGGCGTAAACACAAAATTCTGAAGAGGCTTGATGGTATTACTAGAACTCTGGAACGAGTGGACTCAGTTCGATTGCGGTTATTGGAAGCGGATTTACGTACTGAATTTGAAACAGTTCTGGCACAAGAAGAGCTCTATTGGTTTCAAAGGGCTAGAGAAAAATGGGTCCGTTGTGGGGATCGAAACACGACGTATTTTCACGCCAAAGTTAATTATAAGCGGCATCGAAGCAGGATTCATGGACTTTTCCTCTCGGATGGTAGTTGGTGTGAGGATGATGCTTCCCTTCGACACCATGCTACTTCTTTTTTCTGGGATCTGTTTACAAAAAAAGCTCAGGCCATGTTCACTACCTCTATGCCTATTCCGCCTCTGCCTAAGATTTCTGAGGAGAACATGGTTCAATTAGAGAGGGAATTAACCATGGATGAAGTCTGGGAAGCTATTAAAAATATGAAAGGTTTGTCTGCGCCGGGGCCTGATGGGTTCCCGGCGCTATTTTACAAACGTTTTTGGAATACAGTTGGCCCTGATGTGGTGAAATTTATTAAACAAGCATTTCAGCAGGGCGCTCTTCCCTCCGAAACAATGAAGGCACACATTTGCCTTATTCCGAAGGTTCCCACTCCCACCAGTTTTAAGCAATTGCGGCCTCTCACCCTCTGCAATGTGATTTACAAGATTTTAACTAAGATCCTTGTCAGTCGCTTCCGGCCTATTCTACAAACATCTATCTCCAGTACTCAAGCTGCCTTTTTGCCGGGCAGAGGACCCGTGGATAATGCCATCACACTCCATGAAATTCTCCATCTGTTGTCTGGCAGCCAACCTCTAGCTAAGGGCATCGTCCTTAAAATTGATATAGCCAAGGCTTACGACAATGTCCACTGGGACTTTCTGGAGCAGTGTTTGCAAGACCTGGGGATCCCGGATTCTATTAGGCGCCTGATCATGTTTTGTGTCTCGTCCCCTTCCTACTCGGTTCTTTGGAATGGTGAAGCTCTGGAATCCTTTCAACCGTCCAAGGGGATACGACAAGGTGATCCCATATCCCCTTATTTATTTTTAATCGTCATGGAAAAATTATCAGGGCTCATTCGGAAATTGGTGGAGGAGGATATCTGGAAGCCCATTCGATTTAGGGAGACTGGTGTGGCCATCTCCCACCTCATCTTTGTAACATCCCGATTAATTAACGCATAATTAATTTAATTAATTGTGTTTAATTAATAGAGATAAATAATATATATTATTTTGTAGAAGAGTTATTATATTGAAGTGGATGAGAATAAGTGGGTAGCAGACCCACAAATTAATAAGAGCTCAAGTGCTCAAGTTGAATAATTAAGGTGTATTTGGTCCAATACTTGATAGCCCAGCCCAATTACTTACCTTTAGGCCCGACCCGCAACCCTTGGCCCGGCCCGAGGCAATTATTTGAGCCTACAAATCAGATTTTGGGGTAGGAAACCCATTTCATTGTCAATTTCTTTTCTATTCCCGTCACTATGCAAGAGGCAAATTGGGGATCTTGAAATTCTTGAGAAATTGAGGATTTTAGTGCGAAATCAAGTGGGGGATTCATACTATAACTTGAGGTAAGTGTTTTCCCCCATATATTCCTTGTTTTTATGAAAATAGAAGTGATTTTTAATGGGTATTTTGGAGGTGACGAAAATGGGTGTTGTGTGATGAACTTCTTGTAGACCGGCTTGAAATGAAGGTGTAAATCTTCAATTGGAGTTTGGATCTTGATTGAGGAGGCTTATGTAAGTTGAATCTCTGTCCATTTCAAGTTTTGATGTGTTTGGTTGAAAAATTTAGAAGTTATAAACTTAGAACAATCAATTGTTAAATCTGTCAACTTTGATCTATTGTTGCGCAACCTTTTGCATCTGTATTTTCGAACCTTTTCTAGACCTTATTCCGAAAACCTTTCTTCATGAAAAATGTTCTTAACATCATAAAGTTTTTGTCCTCCAAATTTCACGAATTTTAGACTCCATTTGCTATCCCAAATTGAATCTGGTTTACTTAAGACTTTTGCTGGAAATCGGACAGCACCATAGTCTGAACTTGTAGAGCATTTTTGACCACTTTATAGTTGTTTTCCCTCAACCATTTCTTCATGAAAGATGTTCATAATTGTGTGAAGTATCTCTCTGTCAAATTTCGTGATTTTTAATTGTCGTATGAAAAAGATATGGGATCTGGTTTATCGGAAGGTCAAAATCCATTTTTACTGAAAGTTAAGAGATGTTATTTTCTGAAATCTGAGTTTTTGGATGATTTAGAGTCCTCAAACCCACATTACTTCTTCATGAAAAATACTTATATATGTGTTATCTACTTTGTGTTAAAATTTCAGAATTTTTGGACGAGTTTTAGTATTTCTAACACTTGTTGAAACGTTTAAGTCTATTGTTGAATTTCCGGCAGAATGCATGTTCTATAAAGAACTTGGATTTTGAACAGTTTCTAGGCCTTATTTTAAAAAGTACAAAACATGAAAGTTGTTCCTCTATGTCTTGGCAACCTACAGTCTAAATTTCACATCCTTTGCCTGTCGTATGAATTTTTAAACTGATTTGGCGTAATCTGCGACGTTGGACATGATTTTTGGTCCAAATGAGAAATTGTTGGATTTTGAGATTTATTCTTGCATTGTAGCTTACTGTTGGTGATTGGAAGGCTTGGGAGCTGTTATTGAAGCTTGTGGATCATCACTCATTTAAGGCAAGGGTTATGCTTGCATTATTGTGTGTGTTGGGGTGATTTTTGGATGATATTGGAGTTTTTGCTCGATTTTTCTTCCGTTTGATTCGCATGTTTATTATTCACAATATTTATGAGGGTTTAAGCTTATGGTATGATAATTTAGATGATGATATGCTTATCGGGTTATCATATCGCTTATTAGATGGTGATGAATGCCTATTCGTGTGTTCTTGTCGAACTCCTCGCTCTAATGAATGAATTATGATTTCCTTGCGGTGTTCTGAAATTTGGGAATATGTATATAACTCATGGAGGTCGTGAATATAATGTTACAACCTGTTGGGACATGAGGTTCATACTCATGTGGTGAAATGACACTCATTATGTTGTGTCGGGATGCTGTCTTAGCTTTGAAAGGTACGCGAGATGTTTATATGGTATTGTGGAACAGGCGAACCTTGCGAAGGTAATTCTTGATTATCATGTTATTTTCATATACATGTTATTGCATTGAAATTGATGGTTATTAACCCGATGGGTTATTATGACGTTTATGATTGATCGGGCAATCTTCACAGGTGTTGTTGAGTCTGGATGGCCCTGCGGGGTGTATTATTGACTGTTATGTCTGTTACCCTTTTGGGGTGGTTATTATAATGCATGATATTGCATTATGAATGGATGGACATATTGGAAATGTCTGATCGGGCAGCCTTTACCGGTGTTGTTGAGTCCCGATGACCCTGCGGGGTGGATTATTGGTTTTTATTCCTGTTGGCCCTTTTGGGCTGGTTATTATAATGCATGGTATTGCATTATGGATGGATGGACATATTGGAAATGTCTGATCGGGCAGCCTTTACCGGTGTTGTTGAGTCCTGATGGCCCTGCGGGGTGATTATTAGGCTGTTATGCCTGTGATTGGGCTGTGATGCCTGTGGTCCCTGCGGGGATGGTGTATGTTACCCTGTAACGGGTTGGAGTTGATGATATCCTCACCCGTGGGTTCATACCGCCCGGGTTTAGGTTGCCGGCTAGGCATATTCATTTGCATTTGCATATAGGGTAGATAGGTGTATGTTAGGCCATGCATCACGTGCATAAATTGTATGCCTGTGGTTGAAGCACCGGTATGGGACGGTGTGATGTTTGCATAAATTGTATGTTTGTGGTTGAAGCACCGGTATGGGACGGTGTGATGTTTTATCTGCTTCTTTTGTTATCTGTTTATTATTATATTA